>CM051036.1:54965625-55520625 GCA_027627225.1 Congeria kusceri | reverse complement strand
CTTAGGCATCCACACATTCGCAACTGAACTTGCAGCCATATCCCTCCCTGTCTATCTCAGCTAAATACAGCTGGTCATTGGTGATAGAACTTTAAACAAAAGTAAATTCTAATGTCACACAACTGGCTTAATATTTTCAAATTTTTATAAATTCATAAATGCTTATTTTACATAATTATTCGGGTTTATGCAAATTAAATTTATTACCGGTACAATCTAATAAGATTAATATAACTTAAATGACTGTTTCTCATTTGCCCAGACGAAGTACATAGTAATTCAATTGAGTCATTACAGTGCTAGATTAATTTGAAATTCATTTTCAATACAAACAATATGAGTTCTTTGGGAGGCTTTAAGTGAAATCTCTGCATCTGTTTAAACTTATATTGATTTTTTCTGTTGACCTTTCCATATTGGTGAAACCCGTTCTGTTACTTTAGTATTTGATTCAACACATTTCATTATTGAGGCGGCAGCTGAACATATTTACTCCGCATGTTCTGCAATCTTGGCCAAATGTTGATGCACTGTAAATGTACTTTGGATTTCGAATGATGGAACCACTAGATACTACTGAAACTAAGTAAATATGGTTGATCAAAAACAAACAAGATTGAGAGATGCGTTGATAAACAATAAAATTGAGGCGTGTCGTAGAAAAACCGAGCTTTATGCGTGTGCGTAAAGTGTCTTTCTGGATTAGCCAGTGCAGTCCGCACAGGCTAATCCGGGAAGACACTTTCCGCTTTTATGGTAATTTTTGTTTCAAGGAAGTATCTTTTAAACATAAATCCACTGTAAGTGGAAAGTGCCGTCCTGTATTAGCCTGTGCGGATTACACAGGCTTATCCTGGAGGACACTTAACGTACATGCATTAAACCCGGTTTTCCCTCGAAACTCCTCAAATCCAAACCTAACTGCGAACAACAGATAAAAGACGCTCTCCTTCAAGCTGTTAATCAATTCATGTGTTCTTTAGTGTATGCATCAGCCATACTTTATCAGTACCTTCTGTGTTTCAAAAATGCTACATTTGAAACACTCTTGAAATGTCGCTCATCTCTAATGTTTGTAATGTAGTTTAACTTGATGTAGAGATATAATGAAACTACAATAGCATTGTTTTGACGTTTATTTTAGTTTGTATGATTTTTAGTTGGCAACGTATCCTGGTGGGTACTGTATGTTGAATCCAGCCGGACAGTTTGGTGTGGAGCAACACTTGCCAGCCGCTGGGGGGTTCAGTGTGCACTGGGGCGGGAGGTCCCAGGTCACACACCTGAAAAAGTGCATGGATATGGAAGTTTAGCAAAACGCAGGTAAGGATGTCTAAATACCTGGGACAGGGGACTGGGCAGAGGATTTTCATACTAACTTTCGAAAATCTGTCATTGACAATCAATATTGTTTCGTTACGTGTTATGCTAAACGCGGGTATGTAATACAAGCAAATTAGGCTTAGCAACATTCAATAAATTAGCATACAGCTGTTGACATTGGTATTTCCCAGTCGATGCATCCACGCATTGGCAACTGAACTTGCAGCCATCCCTCCATGTCTGTCCCTGCGTATACAGCTGGCCATTGTAAAGACATCCTAAAACAAACGTATGTGATTACATCCCAAAATATCATAGTCTTTTCCGGAGCCGAAAATAATTGTCTTGATATCCCGTTTATTTTGCCAGAACCGAAAGCGCTTCTAGCATTAATGTAAAGGCAAGTTTTAAAGATACAGAACTCCAGATGGGCATAAAATATGCGTTTTTAAGTTATGCCTAACCGGTAAAACATGCGTAAAATCATCACTATTTGTATCGAACACGATTAAGTACTTTCATAAACTTTACATTTCTTTGAAATATAGAAGTTGAATAAGCTCGCACTCTCCTAGAACCCGGTATTCCCGATTTAAAAATTACGCGGTTTTCCCCCAATACAAGCACCTGATTCAAGTGTGACTCGACAAAACTAAACTGTCACGTGATTATCCTAAACATAAACACTATTTTTAAATTGCTCGATAGGTTTAAATTACTCTGCAGACGCTACAGATATAAAAAAAAAATAATCGGGTAAATTAAAACATACGTGTCTCTCTTTTTAATGTGTTCTATACGATTATGTAGAACAATTTGGTATGTTTTCTCTTTCGCTTTTACGAATGGACCATCTGGAGTTCAGTCCCTTTAACGTAAGTAAATCTGTAACTTCTCAACAGGTACAATATGATATATATTAGAATGTGGCGAGGTAACGAGTGCTTACGTCGGTTTAACCCAGCGATACAGACGTACCCAAAATTGTGTTACGTTTTACGTTTAATCGCGTCGTAAATTTTGATTACCGTTGAATATCTGCTAAATACATTGACTGCTTCATAAAACCAGTAAATAAATAATTAATTATATATTTTCCAGTAGTTATAGGCATTTTATGACATTCTTTTAAACCCACACTCAGGAGAATAGCATGTACCTTTGACAAAACTAAACCATAAGCATAGAAATTAACTACCAGATGATTGGCCGGTCATGCCTCCTCCAGTCCCAGTTCCAGTTCCGGTAAATGTTCCAGTTCCGGTCATCGTTCCACCACCCGTTCCAGTCATGGTTCCACCACCAGTTCCAGTCATGGTTCCACCAGTTCCAGTCATGGTTCCACCAGAAGCTACAGTTATATTGATTTTACCTAACAATGTTCTTTTACCATGCGAGTTATACAAACATTAACCATATCTAATAAAATTAATTCATTATTATCAGATGATCTGATGACTTACGGCAATGGTGACAGAAGGCAGGGCAGTTTTCAGCGACCCAAGCAGAGAACGTGCTATCAGAGCACACACCGGTTCCATAGGCTGCGCAGTTGGGCATTTTGTCGTTGCAGGTAGCTTAACAAAAATTAAAACATTGTTTGACAAAAATCTTCAAAAAAATCCTCAAAGTTTATAGCAAAATGTTAATTAAAACGTAAGATATTGAATACAGCAAACGACTTCACTGTGGTCAATAATTAATTGCGAGGTCTTACAGGGCTGGGGGTGGCTGCCAGAGCACAAGTTGCAAGTGTGGGCACAGTTCTGCTGGGCGTAGATCTGGGCACCGCTGTCAGTGCAGATGTGTGCAGCCGCATCGAGCTGAGCACAGTTCGACGAAACGTCAGCGCAGCCTTTAAAATAAATATTTGCATATTTTACATTCAAATGAATAAATAAATAAATATCATTATATAAGATGAAAACTCTCTTCCTTGCCTTATTGTATTGTATACCTCCTGTCATTGTTCCGCCTCCAGTAATGGTTCCGCCACCTGTCATGGTTCCCCCTCCGGTAATGGTTCCGCCGCCAGTAATTGTTCCGCCTCCGGTAATGGTTCCACCACCAGTCATGGTTCCGCCTGGTTTATTTATTTAAGTATGCATGTACGATATTTGATATCCGTTATTTTCTAAATAAGCTGACGAATGTGATAAAATAACTTGAAATAAAATCAGAAGCATTACGAAAGAAACACTTTGATGTCGAATTAATAAACAAAATCACTTATATACTATTACTTCGTTTATTACAACGCTTTAAAGCTTTAAAACTGGTTCTTCTTGGCATTTCGTTCATTTTAAATTCAAGTATATGATAATTAATTTCTGTTTACCTATGCTTACTTATGTTTGCCTGCATAAACAAAATATGAATATCTTCCAACAAAAGCGAGGTGTTGCATATATGCGGCTTATGTAGAACGATGGGGCTAATTAAATGTGTTCCACGAATGATCGCTATGTCACTGATTAATTAAACGAGTTTTCGCTATATATGCTATAAATACTGGAAGTAGAATTTGTGTTATATTTTGAAAATGGGCACACCAGCCTCAAGCGTTGATCAGTAATCTGTCTGACGTTCTATCGAAAATTATATTCGTCACCAGTTGTCAAGGATAAAATATGAGTAACGTAATTCACCGTGTTATTGTAGTAAACCACGTTGCGTGTAGTGTATATACATATATGTCACCTACCACCGCACATGCGACAGTGAACGGGGCAGTTTTCCCTTGCCCAGGCCGCGTAAGAAGTAGAAGTGCATGTATCAGCTGCATATTGGGAACAGTTCACTTTGTCCATGCAGACCGACGGGGCGGGAGCAGCTTGCAAAAGCAGTACATTCAAAGCAAACTGTGCATAGGCCAACAATATGCTGAGCATGGAAATAAACACAACATTGATATAAATAAGATGGCTAATGGCTTTCACATGGTATAACGTTTTTCATATAAATGTCACAAATTTTACACGTTTGGAGAACCTATATATACAATCTACTAATTGAACCTTGATATAGACCTAATATATTCTTTTTCAAACAAAACTCATTAATATGGATCACCAACAACCTGATTAAATATATTGTTAATTGCGGTTGTTGACCTCATTAAAATGGTGAATATGGATATAAATAAGATGGCTAATGGCTTTCACATGGTATAACGTTTTTCATATAAATGTCACAAATTTTACACGTGAGTTTATACATTAATTCACTGACACATCTGAAAATGTAAACCTATCCGCTCTTGCGGAACATTTTTTTAGAATCTGAGATTATACGAATAGCCAAGTACTTAAAAATATTTGATTTGTAAATTAACAAAAACATATTTCTTTGAAAACATGTGTTATTTTTTAATAATTTTATTGACATTTAGTTTTGCCCCGCCCATTAAAGCACATACTAAGCCACTCTGAGCAAACCTTTGAGAAAATAATGGAGTTAAATAGTATAATCCAGAACGAAACCCATCTTAAGGTCAACATGTAAGATATACGAACCCGAATCAATCAAATGGATTATGTACTTGTATATGTATATGGATATGTTTATGTCTATCACGGTATAAGCAAACAGAAACAAATGCTCCAAATGCCAAAGCATTACAATTTAAGCTACTTTAATGACACGCAAATAGCAGTCTGCCTGCCGTCACAGACATTCTTTACAATACAGGAATCAAGCCGGACAATAAAGAGACTGTAATAAAAAATATTCACATACAAGAAAATGTTTCCGGAAAAGACAACATGAGGATGAGATATATAGCATATTTCTATATTAGTGTTAGAAAGTATTTTACCCGTTCCTGTTCCTGTTCCAGTGCCTGAGGTACCTGCAATGCCCATCGTTTACATATGAAACGCACTTTATAATGCCACAGACAATTACACAATGTGCAATATATAAAATACAGTGCAGGAAAAGACATTATGAGGATGAGATATGAAGACTATTTTTATATTAGTGTTAAAAAGTATTTTACCTGTTCCTGTTGCTGTTCCAGTGCCTGAGGTACCTGCAATGCCCATTGTATACATATACAACGCATGTTATAATGCCACAGACAATTGCACAATGTGCAATATATACAATACATTGCGGGAAACGACAATATAAGGGTGAGATACATAGCATATTTCTATATTAGTGTTAGAAAGTATTTTACCCATTCCTGATCCTGTTCCAGTACCTGCAATGCCCATTGTATACATATACAACGCATTTTATAATGCCACAGACAATTGCACAATGTGCAATATATACAATACATTGCGGAAATGTATTATTAAGTGTAAGTGATATTTGTTATTTCAATTTTTTTAAATTTAAATTGGGAATACATTTTTTTCAAACAGTACTTCATTCCTTTCTACAATTGGCCATTCCGAGAAATACTCGCGAGTACTCACCGCATAGGTTACAGTGATGGGCGCAGTTTTCTGTGGCCCACTGCCTGTAATCTGGACTTATGCAAACATCGGCAGCGTACGAAGCGCAGTTTGCGATCTTGTCCTGGCAAGTTCCGGGGTTGCTTGGGGGGATGGTATGGCCTCCACCTGTAAGAACATAATGGCATTATCACTTGCTTGCTGGCAGTCGTCGCTAATGCTGATATTACAATATATAACTCGTTTATCTTAGTCATAACAAGCTGAAAATTAAATCAAAAACATAAACATAAGATGATAACTATCATATATGGTTCATCCAAATCATGCTTCATGTTTCCTTATTAATTTTGTCTATATTTCGGGTAAAATTTTGATACAGTTTGACCAACAGAACCATAGATCTAATATCGCTCTAAATATTTATGTACAAAGCACTCGTACAATAATACAATTTAATATTTTTAATAACTTGAATTCTCTGTTACATACATGACAACGATAGCCCTAATTCCACTTGCTAACCACGCTTGTAATCAGCTGTTTATACCTTTAAAGGGAATCTCATTTAAAACACAAACATAGCTCGCTCTAATAACGTCACGGGTAGGAACAGGAGATCCACCAAATAGACAAATTTGCGAACCATAGGATGTACCCCTTCTGCGCCCAAAGGAAATGTTTCCAGGTTGGCGCATCAATTTATAAAGGCTTTCGGTAAATTTGAGTCAAACAACAGTGATATTTAAACAGACGAAAAAAAATTAAAAAGTTATACATGTTTAAAAAAGAAACAGGAAAATTTCATTGAAATAAAAACTGCAGATTAACATGTCTTTCAAAAAATGATAATTACAGAATATGAGCATGAGCTTTGTTTTGTTTTCTTGAGAACGCATTTTATTTCATGCAATGCGATGAATAAGTGGAGAATACCAGTGAATGATAACCCGATCATTTCACTCTAGGTCAAGTGAAATGATAACGTTTGATCATTTCACTCTAGGTCGAGTGAAATGATAACGTTTGATCATTTCGCTCTTGGTTATATGGAACTACTTTTAACTTTGTTTTATGTTTATGTTTTGAAAGTATGTGAATAAGGTATTCACATACTTTCAAAACATGAACATAAAACAAAGTTAAAATTGTCAGTGTAAACATCGTCCTTTTAAAACAACAGAAAACACATAAGATAATATAATACAAACATAATTAAGCGACAACGACGCAGTAAGAGTGGCGCCATATTCCCAGCAAAACAGTGATCGACAATTTTGGAATCATAATGACGTCATATTTATGACGTCATAATACACAAAACTTGCGACGCTTCAGCATATCTGGTGCATTTTTTTATTATTTATAGTTCAAAAGCATGAAATAAAAAGAAAATGTGTTTAATACAGTATAAGATCGTATTTTATTTCATTCGTGGTAATAGAAACTATATATTTCACTGGTGAAAATAGTTTTTCTATGACCACTCATGAAATAAAATACGATCTTACACTGCATTAAACGAATATCCCCTATATCACCATCAAAGTATTTACCACGCATACTGTTTCCGGGTTTATGTTGTGTACCACTACTACATGTATATATGACTTGGACATTCCCTCTGGCTAACATAGTAAGTTTTGAATTGCTTATTTCTGAATTCGGTACATTTTAGTCTTTGAGAGGCTTTAAATACTAGTAGCGGATTTTTCTTTGTTGATGAAAAGCAAAAAACTTAAGGATGAGATGACCCAGGCGGGTACAAATATTACTCAGCTTCGACGCAAAATACCACGACTGACAGCCATGCTTGGCAACAAATAACATTAAAATAAATCACAGCCGATTTGAATGCACGTGAATTGTGTAGTAAGCTTTTTTGGTCGTTTATTCATAAATTGATACTGCCTTGTGTTGAAGGCAAACCATTGATAAGCTACTGAAAGCAGAGGCCCAGATAAGGCGCGTACAAGTGAATAATACGCACACACATTTGGAAGATACGCCGAGAAAAATAAAATTTGGATGTACAATTACGCAGAAATATTTAAAGTTGGGTGTACATATACGCAATTTCGCGCACATAACGTCAAATTTTATAGACTGGAAGACAGAAGACTATTGAAGTTTTGACAGGTCTGCCTATCTGAATGTGCAGTTGATCTGTATTATAAAGTCAAAACATGTACTTTTGTAACATTATTGTATTTAAATGGTGTTGCTACATAATTAAGGATAATAATAATACTAAGTTTTTTTACACATTGCAAAGATGTGTTGCATGTAAATTTACTACCACTTATCCTACGTAGTGGGTAAATTTAGTCATTTACCCCCATAAATTCAGGAGAGAGTGTACATTTACTCCCTAATTTTCAGAAGTACGCGTACATTTAGCACCAGTACAAAAGCTTATCTGGAGCACTGACGGAAAGGATATCTTAACGAGAGATCTTTTGCGACGCCATTAGAGAATACAGTACGAATCTGATTTTCATGAGATTGAGTTCCACTGATCCCATTCCTTGTCGCACAATGACAAGCAGACACGAGCCTGTGAATTGACAAAATGAACAATTGACAAAAACTGGGTTCCATAAAGCGAGGATATCCTCAGAAGGAAACTGATAACCAGCGATTTAGCTGACCTCACACTGCAATGCCCACTGTCAGCTGAAAAGGCCATTAAAGGCAGTTGAAGCCGCCGAAAACAGCCAAGCGAAAAACATCAACGCTTTTCCAAACAGCAATACACGATACGTAGCTGATGGAACACAGCAAGCAATTTTCCCGATATCAAATGACTTAAAGATACTGGAATGTTCTTTCCACCAGTGTAGCCACCTGTAATGGTTCCGGTGCCGCCTTCGCCAATGTAATGTGTGCCCGCACCTGTTGAAAAATCTTAAATTTGTCATACACTATTTTTGACAATTAGTGCATTCAGTTGGGTTTTAATTTCGACTATGCTTTTTAAGGGTTCAGTAAAGTTTTATGAAGTCTTACCGCACTTGTTGCAGAAGTGTGCACAGTTGTTGTGCACCCAGTCAGAGTAGGAAGGGTTCGTGCAGACGGAGGTCGTGTAGTCAGCGCAGTTAGCAACGGCGTCCTGGCAGCTTGCAGCTGGCAAAACATGATTTGTTACAGTCTGTTAAATGTGCACATTGGTTTCTCTGTTTATAGTTATAATTAAATTAAATTCATATTCATATAATTATGTTGTTTCTTCTTGCTATATTTTAGCACTGACTTACTTCCTCCTCCCTGTTGTGACCCGCCATTTGTGACAAAAATCAAATTGAATCCTGGAATACAAGTAAATACGACATGTATTACAAAATAAACAGGCAATGTAATCATGTTTGCAAATACTTATGACAAAATATTTTGATGGTATGTTGTAAGTTTATCATAATGTATTAAATTTATTTATAAAACATCAAGATATTTATTGAGTAATCTGAAATTCGTTTTTAATTATTTTTATCATAATTTTATATGAACTGTAACTATCATTCATGAATTAGGCAAATGTAGATTTTAGTAACGGTCAATTAGTGTTGGATTAGTATTTGATACGTAGAGTTGAAAGTTGAAATTTTTTACAAACATAATAATACTTTTATTGACAATTCACGCATGACATTCACTCAACTGTATCTTAGTACATGAACTTCTTGGTCAAATGTCATTCGTTACATTTGATTCGAGAAGTTAACATTGTATATTTATTATATTTCATCGTAAATATATCCATTTATAGGTAACTATAACATTTAATATATATTTCTATTGATATACGTCATTTGTATTGTGGATTTGTTTTGTTCTTATATTTTTATTTAATTATTTATCGTCGGAACACATTGTTTTGAAATATTCTTGTAATTGTTTATAATGTCATTCGTTACATTTGATTCGAGCAGATAACATTGTATATTTATGATATTTCATCATAAATATATCCATTTATTGAAACTGTATCCTGTCTTTGTTGTTGTTGTCGAAAGAACACAAATTTCCAATTCGGCAACAGGTATGTAAAGGTGTATAATGAATTAATAAACATAATATCTCGTTTGGGTGACTACAACAAATCTCTAAATAATTCTTAGTCTGTATCTAAATTATTAATTGACAGACGTTCTATCAAGTAGATCTATGTGACAAACATTTTGTTCAATATTTTAGATCAAGATAAATAGTCTGTCTAGTATTATTGGTAAATAATACATCATGATGTGAAGCAGGTTGTCTTATTTAGGGAGAGATGACAATACCTGATGTTGTCTGTGGAGGCTGGGTCATACCTCCACTACCACCCGCTACGCCGCCTTCAAAAAAAAATTGTTTAAAGTAAATATTGCAAAAATAATATTATCATAGCTATATCTATGTTTTGCGTGTAATGCACCCATAACGAATGTTTTTATCTTACACATGTGCAAGATAACCTATCGAGAATTTCCATTGTCTAGACTCATAACTTATTTAGATACGTCATGTATTCGCGGGATTGCAAGTACTCTTCCGTATGACGTTACGAAATTGTACATGACGTTAACAACATTTTAGCAGTTGGCACTTTGGTTGAAATTGTTATACATTCGTGTTGTGTGACATTTAATTGCATATGTGTTATACATGTATGCATATAAGATATATTTTACATTGCATTCCCTTCGTTAGTGAAAATGTATTCAGCATCTAACATACTGTTTAATCTAACATGTATACTATTATATACATGTACTATGATTGAGGGTAAAATATGAGAAAATATTTGTGGTATGCATATATGGTAATGCTTACTACATATTCTGGGCAGGCGAGGTTCCAAATAGCAAATCAAAAGCCAGAAATAGCATCCGTTAAGAACATGTTATGAATGATAAATAATTAAACCTAATGGGTGCCATCCAGCCATTTTATTGGCTCAAAATGTAGGTTATAGTATAAATACTTATAATATCTGCGATAATTTACGTGTGCGCTTATTTGTGCAGGTATGTTAACGTTGAACTCACAGTAGGCGCAGCAGTGGTCCGCCACCCATTTGGCGTAGGCAGCGTTGCCACAGACGGCCTGGGTGTAGTCGGCGCAGTTGGTAATGGTGTCGCCGTGGCAGGTGGCGAAGCCTGCAGGTATATACAAAAACCGATCATATGCAGAGAAGTGTGGGGTCTTCTCACGTCACTGGGCTTTGTAGGAAGTATCCAAAGCAAACACACAATAGTTAATACATTTTGTCGTTCTGAAATGTCAAAACCGATAAACAACAAAACTAACCAATAGTGGTGTATGATGCAATTAATGTTCTTCAATGGAAAGTATAATATCGAGGTTTGAAAAGCAAAAGCTACCAACTGCTAGGGATTTGGGTCCTTCTGATTCTCAACCCTCGATATGAAGACATGCACATAATAATTTCTACTGGGTATGAGTCTGTGGCTGTCTTAAGACTGGTTTCTTTTTATAATGTCGGAACACATAAACTATGTCTGCAATTGATGCTGTTAAGTGTCGCAACTGTTGGCATGTCTGTGTCAGAATAAATAGCTGTCCATTTTGTCGATGCCTCTTGGTATCAAGTGAATGCATGTGTACCGTAAATCTCCAGTCAAAGTCTATAACAGAATACAGTATATGCATCTCCTTGTTTTGATATAAAGAATCGCACGCCGGTAATATTCGATGCCGCTTTCTCTAGTTTAAGGCACCTGAGTATGTCAGCGTTCCACCGGTTCCACCGGTTCCAGTCATAGTTCCACCGGTTCCAGTCATCGTTCCACCGCCAGTCATGGTGCCTCCTCCTGTCATCGTACCGCCGCCAGTCATCGTACCGCCGCCAGTCATCGTACCGGTGCCGGATCCAGACGTGCCGCCGCCTGTGCCCTGGAAGTTGCATTGTGGCTGACCACAACATTCACCCGGCTGCGTGACAAGATGACACTGAGGGGGCAGGTCAGTGTACGTCGGGCATCTGTCAGAGTAAAACGGGCATTGCGGTTCTGAGCCTCTTTATGTACTTATGTATCTATCGTATATAGTATTATATAAATCATTTAACGTAGCCGATGAAATGATAAATATAATTTATGCCAACAATGCCATAGGTATATAGTTAGTATGTTTTACATTATTTATATAGAACGTTTACGTAATCGTAGTTTGTATTTTTGAACTTCCAACGAAAAAGTGTAATAATGAATAATGTGTTATTAACGTGATTTGAATGAAGGTCATCGTTCAACCAACAAATATAAAATACCCAACCATATCCTAATATTGTAAAACAGCAAGCGAGTTAGTAAAGTGATGATGGATTGTCGTTTTTGCAATCGTTTTCATAATAACGGTATTGAGGGAAAATATATAACAATCTCCTCATCCCCGCTATATTGCTATCATTTGATGATCGTTGTAATATTGAAATAGAATTTTTAATAGAAAAGTAATAGGTGTGTATAAGTATATATTTATTAATGCGAAGTACATGTCAACTTCAAAGTAGTGGTTTATCCCAACGGGATACACACTAATGTATATGTGTCAATAGGAATTCCAGCTTTGGTTTTCTGAATTTATATTTATCCATAATCCAACATAACTCGTTAAATAATGCAAATTTGTTCCTATGTTTCAAGATCCAATATAGCTGCTAACATATAATTCCATATAAATATCTACCTGTAACGTAAATTATATACATTATTACGCTGATATAGATAATATTTTTAGCGGTGAGTTTGTTTATGCAAGAAAGGAATGTCTTAAAGCCTCACATAGCCGTGAACTCTCTCTACAACAAAACGGTTATTATATTGTCTGTTTTAGCAATTGTTTACTTTGTTTAAATTAGTAAATAACCCATGTCAGAAACAGCTGTGGTTTGTGGTTTGCTGGATACTCTTTATTGCAAAAACACTGATCCTCCGGTTAAAAGTGTTTACAAACACTAGCTAGCTTTATTTACTGCCCAATTTCGTGGCGATGCGGATTTAATCCGACTTTTCATCGTTGACATTCGGCGAGCTGCACGATATTCTACATAAACACGAGGAACTTCGGCTAGTTTCGTAGAGTTGAAAATTTAACCACCGAACCGAACTTCAAACTGTTCAAATTCCATTTGGTAAATAACCCATTCCTTTATTTTATGAAAACATGTATAGGATTTTAGCACATAATGCACATAATGCATTATTTTATATGTTTGCTATCTCAACATTAAACGTTTAATGTTTAGTTTAACGTGTATCGCCTTGTTAGTACCTTTAAGAACAAAACATTGCATATTAATTGTGTTTAATGTACATGTACACTGTGTGCAGGCTATCCAAGCTATACGACTCTTGGTTCATGGTTAAAACCGCAGTCCATAGAATATAATTCAATACATCTTAAATTGGCATTAGTTCTAATGAACATTAATGACGTTTATTCGACTGAAAACTGATTCTTGTTTACGAAAGGCATTTTATAATTTCTATGTTCAAAAACGCTTGGTACGAACGGAATATACACTAATGTACATGCTGATTTACTCCAGAGGCATCACCAGCTATCGCATGCAGATAATTTTACGATTTAAAAAAATTACCAGAACGTTATTATTTTACCGATTTCAAGGCGGTTTTGTATTTTGATTGGTAAGATGTCCATTAGAAACGATTTCTGCAAAGTTTTATTTTTATTTATCTAACTACTATTATTTATGGACTGCTGCTTTGAGGCTCTGTCTGTGGGCGGTATATGGGGCTCACAGACCTATACGGATTGGTGTATATATGAGATAGGTTACAATGTGGTTTGTTGATGAGATATCGGTGGCACCTACCTATCAGTACATTTGTAGTGGCCTGTACTGCCGTCCTCACAGATACAGTTATAGATACAGCCATCTTGCCAGGTCTGACCAGTCTGATACGTGGCCCCCTTGTACTGACATCCTTAGAAATTGTGAATGACAGGTGATCATATACAGGGATTTCAATGCAATGTTCAATGCCTGGGGTTAGACACCGCTCGGAATAGTTAGTAAGCCTCGCCCGTAATGGAAACCTTGCAAGCGGGAATGTAGAACTGGCGGGCAATATTAAAGTTGTGTTATTGCAACCTCAATAATATGTATCTGCTTTCATGTGACGTTGCCATGGAAAATATGTTCACACAAGCACAAAGCAATTTATTTCCTCTCCTTTGTGAAGCAGCATGTGAAGGTAATCGTGCTATAAATTGCTGTCTGTAACCCCGCAGTAAGTGGGCTGCGTACTGGTGGTGCGTCCGTAAGCGTGCACGGTCAGTTGTCGTCACATTAGGTAAACATTGAATAAAATGTTCTCACAATAGGTAAACATTAAATAAAATGTTCGCTAAATGTAATAACCGTTAGCGTCAATAATTTCATCATTAATTGCCATAGTATTAAATAATTTAGATTTATTTCATATAAGCACTTTTTTTTTTATCGTATAAAGGGAATATATATACGAAAAGGTCATTTTCTATAGCAATGTATACAGCAATAATATAGATCTAATATGGAAAATGCGCTATACCAAGGCAAGTTATTTAAATAAGGTACACTAATATACAGGGTGTTTCAAACTATGTTACACTTTCAAAGCTATGTAGTATGTATAAATGTTGTTGTGTGTTATCTTTATCAATAATATATTTTATTTAGTGTTGAAAGTGTAACATATATTACGAAACACCCTGTATTGCATAATGAGATGGTCGATACAGCACGCGATAAACTCACGACATAAGAGCCATTGGAACAAATGACAATAAACAGCGCTTTAACCATCAGGGTCCAGTTGCTCAAAGCATTAACGGCCAATTAAGCTAACGGCCGGTTAACTTTAAATGTAAATAAAATTTATATTACAAGCAACTGGCTTATAAAACATTTCGACATTATTTAAGAATAGCAATGTATTTAGAATAAACTTACTATTTCACATTTTAACGTTTAATTTACATAAATAGCTTCATCCAAAAGTTAACGGCTGTTAGCTTAATTGGCCATTCAAGTTTTGAGCCCTGTTCTACTCAGCTTTGTATGGAAACGTGTGCAAACGTCTGTAAACGCGACAATAGCGAAAACACGTTATATAATTGTGTTTTCTCAAAATGTATTCCCATTAAATATACCTTATTTTTGCCTTTATTATATATCAGTATGTATATTTTTATTTCAAATTTAATGATATTGTCCTCTTGGTGCCCTTTTCATAGGCTTAGTCTCTTGAAAGGCAGCATTATTTAAATGCTATAGCAAGAACTCAAATAAATGCAACGTATGTTCTAATTGGGCGTTGCTTTCAACTGGTTGACTGTACACAAAACTGTGACTTACCCCCCTGAGTGAAGGACAGTGAAAACTCTGGAAAGAAAACGTGCACTTGGCTTAATACCACGACTGTTCGGATTACAAGTCATTGAAATAAATTATACGAATATCGAAAAGCATTAATAAAATCACATAATAGATGCATTATTTAACGAACAATTAACATGGCGATCGCAGAAGAATCTCACCTCTTTTTGTTTTATAATTCTTCACTTCTCGGATTTTACTCTGGCCGGCCAGAGCAATGCCCACGCAGAGAGTTATTACCAGCACCGTCCTCATGTTTCAGCAGTCCTAACGAAAGTGCCGAAACAATAGGACCACTGAAAGGAAAATGATAGATCATATCTCTAGACGTCCTATATAAGGTCACGGTTGCAGAATATAGACGGCTGGTGCACGATGATCAGTCGATAGATAAGACCTGGGAGTGTTAGTGTGGCTCCCAGCTTGCCGGTGGACTGCGCGTTCAACGTTAACCTCAAATAAGTCCGTTCGCAAATGTAATGAGGACAGAAGAAAATGAAATATGTTTGCAAACGTATAATAATTGTTATTCGCATGTTTAATTTCAATTATTCGATCATTCAAAAGCAAAGAATTAAAATAAAACGATTTTTAATATAAAATGAGACAATTGTGTATAAAATAAAGTCATATTAAGTATTAAATCATCATGTTGTGGTGTACGTGGTCGGAGAGATTGGTATTAGGCTTGATCACACGCGAAGTCAAGTCATTCACAGTAATCTTGAAGAATTTCACTTTTTCCTTGTTAAGGTGAACGAGGTGTGTTCGACTGTGCTCTACTGTGTGAGTTTGCCAGCGTCGAACAGCCCGTTCCTCGACGGCAGATAACGGGGTCATGAAGTGCCACGTGCTATATTTGTTTTTGAGAACATTGTTGTGCATGTACACGAGTGCATATTGTAACTGATATGAATACCGTAGAATTTATGTCGTTCAAATGGTTTATTAGTACTAACCTATCAATCAAATCAATTTAACATGCGGGTTTCTTTCTGGTTTGGGATCATCGCTCAAAAGTATTCCTCCGCCTCGATTTTATATGCGTATGCACTGGATACTGGAAACCATGTTGTACATCAAAAACACGACAACTGCTTATCATGTGTGCAGAAATTTCAGAACAAAATATTCCATTCACAATCAGTAAGCCGGGGCAGTTTAATTGGGACATCTCATGTGTCTTAGACAGTTGTGCAATATGTAGACAAACGTACAATTCATAATTTGCAATCTAGCCCAAAATCTTTAAACTCTTCAGTAAATATATATTTAGAAACTACCCGACAAAGTGTCGATCCGTTGAATGTGAATGCTGCTACAACAAACACAACATTTCAGAAGGCTTCATAAGGTTTCTTTTAGTAATTTACAAAATAAACATCAAAGCGACTGAAATGGCGAATGTTCTGTCTATTTGGTGTCTGCCTTCAAGTTAGGATCAGGGTCGGTTTGCCCGGGCTATCCATGGTTTGCTATATGTTTAACCATTTTGACAACGATCACTGGCTACGTGTTAATAAATATTGATAGAAATATATTTTACTTTGTTGCCTATAATTTTTCCAGTAGCTAATTAAAACTTTTATTCTTTTCTGATTCAATAAATTGTAATTGAAAATTAAAAATAAAATCATGTAGGTATCGGAATTTTATTGCGCACTCAAATGTACTTGTAATAACAATCACATTCCGCAGAATGAACAAGCAGTTAAGTCACATGATATTCAAAATGGCGGAATCCATAAAACAACTTCAAAACGCTTATTAGTAATTGTGTTTGATAGTGCAGAATTTATATACTGATTTCAACGATATTTCACTAATTTAACATGACCGACAAAGAATATTCTCCGCTCACCTCAGTGTGCGTCAAGGCGTTGAATGACAAGCTCTATGAGCGGCGAAAACAGGGCGCCTTGGAAATAGAGAAGTATGAGTCTATGACCACTGTCGAATCAGTGTGATCGCCGCAACTATTGTGAATGGAATATTATGATATATATAACAGAATATTAACTACTGCTAAATCACTAAATTTCGAGGAGGTCTATTTTTTGCTTCCACCACTAAAGGTGCAACAATACGGCAAAATCCGCATTGCAATATTTTGCGATACATCAAACCCGTATTGCAATACGTATTGAATACATATTGAATACATAACGACGAAATTAATAGACAATACAATAACACCTATAATTTACATCTAGTACATGTATTAACTCAATTTTACTGTTTGGTATCTTACATACAGTAAAACAGGTAACTACATCAACACCAAGCAGTCAAAAAAGATTATTTGTCCTGTTTATATATATCACGAATATTTACCAATTAAAATAATTTAAAAACACCTCTGGAGATTGCACGTTCGTTCATATGTACATAGGTTGTCGTTCATAAACTTACTGGTGAAGTTCGTAAATCCTGACAGTACTTGAATCCAAACACTGGAAAAAAATGTGTGTGTATGATCTAGACCGATAATTTTATGGTATCGAATGATGCACGCGCCTGTCTCAGCAACGATTGTTACATCTGAACAGAATTGATTGATAGCTATACGTGTAAGCCCTATGCAAACATTGAGATACTTTTTGTATGGGCAATGTTTGGAGGGCTATACTGGGGAAGGACCATTTTTGTGGAGGAAAGTTTTCATTCTTTGTCTATATTGTTCCGACAGGATTTTGATTGCAACTTTCACGTCACGAAATTACATCAATAGTTATTGCGAACAGATTGCAATAAAAGTTACATACCTGGGCAAATAAACCATTTATAATTATTGTTCCATGACAGGGCATTGTTCCTTCTATTTAGGCGTAAACAAAAATTATGTTTGTTTCAGATTACCCAACCGACCCTAAAAAAATGCCCCAACCCTAGAACATTTAATTGTGTTTGTCAGGTATTTTTGGGTTTTATCTACCGTTTTTCAATAATTAAATGTTTTTTGGATACTTAACAATGTTTACGGATATTACTGATATTTTTGGAATATATGTTCAGTTTTAGAATCTTCAATTTGACCATTTACCAAAAAAAACAACAAAAAAACAACGCCCGACCTACCTACCCTAATTTTGTTGAGCATGCAACCTGAAACAAACATTTTTTTTTTTACGTCTTATTAGTAGGGGCCGTTATAAGGTGTCATCCCCTCAGAAAAATTCTTTCAAATCATGCAGTTCTTCCCTAAAACTGATCTTTGCCCTGGATGTTTCATTCCCCTGCTATGAAAATGTTTCAAAATGCCCAAAATAACGCTATTTTCCCCGAAATGAGGACAAAGGGCCCAATCCCCAAGAGGTAAAAAAAGCCCTGCATGAATATTTGTATGATAACACAGTGTTTTTTTAATGGCCAATTTGGCCCCATTCGCCTGCTTAAAACGTAAATATTTTACCCTTTAATTACCTTAAAATTTCGTTCAGAATGTAAGCTTCTTTTTTTTTTTAAAAGACCAAAACCAGACAAAAATTGGTTAAGATAGAGGGGTTTTTGTTAACAATCCCAACAATTTTTTATCAAAGCAGGTTAATCTAAGTTATCATTAATAGCAAAACAATTCATTAATGATTTAAAACAAAGAAGAATATAAACATTAAATAATGCTTTTCTAAAAAAAAAATCCCCTTTTGCCATAAAATTGCCCATCTGAAGGGCCCCGCCACCTTTCCCCCAAGGGTGAAAAAAAGCACTGTAACACTATCAGTTTGGAGGCCTGAGTAGTTTAAACCTACAAACTATTGCATTTTTAATATTCAGTGTATTAATTTGCATTTTCATAGTGGTTTATTGCAAGACTTCACCAATGGGCTAATATAAATAGAGCTTTCAGGCTAGTGATTTTGCTAAGCAAATAGTGTTCTGAAAAAAATAAGGTTATGATTGTTGTACACAGTGACAGTAACAGTCATTTTTACAGGGCTTTCATTAACTTACAGTTTTCACAGCAGATATCGCTACACTTAGTATAGCTATTATTGTACTTCAGTCATGTTTTCACTTCATGTTATTGTTTTTCAGACTTATTGTAAACTTTAAATTATAATCAGGGCTTGCACATACCGGTATGTGAAAATGTTGGAAGTCCTCACTTCCAAGTGTTGGATATTAGCGGTTTTAAGCATTCTTTTTGAATTTTTGATACTTCCATGGCTGCAATTTTGGAAGTTCTGTGACAAAAACTGGGAGTATATTACTCCCAAACTTCCATTAATGTAAGCCCTGAAAGTTTTTAGTCATATTTAATTATTTTCTTATCTAAAATTTGGTCATTTATTCATAATATTTTGTAGTAATACATAATTAATTCATACTATTCTGTTTAACATCGTTACACTTCTTTCTTATGAAGGTTCCTTGCATTTCTCAGGGAAATGCTAAAGGGGCCAAAAATCTTCATGTCAAAATGTACCATAGTAGTAATTAACAATTTGCAACACAGAGATCACTATGAGAAGATTGAAGCATTTTATGATATGGTCGATTTATTATTTTGGTCCTATGAAAATGATTTTTAGCTCCACTTTTCGAAGAACTCTCGTTGGTGTCGGCGTCCAGGCTAGATTAATGTTTTCCGGTAAGCTAGTTTCTCAGGAATGGCTTGAGGGATTTCATTCAAACTTAAAACATTTATTCCCCATATTAAAATAAACCTATAGGACAATTTTGGTAACTCTAGTTTGAAATTTGTCAAAAAAATGGGCCTTTTTACACTTTGAAATTTTACATTTCCCGTGGGTGGGCTGGCACCGTCAACTTTTGATTTCCACTCTTAACTTGAGAATGAATTTTCAAGGTCAATGTGACTGTTACTAAAAATAACAAAAACAGTTTCTGCTCAATAACTCGAGAACAAATTGAAATATATTAATGAAACTCAATTTATAGAAACCATATACCGCGACATTGCATAAGATTGCATACGGGGTGAATGGGGGCAAGGTCTCTGTTTTGAAAATTACAAAAATCCTTTCCACTCAGTAACCTCAGAACGACATTAACTTTGTTTAATTGGCCCCTACTATCCATACACTTTGTTTTAGAAAACATGCCTGTCCTCCAACAGCTCTTGTAACAAATTATGCTCTCCCTGTCGGACTAGTGTCGGGTAAAGCTTTCTTGTTCGAGAAATGTCTTCACTCCACACGGCGAGTGATATATTTCACCCCTGTTCTTTCGAAACCTTTTGTTACCATATGATATTTTCCTTGTGTACTGACGTAGAAACTTTTGTTACAGTTATGGCTTGGGATTCCATTATTTTGAGTCACAAGGATTCCTGTCTAAACTAGTCATAAATAGGTACCAGATTTCAACTAATGTAGTGCTACTATATTTACGTGAGATTTCAACTAATGTAGTGCTACTATATTTACGTGTCCTATGTAACAGATTTCAACTAATGTAGTTCTACTATATTTACGTGTCCTTTGTACCAGATTTCAACTAATGTAGGGCTACTATATTTACGTGTCCTTTGTACCAGATTTCAACTAATGTAGTGCTACTATATTTATGTGTTCTTTGTACCAGATTTCAACTAATGTAGTGCTACTATATTTACGTGTCCTTTGTACCAGATTTCAACTAATGTAGTGCTACTATATTTACGTGTCCTATGTAACAGATTTCAACTAATGTAGTGCTACAATACTTACGTGTCCTATGTAACAGATTTCAACTAATGTAGTGCTACTATATTTACGTGTCCTATGTAACAGATTTCAACTGATGTAGTGCTACCATATTTACATGTCCTATGTAACAGATTTCAACTTATGTAGTGCTACTATATACAAGTGTCCTATGTAACATATTTCAACTAATGTAGGGCTACTATATTAAGTATCCTATGCAACAGATTTCAACTAATGTACTGCTACTATATTTACGTGTCCTTTGTACCAGATTTCAACTAATGTAGTGCTACTATATTTACGTGTCCTTTGTACCAGATTTCAACTAATGTAGTGCTACTATATTTACGTGTCCTTTGTACCAGATTTCAACTAATGTAGTGCTACTATATTTACGTGTCCTTTGTACCAGATTTCAACTAATGTAGTGCTACTATATTTACGTGTCCTTTGTACCAGATTTCAACTAATGTAGTGCTACTATATTTACGTGTCCTATGTAACAGATTTCAACTAATGTAGTGCTACTATATTTACGTGTCTTATGTAACAGATTTCAACTGATGTAGTGCTACTATATTTACGTGTCCTATGTAACAGATTTCAACTGATGTAGTGCTACTATATTTACGTGTCCTACGTAACAGATTTCAACTGATGTAGTGCTACTATATTTACGTGTCCTTTGTACCAGACTTCAACTAATGTAGTGCTACTATATTTACATGTCCTATGTAACAGATTTCAACTAATGTAGTGCTCCTATATTTACGTGTCCTATGTAACAGATTTCAACTAATGTAGTGCTACTATATTTATGTGTCCTATGTAACAGATTTCAACTAATGTAGTGCTACTATATTTATGTGTCCTATGTAACAGATTTCAACTAATGTAGTGCTACTATATTTACGTGTCCTATGTAACAGATTTCAACTAATGTAGTGCTACTATATTTACGTGTCCTTTGTACCAGATTTCAACTTATGTAGTGCTACTATATTTACGTGTCCTATGTAACAGATTTCAACTAATGTAGTGCTACTATATTTACGTGTCCTATGTAACAGATTTCAACTAATGTAGTGCTACTATATTTACGTGTCCTTTGCAGGATGATGAAAGAGTTTGTTCAAAAAAAGGAAGAAGTCAGCATCAAGGCTGTGTTGAAAATACTGGGGGATAATTTTGCCCTGTCTAGCAACCCCAATGCAAGGAAGGGGGGCCTGATTGGACTGGCGGCAGCATCCATTGCTCTTGGAAAGGTCAGTGCAGTGTTAGTCTGCCGGCAGGAATGTGTTTAAAAATATTTTAGGCGTGTTGTGGGAAACTGAGGCTTAATGCATGTGCGGAAAGTGTTGTCCCGGATTAGCCTGTGCGGACTGCAAAGGCTAATCCAGGACAACACTTTCTGCCTATAGTGGATTTATGTAGTATAAGAGTCTTCCTTGAAACAGAAAATACCATAAAAGCGGAAAGTGTCATCCTGGATTAGCCTGTGCAGACTCCACACTTTACACACATACATTAAACCTGGGTTTCCAACGACGTGCCTCATATATTTAACAAAAATATTTCATGTAAATATTTGTAGCTTGTAAAATATCATTAAATAGGTAACAACAAACCATTAAAATATAGAAGAAGATGCATAGGCAAGCATTACACTCATGTTACACTAAACATGTAACAATAGTATTTAGAGGATATTTGTTTAATGCAGTGTAAGATCGTATTTTATTTCATGAGCGGTCATAGAAACAATATTTTCACGAGTGGTGCAGCCGAAGCTGAGTAATATTTGTACCCGTCTGGGTCATCTCATCCTTAAGTTATTTGCTTTTCATCAACAAAGAAAAATCCGCTACTAGTATTTAAAGCCTCTCAAAGACTAAAATGTACCGAATTCAGAAATAAGCAATTCAAAACTTACTCTGTTAGCCAGAGGGAATGTCCAAGTCATATATACATGTAGTAGCGGTATACAACATTAGCCCGGAAACATTATACATGGTAAATACTTTGATGGTGATATAGGGGATATTCGTTTAATGCAGTGTAAGATCGTATTTTTTTTCATGAGTGGTCATAGAAAAACTATTTTCACCAGTGAAATTATCGAGTTTCTGTGACCACGAATGCAAAAAAGTACAATCTTACACTGTATTAAACAAATTTCTTTTTATTTCATGCTTTTGAACGATAAATAAGAAAATGCGCGAGATTTGCTGAAGCGTCACAAGTTTTGTGTATTATGTTGTCATAAATATGATGTCATTATGATTCCAAAATTGTCGATCACTGTTGTGGTGGGCAAATAGTGCCACTCTTACTACATCATTGTTGCTTAATTTTTTTTTTTTTATTTGTATTAAATTTTATTATGTGTTTTCTGTTGTTGAAAAAGGCCAATGTTTGCACTGACTATTAAAGTATTCACAAACTTTAAAAAAATAAGCATAAAAACAAAACTAAAAGTAGTTCCTTATAACCAAAAGTGAAATGATTATACGTTCTCATTTCACTTGACCTAGAGTGAAATGATCGGGTTATCATTCACTGGTATTGTCCACTCATTCACCACATAGCATGAAATAAATCACCTTCATTCATGTTAAATTGAAAACCTTACAGTTCCTTCACTGTCCCTTGAAGGAAATACAGGGACATGAAGTATTTGTGTGAAAGTGTACCACACATTTCAGGTATTCATATAGTGTGTAACAACACTTGTTGTGTAGTTGTTGATTGGGTTGGCAACTGAAAGGTTCTTAACTTTTAGTTTAAGATCATCACATTCAAACAGCTGATTATATAGTAGGCTTAGACTTTATGTGATATTCCAACTTGACATGTGGCAGTGATTTCTATAGGCAAAGAACAAAATTTTCCGTTGTTAAACATCCAATAGACAACCGGGAAAAAATATGCTAAAACTGTAAAATATAGTTTGCATTGTAATGCAGAATATGTTGTCAGGTCATGTTAGAATCAAAATAATGTTCGCATTATCATTGTTTGTCGGCTAATAAACAATGATTTGTCATTCTGATGTGGTATATTATACAACTTGGGCTAACACCCTCGTGGTTTAATTCCTACGCATCAAAACTCCAAATCATTGTTTATTAGCCGATAAACAATGCTACATGTACATCAAAATTTATTTCATAAACAATATGATTGTTAAAAATTTTATGTTTGATGTTTTGCTCGCAACATCATTAGGACTCGTGTCGCTATGTGAACGAGCTCATGAAGCCGGTGCTGGCATGTTTCCGTGACGCGGACAGCCAGGTGCGCTACTACTCCTGCGAGGCTCTCTACAACATTGTCAAGGTCACACGCGGATCTATCCTGCCCTTCTTCAATGAAATATTTGATGCCCTTAGCAAGGTTTGAAACCACTAATTGTTCTTTCCGGGCTTAATGCCTGTGTGTAAAGTGTAGTCCCGGATGAGCCTGTGCAGTCTGCACAGGCTTATCGGGGACGACACTTTCCGCCAACAGTGGATTTGTGTTTAGAAGAGATTTCCTTGAAACAGAAAATTACCATAAAAGCGAAAATTTTCGTACTGGATTAGCCTGTGCGGACTGCACAGGCTAAGCCGGGATGACACTTTACGCACATGCATTTTAAGACCGGTTTTCCCACGACACGCCATAAATGTAATAATAAACATACCATCCACAACATCCAGAGCATCATTGAAATGTACTGTTCCTTTCTGTAAAACAATGGTCTATTGAAACATGTCACAATTTCTGATGTCTTTGGATTTTTAAAGAAGTTTATTATAAAGAAATAAGATTCCACAATGGTAATTATTACTATTAATATTAAAGCTCTGTGAAATTGAAGATTTGTTTAGGTTGACTTAAAACTGGGTGTATGAATCCATTCTGTAGACAAGATGAGGTAACTATATCAAAGATTTTGGTGGAGTTACTGCCCTTTTTTCAACTTAGAATTTTAGCTTTAGGTCAAATTTCTCAATATCTGGTAGAGGTATTGACTTGAAATTCAATACACTTCATCACAGTGAAGAACCCATTTTATTAACAAAAAGGCCAGAATACTATTAAGTACGAGAAAATCGAGGTCCAGCACCCGTAGGCAGTGCTCTTGTTTTTAATCTGATTTTAAACACAGTTACATATGAAAGAGAGATTTAAATAAAACTTTTGAAATTAGTGAACTTAAGGTAACAGTTTAAACCATGAATGTATCAGTATACACATGTACGATTCACTTATACCAAATAATTGGCAATTCATCTTGTTCTCCCTCAGTTGAGTTCCGATCCGGACCAGAACGTGAAGAGTGGAACAGAGCTGCTGGACAGACTAATGAAGGTACGCAGATATATACCAGGGCCTGATTCACAAAGCTCCTTAGGAAAAACTTAAGTAAATTTCTTAAATTCATAAAAGTCCCTGGATATTTTATATTTGCCTCTTTTTATGCTGAAATGTTTTAACTGGGTGTAAAAAAATTATGTTTTTTTCAGGTTACCCGACCTACTCTAAAAAAATGTCCCGACCCACAAACATTTTATTGAGTATGTCAGATATTTTTTTGTTTGGTTTACCTTCTTCCAATAGCAAATTGTTTTTTGGATAAATTAGTGTCTTGTTTTGATAGCATCCACTTCAAAACAATGTTGAAGGATATGACCGATATGTTCTGAATATTCATTCAGTTTTAGTGTCTTAAAGTTGACCATTTACCAAATAAAAAAAATAAGAAAAGGAAATACATCCCTACCTACTTACCCTAATTTTGGGGGGGCATGTTATCTGAAACAAATATATTGTTTTTACACCTAGTTAATATTGATAAGATATTTCACATTTTACCATTTTGTAAACAGAAACCATTAGATTTTACATAGAAAATGTCGCCTGAAATTTTCACTTTAGTACTACTTAAGTTAAGATTTCCCTTAGGAATGCACTGATAACACCTTCTACCAGCTTTTTTTATTTGGACTCAAGGAACTGTTTACAACTTTAAAGTTATTTAAGGGTTTAACTGCTCTCTGTCCAAATTGAAAAATTGGAGAATAATTAAAATCAAATGTTGCAATATAGGTTCAGTTTATCTTTTTATTAACGGAAGGCTTGCTTGCACCTTGAATTATTGTCGTTTTGTCTGGCAAAAGTTTGTTTTTAGAACTTATTCATTTCTATTATGCAGTGTTTTGCTTATAATTTGGAAAATATAGTAATACATGTATTAACTGTAAACTGAAGTAAAAGTCAGTGTATTTTCAGGACATTGTAACAGAGAGCTCTTCATTTGACCTGGTCTCATTCATTCCACTGCTCCGTGAGCGGATATACAACAAAAATGAGTTCGCACGTCAGTTCATCGTGTCTTGGGTAAGGTAGAAATTGTTGTTCCTTGAAACGAAATTGTTATGCATGGACACAAATACGTTGTTATAAAATAACTACAATCACCATTCCTGTATGATTATAATTTTGTATTTTGAAGCAGTTGTCAATCATGTGTAGCAATTAATTAACATTGCCTCAAACATTTTTGTAAGATTATAATAAGACATCATAATCAGTAGTGTGGCCAAACAAGCCCAAATTTTAATATTAAAAGGGATTTCAATAGATGCAGAATCCTGCTTTTTGATTCGAGCTTATTTCAATATACCAGTACTCGTTTTTTATTCAAGCAAATAATCTGCCTTGCATCATTTTGATGCACTTGTTTCCAATGTTTCCATTGTTTCCATTTGCTAACTTCAATATGACCACAAAATAATGTCATCACACTTAGGGGTGTTTATTGCAAAGCTCTTTACCTTTGTTAACTTAAATTTAAATTTGCAGAGAATTTATCAAATATGCAGAAACCAAATTAAAGTGACTTCAATATTTTGACCCCTGAAATTTTCGTTTGACCCTGGAAATTTGACCCCTGGACATTTCAAGCTTGGGTCATTTGACTTCTGGTTTAAAAATCTACTTAAATCCCTGAGAATAGAAAGTGTTACATGCCTGTCTATCTTAAACTAGAACCTGGGCTGGTATTCACAAAGCATCTTAAGTAATTTCTTCAATAGTTTCACTTAATTCCACAATTTGAATGTATGATATTTGTTTACTTAATTAACAGACGCATATGTTGTTGATATTCCTCAAATAACATATTCATCATGATGCTATTTTAAAGTGTTACTTAATGCTAAACTCTTTCTTTATGGAATTATACAGTTGAGGAAATTTCCAAATTTTAGGATAAGTATAAAATTTAACTTAAGATGCTTTGTGAATACCACCCCTATGCAAGCCGCATTTTAAATTTTAAAACACAGGGCTTAGGGGCTTGTGCTAATTCACACCACTGCTTATAACAATTGTGAGTAACGGTAACCCATATGATATGATGTACATCACAGACAAACATTAGTTGCTCTATTGTCAGATTGTGAGTAACGGTAACACATGTGATATGATGTACATCACAGACAAACATTAGTTGCTCTATTGTCAGATTGTGAGTAACGGTAACACATGTGATATGATGTACATCACAGACAAACATTAGTTGCTCTATTGTCAGATTGTGAGTAACGGTAACACATGTGATATGATGTACATCACAGACAAACATTAGTTGCTCTATTGTCAGATTGTGAGTAACGGTAACACATGTGATATGATGTACATCACAGACAAACATTAGTTGCTCTATTGCCAGATTGTGAGTAACGGTAACACATGTGATATGATGTACATCACAGACAAACATTAGTTGCTGTATATTGTCAGATTGTGAGTAATGGTAACCCATGTGATATGATGTACATCACAGACAAACATTAGTTGCTCTATTGTCAGATTGTGAGTAACGGTAACCCATATGATATGATGTACATCACAGACAAACATTAGTTGCTCTATTGTCAGATTGTGAGTAACGGTACACATGTGATATGATGTACATCACAGACAAACATTAGTTGCTCTATTGTCAGATTGTGAGTAACGGTAACACATGTGATATGATGTACATCACAGACAAACATTAGTTGCTCTATTGTCAGATTGTGAGTAACGGTAACACATGTGATATGATGTACATCACAGACAAACATTAGTTGCTCTATTGTCAGATTGTGAGTAACGGTAACACATGTGATATGATGTACATCACAGACAAACATTAGTTGCTCTATTGTCAGATTGTGAGTAACGGTAACACATGTGATATGATGTACATCACAGACAAACATTAGTTGCTGTATATTGTCAGATTGTGAGTAATGGTAACCCATGTGATATGATGTACATCACAGACAAACATTAGTTGCTCTATTGTCAGATTGTGAGTAACGGTAACCCATATGATATGATGTACATCACAGACAAACATTAGTTGCTCTATTGTCAGATTGTGAGTAACGGTAACACATGTGATATGATGTACATCACAGACAAACATTAGTTGCTGTATATTGTCAGATTGTGAGTAATGGTAACCCATGTGATATGATGTACATCACAGACAAACATTAGTTGCTGTATATTGTCAGATTGTGAGTAATGGTAACCCATGTGATATGATGTACATCACAGACAAACATTAGTTGCTCTATTGTCAGATTGTGAGTAACGGTAACACATGTGATATGATGTACATCACAGACAAACATTAGTTGCTTTATATTGTCAGATTGTGAGTAACGGTAACACATGTGATATGATGTACATCACAGACAAACATTAGTTGCTCTATTGTCAGATTGTGAGTAACGGTAACACATGTGATATGATGTACATCACAGACAAACATTAGTTGCTCTATTGTCAGATTGTGAGTAACGGTAACACATGTGATATGATGTACATCACAGACAAACATTAGTTGCTCTATTGTCAGATTGTGAGTAACGGTAACACATGTGATATGATGTACATCACAGACAAACATTAGTTGCTCTATTGTCAGATTGTGAGTAACGGTAACACATGTGATATGATGTACATCACAGACAAACATTAGTTGCTCTATTGTCAGATTGTGAGTAACGGTAACACATGTGATATGATGTACATCACAGACAAACATTAGTTGCTCTATTGTCAGATTGTGAGTAACGGTAACACATGTGATATGATGTACATCACAGACAAACATTAGTTGCTCTATTGTCAGATTGTGACGCTGGATGCCGTACCGGACATCAACATGCTGGTCTTCCTGCCGGAGATTCTAGATGGGCTCTTCCTCATCCTGGACGACAGAAAACCAGAAATCAGAAAAATGTATGCTTATATTGATGGTTGGTGTCCACTGTATATGGCTTTTTAATGTTATTAAACAAATTCAAATATTGTAGTTAATTCTAACATGATGCTCGCTAAATTTCTATAGACAAGGAACAAAATTATTGTTGTTAAACTACCCAATAAACAACGCAACAAGAAGTTCCGATTCTGAGCCTAGCATACTAAAAAGTAGTTCCAATTGCAGTTGCAACAATATATGTCGTATCATGTTAGAATCGAAAAATAATGCTCACAGTATCATCTTTAAATGGGCAGTAAAATATCGTTCTGATGCGTGGCTATTAAACAAATCGGGCTAATGCCTCGTCTCGTTGAGTTAGTCAGGTGCCCACTGTTTTGCTGCTACATCGTCTCGTTGAGTTAGTCAGGTGCCCACTGTTTTGCTGTTACATCGTCTCGTTGAGTTAGTCAGGTGCCCACTGTTTTGCTGCTACATCGTCTCGTTGAGTTAGTCAGGTGCCCACTGTTTTGCTGCTACATCGTCTCGTTGAGTTAGTCAGGTGCCCACTGTTTTGCTGCTACATCGTCTCGTTGAGTTCGTCAGGTGCCCACTGTTTTGCTGCTACATCGTCTCGTTGAGTTAGTCAGGTGCCCACTGTTTTGCTGGATGTACCCTACTATTCAGTGACTGACTCTAGCTTAGTTTGCTACTGTGAAACATAGACAACTTTGTGGTAGAAATAAGTATTATATGCTACCTGGCCTTTTTCAGACCTTGTTGGGATAAAGTACCTGGTTTGAAATTGGGAATTTCTTAAAGTAAAATTTACCAAATTGGGAAAAGTATGTACAGATAAAACTTGTTTCTAGTATCAATTTCCACTCTTTAGTTTATAAAAATGCATTATATATCCAAATGTCATGGTGATTTTTAATGTTTTTGTTCTTAAAATATGTGTTGCTGTAATTTTCTTCAATATTGTTATTAATGTCAAACAAAATTTTGCGGCAGAGGGGAACTTTTTTTTGAATTTTAAAAAAACATCCATATTTTGCATTGGGATATTCTTACCCACGAGGCTTATTGAAAAAGGCCTGGCAAAATTTATTTGTTATAAATGGAAAATACCAAATCTGGTAGCTTTAAAAGTATAAAATTTTGAACTTTTTAACTTAAGTGAAAATATTGTTAAGATAAACTTAAAATGTTTCTGGAATACCAACCCAGATCTCTCTGTAGGAAGATTATGTACTTTAGTCAGATTGGGATGTTATGTGATATGGATGGCATCTCACTGGTTTTCTCAAATAAAACTAGTGAGGTGCGTCGTTGGAAAACCGTTGGAGACTTAATGCATGTGTGTAAAGTGTCGTCCCGGATTAGCCTGTGCAGTCCGCACAGGCTAATCAGGACGGCACTTTCCGCCTACAGTGGATTTATGTTTAGAAGAAACATCCTTGAAACAGAAAATACCATTAAAGCGGAAAGTGCCGTCCTGGATTAGCTTGTGCAGACTGCACAGGCTAATCCGGGACGACACTTTACGCACATGCATTAAGCCTGGTTTTCCCAGGACGTGCCTCCAGTGTTTTTGCATGTTTGTTGTGTTGTGTTGTCAGGTGCCAGGACTGCCTGCGAGAGTTCCTCACGGGAATCAAGAACTCCAAGTCGTATGTGAACTTCTCCCAGATGGCCAACATCCTCATTGTGCACAGTGAGAACGTGGACGGTACGTTGTGTGTGGAGCGTCGAGACTCCATGAGCATGATAGAGCTCGTCTCAAACATAGTCTTATGCTATGAGGTTAAAGTTTATTTACAAGTGCGTGTTTTGTGGTTGATTCTGGACTAAGTGTGAGGTCCGGCATGCCTTTAAACCAGTTTAAACTCCCAATGCTTTGCATTGACTGTTCCACGGCCATTGCCCCAGTTTTAATCATTATTATGTTTTGTGTTGTGTTGTATGTATTGTCCTGTATTGTATAGGCAATTGGTCACTTGCCTCAAATAAAGGACTAGCAGATGGTAATAAGGGTTTATCTTCTGATCATGTCTCTGAGTTATTATTCCTATATTTAACCTAAAATATTGACTAATCAGAACACTTTGTACATTTGTACATATGAACTTAAATTATTAATATCTGGAAGTATTTATCATTCAGACTAAGTTCTTGTTTAAAAATGTTCATAGTCATGGGGTGAGTTATTCTTGTTGTTCACAGTTAATGTATCTCGATATCTCAGGAACTGATAATTCAAATTCAGTGAAACTTTATATGCAACACCCCTATCAAGAGGACATGTGCATATTGTCAGGTCATTCTAGTCTGATGATTTTTCAGGGGAGTACTTTGCCTTTGATTATAAATAGTTTTTGTTTTGTTTTTTGCTTTTCCCGACCATAATGTGGCCATGGATTGAGGGATTTTCAAATTACTTAGCACAAATGATAGGCCCTAAATGAGACGGCATGTCCAATGTATGAACCAGGACAGTAGGTCAAAGATCATGGTCATACTTAAAGGTCAAAGGTCGAAATAGGCTTTTTCTTGTCCGGACATATAACTTGGCTATCAATGGGTGTATTTTTAAATTACTTTGTACAAATTGATGCCTTAACAAGACAGCAAGTAGCAGGTATGAATCCGGTTCGTAGGTTAAAGGTCAAGGCAGCAATTCAAGCTCAAAGCAACATTGGGGAGCATCCATTGATTCTACTGATATTCTTGTTTGTGCTTCTTCCATTTCATACTAGTTATTAGATACAGATACATTAACACCTTCAGATGACAACATCAGCTACATGGCCATCACGTGGCTGCGCGAGTTCGTGCTGATCGCTGGCCGCCTCATGCTGCCATACGTCTCAGGGATCCTTCACACCACCCTGCCCAGGCTCGCCCTAGAAGACATAGAAAACAAAAGCAAGAAAATGTATGTGATCATTAAAATTTCAGTGACTGATAAGTCTGATGCAGTCTTTACAATAACTTGCTCAATGCAGGCATTAACCACGGAATTTCAGCTTGCCCAATTGTATTTATTTGACAATAGAATAAAGATGCTTATGAAACGTATACATGACTTTGTGTTTCAAGTTTTTTGGACATAAGGCTTCATGTATCACTATTTTCTAAGTTTAATGCAAAATGCAAGTAATGAAATGATATTTTGATCAAATTTGTACTTGCTTAATTGTGTAGACAGGTCACAGTTATTAGTAGCCTGGGTAATATTTTATTATCCCATGCTAGGGGGATCTGTGTTATTTCGAAAACTGGTCTTATATACTGGAAGAATAATTTTAAATGCTTAATAATAAAATTATTATTTTATTGGGTGTAACTTGGGTGTCATTTGTGTATGACGGAGACGAGTAATGGTTAACCCTAACCTAGACAAGCAAATACCCTTTTACTGCAAGGTTTTACATTTTGGTAAATTTACATCACAGAGACTAACACATTTATACACTTTTATATATTAATGCCCAGCGCTCATTCATTCATTCCTAAGTGAAGGTTACATATATATCACATTTATATTACATAGCCATGCATTCATACTTATCACTTCTATGCATTCATACTTAATCAAGATTAATATAATGAACAAGATGAGAACGAAATGTGACGTCATACCTTCAGTAACTGCATTACCCAAACCCTTCACCTACTGACATGGAGATTGCTAAAGCATCCTGTCTACAGTTTTCATTCCTTGTCCAGTGTTCGCGAGGCAGCTGAAAGTCTCAACCGTGTGGTGATCGAGCTCATTGAAGACCTGGATGACAACCCGACACCGGCCCTGACTCCCTCCCAGGAGAGCCAGGCAGGTGAGTGCACTCCTGGATGCAGGGCAGGGGAAATAACTGTCACTTCTAAAGGGGAGGTAACCTCTACGGAGCGGCAGATGGAGGGAGTTGAAGCCACACAGAATGATACGTAAGTGTGCTGTTATGCTAATGTATCCCATATTTTGTCTACTGTAAAGTAGTTAATAAACATAAAGTTAAAAAGACATTGTGTTTGGTAGCACATCCATATTTGAGAAATAAAATTTGTGTTAATTTCGAATACGAGCCACCTGGGTTGTAAAATTTTGTCAATAGTTTAATTAATGTGAAAATCTTTTACTTTTACTTTACTTTTTACTTTTTAAATTTGGTTTTCACCTCCATCAGGTTGGAACTTGAACACTGAAATCTAAATCAATTTCAAATATGGGTTATGAATAACCATGTATGAAGATCGGTCATGTGGGCAGGGTTCAAGGTTGCTTTAGCCGATAACATGAAAAACCTGTTATACTCCAGAGGCTTCATTTATTTATAAGATCAGGTTATACATTTGTCTGAATAATTGTAAATCTAGGTCAAGTTGTCTGAATACATTTGTCTGAATAATTGTAAATCTAGGTCAAGTAGTCTGAATAAATTTGTCTGAATAATTGTAAATCTAGGTCAAGTTTGGAATTGAATTTGTCACATTATGTTACTAAACCAGGTCTCGGTCAAGTTGTCTGAATACATTTGTCTGAATAATTGTAAATCTAGGTCAAGTTGTCTGAATAAATTTGTCTGAATAATTGTAAATCTAGGTCAAGTTGGAATTGAATTTGTCACATTATGTTACTAAACCAGGTCTCGGTCAAGTTGTCTGAATACATTTGTCTGAATAATTGTAAATCTAGGTCAAGTTGTCTGAATAAATTTGTCTGAATAATTGTAAATCTAGGTCAAGTTTGGATCAGGATTTGTCACATTATGTTACTAAACCAGGTCTCGGTCAAGTTGTCTGAATACATTTGTCTGAATAATTGTAAATCTAGGTCAAGTTTGGATCAGGATTTGTCACATTATGTTACTAAACCAGGTCTCGGTCAAGTTGTCTGAATACATTTGTCTGAATAATTGTAAATCTAGGTCAAGTTTGGAACTGAATTTGTCACATTATGTTACTAAACCAGGTCTCGGTCAAGTTGTCTGAATACATTTGTCTGAATAATTGTAAATCTAGGTCAAGTTTGGATCAGGATTTGTCACATTATGTTACTAAACCAGGTCAATAATATTGGGCCATCCATCTGATCTCATATCTCAAACTTGATCTCATATCTCAAACTTGATCTCATATCTCAAACTTGACTATTAATGTGTATTCATGTTGTCAGCAAATTGATTGGGATTTTGTCATCGATCTTTTATTGGGCCATCCATCTGATCTCATATCTCAAACTTGACTATAATGTGTATTCATGTTGTCAGCAAACTGATTGGGATTTTGTCATCGATCTTTTATTGGGCCATCCATCTGATCTCATATCTCAAACTTGACTATTAATGTGTATTCATGTTGTCAGCAAACTGATTGGGATTTTGTCATCGATCTTTTATTGGGCCATCCATCTGATCTCATATCTCAGACTTGACTATTAATGTGTATTCATGTTGTCAGCAAACTGATTGGGATTTTGTCATCGATCTTTTATTGGGCCATCCATCTGATCTCATATCTCAGACTTGACTATTAATGTGTATTCATGTTGTCAGCAAACTGATTGGGATTTTGTCATCGATCTTTTATTGGGCCATCCATCTGATCTCATATCTCAAACTTGACTATTAATGTGTATTCATGTTGTCAGCAAACTGATTGGGATTTTGTCATCTATCTTTTATTGGGCCATCCATCTGATCTCATATCTCAAACTTGACTATTAATGTGTATTCATGTTGTCAGCAACTGATTGGGATTTTGTCATCGATCTTTTATTGGGCCATCCATCTGATCTCATATCTCAAACTTGACTATTAATGTGTATTCATGTTGTCAGCAAACTGATTGGGATTTTGTCATCGATCTTTTATTGGGCCATCCATCTGATCTCATATCTCAAACTTGACTATTAATGTGTATTCATGTTGTCAGCAAACTGATTGGGATTTTGTCATCGATCTTTTATTGGGCCATCCATCTGATCTCATATCTCAAACTTGACTGTTAATGTGTATTCATGTTGTCAGCAAACTGATTGGGATTTTGTCATCGATCTTTTATTGGGCCATCCATCTGATCTCATATCTCAAACTTGACTATTAATGTGTATTCATGTTGTCAGCAAACTGATTGGGATTTTGTCATCGATCTTTTATTGGGCCATCCATCTGATCTCATATCTCAAACTTGACTATTAATGTGTATTCATGTTGTCAGCAAACTGATTGGGATTTTGTCATCGATCTTTTATTGGGCCATCCATCTGATCTCATATCTCAAACTTGACTATTAATGTGTATTCATGTTGACAGCCAACTGATTGGGATTTTGTCATCGATCTTTTATTGGGCCATCCATCTGATCTCATATATCAAACTTGACTATTTATGTGTATTCATGTTGTCAGCAAAATGATTAGGGTTTTTTTGAAATCGATCTTTTATTGGGCCATCCATCTGATCTCATATCTCAAACTTAACTATTAATGTGTATTCATGTTGTCAGCAAACTGTTTGGGATTTTGTCATCGATCTTTTATTGGGCCATCCATCTGATCTCATATCTCAAACTTGACTATTAATGTGTATTCATGTTGTCAGCCAACTGATTGGGATTTTGTCATCGATCTTTTATTGGGCCATCCATCTGATCTCATATCTCAAACTTGACTATTAATGTGTATTCATGTTGTCAGCCAACTGATTGGGATTTTGTCATCGATCTTTTATTGGGCCATCCATCTGATCTCATATCTCAAACTTGACTATTAATGTGTATTCATGTTGTCAGCAAACTGATTGGGATTTTGTCATCGATCTTTTATTGGGCCATCCATCTGATCTCATATCTCAAACTTGACTATTAATGTGTATTCATGTTGTCAGCAAACTGATTGGGATTTTGTCATCGATCTTTTATTGGGCCATCCATCTGATCTCATATCTCAAACTTGACTATTAATGTGTATTCATGTTGTCAGCAAACTGATTGGGATTTTGTCATCGATCTTTTATTGGGCCATCCATCTGATCTCATATCTCAAACGTGACTATTAATGTGTATTCATGTTGTCAGCAAACTGATTGGGATTTTGTCATCGATCTTTTATTGGGCCATCCATCTGATTTCATATCTCAAACTTGACTAATGATGTGTATTCATGTTGTCAGCAAACGGATTGGGATTTTGTCATCGATCTTTTATTGGGCCATCCATCTGATCTCATATCTCAAACTTGACTATTAATGTGTATTCATGTTGTCAGCAAACTGATTGGGATTTTGTCACCGATCTTCGTGATTCAAGAATATATTTCACAGATATTGTTTGAACATAAAACTCTCCTTCAAACACTAATGATGTGTACATAGCAAGTGCATGCATATTCAGTGGACTACAGCTCTTCAAGCACCGCCCCTCCGAAAAAAGATAAGGATTTTGCCAGAATTTAGTATTACCCCAACATTTTAAAACTAATAGAGTACTGAACGATTTAATTGAGTACCTGTAAATATGTTTCGCAATTATCATTAACTGATTGATAGAAATACCCAAATTGAGTCAAACTGTAACACACAAATTCTTTAATATGTGTCTACCATTTTACAACCATGGGTGAGGGATGCAGTCAAAATACTACAGGTCAGGTGTATTATTTAGCTTGCATTGAACACTAATTATTATATATTTTCCCTAAATGACTGTTAAACATTGACCAATCTTTATGCAATCTGTTTTCTGAGTACAGTATTCGGTATATATAGTAAGCAGTTTTAAATTAATTGAGTACTGGTTAATGATATTTAAGAATTGGGTATTTACGTAAATATGTGCTTGATCGGTTGCTCTCCCAAGATATTATTTCCTATGATTTCCTGACCATCACCCAACTTACACTGCCTTGTGATGCAGTCTGCGTCCATAATGGACATGATAATGCCACTGGAAAATATTTGAGGCGTTGCGTGGGAAAACTGGGCTTAATGCATGTGTGTAAAGTGTCATCCCGGATCAGCCTATGCAGTCTGCACAGACTGATCCGGGACGACTTTTTGCTTTTATGGTATTTTCTGTGTCAAGGAAGTCTCTTCTAAACATAAGTCCACTGTTGGCGGAAAGTGCCGTCCTGGATAAGCTTGTGCGGACTGCACAGGCTAATGGGGACGACACTTTATGCACATGAATCACTTCATTTAATGTTTATGTATATTTGTCCATAAAACTTTCTGTTGAGACATGTTTTAATTTTCTGCTTGTCTAATTATGATGAGAACACTTTTCCAGTGGTCAAACCTTGTATAAACTCTCGACATGTGACGTGACACCGAGGTAAGGGAGCTGTGTACTGCACGTGTGTAGAGTAGATGTGGCATGTTTCGGGCAGGGGCTTGTACCTTTTTAATAAAGTGGCAGAGTTGCTTTGGTTACTACATAAGACATAAAGCATAAATGAGGCGTGTCATGCAAAAACCGGGCTTAATGCATGTGTGTAAAGTGTCGTCCCGGATTAGCCTGTGCAGTCCGCACAGGCTAATCCTGGACGACACTTTCCTCTTTTATGGTATTTTCTGATTCAAGGAAGTCTCTTCTTAACATAAATCCACTGTAGGCGGAAAGTGTCGTCCCGGATTAGCCTGTGCGGACTGCACAGGCTAATCCAGGACGATACTTTACGCACATGCATTAAGCCCGGTTTTCTCACGAAATGCCTTAAATATGTTTAATTTGACTTGTTCAACTAGTCATAGAAAGTACTATGTTTATTCTGGCACATTCTACAACTGTACAACAATTCATAAAACTTTTCCTGAGATTTCGTCATTGGAATTGGGATTTCGTTTGGAACAACTTATGTCTGCAAGGCCATGTTAGTGAGCATTGCTGAACGAACATTGACATTTGAAAACATTGTGATTCGTTAGGAACAACTAATGTCTGTCAGATTATGTTAGTGAACATTGCTAAACGAACATTGAAATTTGGAAACATTGGGATTTCGTTAGGAACAACTTATGTCTGTCAGGCCATGTAATGTTGTAAGTGAGCATTGCTGAATGAACATAGAAATTTGGAAACTTTGGGATTTCGTTAGGAACAACTAATGTCTGTCAGGCCATGTAAGTGAGCATTGCTGAATGAACATTGAAATTTGGAAACATTGGGATTTCGTTAGGAACAACTAATGTCTGCCAGGCCATGTTAGTGAGAATTGCTGAATGAACATAGAAATTTGGAAACATTGGGATTTCGTTAGGAACAACTAATATCTGTCAGGGCATGTTAGTGAGCATTGCTGATTGAACATAGAAATTTGGAAACATTGGGATTTCGTTAGGAACAACTGTCTGTCAGGCCATGTTAGTGAGCATTGCTGATTGAACATAGAAATTTGGAAACATTGGGATTTCGTTAGGAACAACTAATGTCTGTCAGGCCATGTTAGTGAGCATTGCTGATTGAACATAGAAATTTGGAAACATTGGGATTTCGTTAGGAACAACTGTCTATCAGGCCATGTTAGTGAACATTGCTGATTGAACATAGAAATTTGGAAACATTGGGATTTCGTTAGGAACAACTTATGTCTGTCAGGCCATGTTAGTGAGCATTGCTGATTGAACATAGAAATTTGGAAACATTGGGATTTCGTTAGGAACAACTAATATCTGTCAGGCCATGTTAGTGAGCATTGCTGATTGAACATAGAAATTTGGTCACATTGGGATTTCGTTAGGAACAACTTATGTCTGTCAGGCCATGTTAGTGAGCATTGCTAGCTATACCAGATCCCATTTTTACTTAACAGTTATAAGCAAGATTGCATAAAATGTATTTGAGGCATGTTATGAGAAAATCTGTCTTAATGCATGTTCGTAAAGTGCAGTCCTGGATTAATCCTGTGCGGACTGCACAGGCTAATCCGGGACGTTACTTTACGCACATGCAGAAAGTCCGGTTTTCCCACACCATGCCTCATTTATACTGATATTTCAGCTAACATTAACAATTTATCTTATCTTTCTAACATAATAGCATGACGTTATTGAGTGCTACAGACATGTAACATAACTTGTATCTTTCATGTCCAAATGTTTTCTGACTGGCTGAAAATTAGATAGTTTTTGCATTTCATGTAACCATTTTTGGTGATTATATTGTCATTTTCAGATTGTTCTAGTTTAGTTTCTGTTCTAGTTTGAGTTTATGTTCCAGTTTGAGTTTCTGTTCCAGTTTGAGTTTATGTTCCAGTTTGAGTTTATGTTCCAGTTTTTATAAAGCAATGTTCTTAACATTCATTAACTCATTTGGGAAATTCCACTTAAATGCTTCTGTGCGTGTGCAAAAGTGTTTATCTAAAGTATTAACTCTGTGCAGTATAGGCAATATAAATTATAATGGTATTTTCCATTTTCAACATCTTAATGTGTTGTCTGTGTAAGTTAGGATCCACTGCAAGCCCATTTATTGCTAAAATTCTTATCTCGATATTGTTCTGTATTTTGTTTTATTTGATGTTGCCTAGAAAGTATTGTGGTTGGTTTCTATCTGTTCTGAATATTATGGGGCTTTTCAGTAATTACATTGCATTGGTGGTCCTTCTGTGTACTGTTTCCTGTGAACATGATCTATGAAACCCATTTTGTCAGTACTGGCAAAGTACGTAAATCCGGACACCTGAAAAAATGTGTTTGTATGATCAAGTCACCAAGAAGTTTATGGTATTGATTAATGCAAAAGCCTGTCTCTGCGACATATGTCAAGTTTTAACAAAATCTATTGGGTATTAATTCACGTTACTTACTATTGTGTTTATCTTCCTTTAAAAAGTAAACATGTGCACATAGGGGATTAAAATCAAAACAGTATCTCCGATAAATAAAGATTTACAGGAAACAATTTGAAAGTAAACACCAGAAAAGAGTAAACAAAAGAAGAAAAACAAGAAATCTGACAAACAAGGTGTAGTTTAATGTTTATTTTGTATTTATTTTTCAAAGTATGCGGATTTAGGTTCTCTTCACCCGTTTGTCGATAAATGTTACAGGTATTTTTTGAACACTTCATTCAGTTACTTTTATATTGCAGTTTTCACCAATATTTTGACCAAATCTTAAGATTAAACCCTACTTATTATGTTTAACTTTTTATTTTTGTTTGATGCAATTATCCTGAGAAATTGTAAAAAAAAACAGCAAAAGTGACCGGATTTAGGTTCAAAGAATATTTTGAACAGTTTATACATGTATTAAAAGGTGCAGTAGCATGTCAAAATAAAATGGGTATCGGAATCATTGCAATTTTATTCCATTTTGTTTCTGAAACTGGTGACTGTTGATAAGCTAGAATCAACACACATAGCAAACCCTAGGGAATTTTTTTGAAAAATATAACAACTAAGTATAAAGCGTTTGCACAAACTTGGGTCCATAGTTAAAAAAAAACAACTACATTTTCTCTGACATTATATTAGATTGTTATTCAGATAAAACCACTTACTGGCTAGTTTTTATACCCCCACAAGAGAAGTATATACATGTAGGAGTTAGCTTGTTGGTCCGTCGGTCTGCCGTTCTGTCGGTCTATTGGTTTTTTAGTTTCCGGATGATAACTCAAGAAGGGCTTGACATATTCAAATAATTTTTAGTACACATGTGTAACATCATAAAATACAGGTCAAGTTCGACTTTGGTTACAAACCACTAAATTTTAGCAGAGTTATGGCCCTTTTCGACTTAAAATTCCCTAAAAACATGGTTTCCGGACGATAACTCAAGATTGGCTTGACAAATTCAAATCATGTTTGGTGTACATGTGTAGCATCATAAAATACGGGTCAAGTTCGACTTTGGTTACAAACCACTAAATTTTGACAGAGCTTTGGCCCCTTTTCGACATAAATTCCCTAAAATTATGGTTTCCTTATGATAACTCAACAGTGGTGTGACATATTCAAATAATTTTGGTATACTTGTGCAGCATCATAAAAGACGGGTTAAGTTCAACTTTGGTTACAAACCACTAAATTTTGACAGAGGGGTGGCGGCATCAACTTTTTGTTTCCGCAATCTGACTCGAGAACCAATTGTGCTATTGTAATGAAACTTCATACATAGATATGTTACATCAAGACCTCGCTTGGGATTGCATATGGGGTCAAGGTCAAGGTCACTGTTACTAAATATAGAAAAATGGTTTCCTCTCAATAACTTGAGAACGCATCAAGATATTTTAATGAAACTTCATTCATAGATACCTTATAGTGAGACCTTGTTTGGGGTTGCATATGGAGTGGGTGGGGTCAAGGTCAAGGTCACCATTACTAAAAATAGACAAACGGTTTCCGCTCAATAACTTGAGAATGCATTGAGACATTTTAATGAAACTTCAGACAAAAAAACCTAATATCGAGACCTCCCTTGGGATTGCATATGGGATGGGTGGGGTCAAGGTCACCATTAATAAAAATAGAAAAACAGTTTCCACTCAATAACTTGAGAATGCATTGAGATATTTTAATGAAACTTCATACATAGATACCTTATATTGAGACCTTGCATGGGATTGCATATGGGGTGGGTGGTGTCAGGGTCAAGATCACCATTACTAAAAATAGAAAAACAGGCTCCGCTCAATAAATGGAGAATGCATTGAGATATTTTAATGAAACTTCATATGTTGATATCTCATATTGAGACCTTGCTTGGGATTGCATATGGGGTGGATGGGGTCAAGGTCACCATTACTAAAAATAGACAAAAAGTTTCCACCCAATACCTACAGAGCGAATTGAGATATTTTAATGAAACTTCATATGTAGATACCTTATATTGAGACCTCGCTTTGGATTGCAAGGACAAGGTCACCATTTCCTAGCCATAGATGTATGACCTTCACCTTGCACCCAGAACTTTCTTTCATTATTGTGCTGACTTATGCATTTCGTTAGAAAAATTAGGTTTTCGTGGATTTTTCGCATTTCTTGTTAAATTATGTTGGTACAGAGGTGTAACATCATATAATACAGATCAAGTTCAACTTCAGTTACAAACTACTAAATGTTGACAGAGTTATGGCTCCTATTGAAATTAAATTTTCCAAATACACTGTTAAACATTCACAAATTAAAGCATTCTCTGTGTGTCTATTTCTTTGGAATGGATGCCATTGTTTTGTTGTGACAAGGCCATATTGTGGGGGTATATCCGTCACTCATGTGACAATTTTAGTTGGTTTTAACCACTAACTTGAGTTTACTTTCACTTGTTGAATACAGCATGTCTTTTAGATGATTTTGTATAACCATTGCGGAGAGAAATTTGAAAGAATGTTTTGTCTGATGCATGTATGTGTATACCTGTGGTTAGAATGAGTTTGTATGCAAGAGTCGTAGTTTCTAACACCTGCCTGCTAACCGTAAACCATTACCCGTAACTGTCAGATCTTAAGATTGGATGGAATGGTTGCCAATATAAAGGTATGGTTTGGATAAATTCGGAGAAATGTAAGCCAACCCTTTGGTTTCAATATTTCACCTAATCCAGGTCCTTTTTCATCAATCCATTCAAAACTTAAGAATAAAGAATAGACTTGGACTGAAAGAAATCCTTGTGTGGACGCAAATTTGGTGATTCAAATGTCACTTATGACGTTACCAAATAGTTCTAAATAAACAATGGTGGCGCGTCATGAGAAAACCGGTCTTAATGCATGTGCGTAAAGTGTCATCCTGGCTAATTAGTCCGCACAGGCTAATCGGGGACAGCACTTTCTGCTTTATGGTATTTTCTGTTTCAAGGAAGTCTCCCCTAAACATAATTCTACTTTAGGCGGAAAGTGCCGTCCTGGATTGCACAGACTGATCCGGGACGACACTTTACGCACATGCATTAAGACTGGTTCTCTCAGGACGCGCCACAATGCTACAATTAGAATTGGTTAATAACAAGTAAGATTTCAGATTAAAGGCCGTCTTAGAACAGAACAATATTCCTGAAGAAAATTCTTTATTCTTACGTCTTTAGTCTAAGACTGGGTAGGTGAATGTGGCCCTGTTTGGTCAGAGTATTATTTGAGCTTCGTCGTGGGAAAACCGGACTTAATGCATGTGCGTAAAGTGTCATCCCGGATTAGCTTGTGCAGTCCGCACAGGCTAATTCGGGACGGCACTTTCCGCCTACAGTGGATTTATGTTTAGAAGAGACTTCCTTGAAACATAAAATACCATACAAGCGGAAAGTGCCGTCCTGCATTAGCCTGTGCAGACTGCACAGGCTAATCTGGGACAACACTTTACGCTCATGCATTAAGACCGGTTTTCTCACGACGCGCCACATTTAAACATTGCAATAATAAATTGTGTTTCCACTGGTACAGATTGCAGTGTTCATGTGGCAGCTGTCATATAGGTGCTTACAACTGCATGAAGCTTTTGTGGGAATCATATATATTAAGTTTTATATGTATTTCATATGCTGATCATTAGTATTCTTTCATGTACTCAGTGTTGGAAAGGTGTTCATTTTACCCCTTGCACAACAAAGTTGATAGGGGGGTATACTGGATTCAGCTTGTCCGTCTGTCCGTCGGTCTGTCTGTGTGTGGGTTTTTTTTTTTCTGGAGCATAACTTTCAAACCCTTTTAGATATCAACTCTAAACTTCATACATGAATAGATGGTTGTTAGGTGGGGTGGGGTGCAGTACACAAGATTTATAATTCTAGCTGCATTATTTATTCCTCTTCATCAGTATCGCTTGTACGGCCATAGTATCGCTTGTACGGCCATTGCATCACTTATACGGCCATAGTATCGCTTGTACGGCCATAGTATCACTTGTACGGCCATTTTCTCAAAAACTACTAAAGGAATTTACCTCAAACTTCATAAATGGATGTTTAATAGGTGGAGTGCAGTGAACAAGAATAATAACTACCTGCATTATTTACGCAGTTATTCCCCTTTGTCAGTTTTCCTTGTCTGGCCATTTTCTCAAAAAAACTATTGAAGGGATTAAACTCAAACTTCATACATGGATAGATGTTTGTTAGGCAGAGTGAAGTGCACAAGAATCATAACTCTAGCTGCATTATTTACAGAGTTATTCCCCTTTGTCAGTTTCTTTCCCCAGTTGAACTAATACATTTGTACACCTCAAAACTATGTGTTGCTTTTATAAATATCCTTGTGACAAAGCAGCATGCGAGGGCTGTTTGTGCCATGACAGTGGCAGTTCTAGTTTTTGAGGTTTTCCATTTACAAAATGTTCTTGTATTGTATTTATTATTATATAAAGTTTGGAAGATATTATGTTACATCCTTTTCATATGTTTCATGTTATGTCAAATCGACTATTAATATTCCAGCAAAGTATGCTAGGTGAGAAGAATTCTGGAATGTTTACTTAACAATTACTGCATTGTCAACAAAGTTAACATCCAGGTTACTAACTGCTAAACTGCCATTGATATTTTTCTTGATACAACTTTGAGCTTTCATACAGGTTGTTGAAATCAAAGGTGATCAGGCTGTTAAAAGTTTTTTTTAAATTGCACAGTTTGTACTTTTATATTTTATTCTGATCTACATTGTTTATTCATGACATACAATGTATTAAAATAACTATGTGAGGCCTGTCGTGGGAAAACCGGGCTTAATGCATGTGCATAAAGTGTCGTCTCGGATTAGCATGGGAAGCCTGCACAGGCTAATCCAGGATGGCACTTTCTGCTTGTATGGCATTTTCTGTTTCAAGGAAGTCTCTTCTAAACATAAATCCACTGTAGGCAGAAAGTGCCTTCCTGGATAAGCCTTTGCGGACTGCACAGGCTAATCTGGGACGACACTTTACGCACATGCATTAAGCCCAGTTTTACCAAGACACACCTCATATTAACTATATTGCGCGTTCTATTTCTGCACAGTTCCCTGTGAAGATATTTGAGGCATTGTTTATGTTAAAAAGTTTGTACTAAAATTTTCCAGAAAAGCCGGTCATGGGAAAACCGGACTTAATGCATGTGCGTAAAGTGTTGTCTCGAATTAGCGTGTGCAGTCTGCACAGGCTAATCCGTGACTGCACTTTCCGCCTACAGTGGATTTATGTTTAAAAGAGACTTACTTGAAACAGAAAGTACCATAAAAGCGGAAAGTGATATCCCGGATCAGCCTGTACTGCACAGGCTGATCCGGGATGACACTTTATGCACATGCGTTAAGCCAGGTTTTCCCATGACATGCCTCATTTTCTTTATATGAAGTGTTTGAATGGCAGTTGTCCTAAGGACTAAAAGAAGAACATCCACATATCTTGATAGTACACAAACGCCTGTGTAAAGATACTGAAGACAGGAGCTATTCAGCAGCAACTCATACAGTTACTTATGTACTTTTCTCATGGTTATTTCCTGTACCCAAGCTGCCCTGCCACCTACCCATAATGCCCCTGTCTGTCTCCAGGTCCCTTCAGCTGGACGTGCTGTCCGTGATCAGCATCCTGTGTGAGTTGGTGCGACATACGGAGCTGCAGACGCGCCTCGCTGCCCTCCGCTGGTTCAGACACCTCCTCACCAAGGTCCCAAACAAGGTCTGTACACAAAGGGCTGTCATCATGTTCTCTTACTGTGTCTCTTCTATTGCCCCAAGGTCCCAAACAAGGTCCATACACACAGGGCTGTCATCATGTTCTCATACTGTGTCTCTTCAATTGCCACAAGGTCCCAAACAAGGTCCGTATACACAAGGCTCTCATCATGTTCTCTTACTGTATCTCTTCTATTGCCCCAAGGTCCCAAACAAGGTCCGTACACACAAGGCTCTCATCATGTTCTCTTACTGTATATCTTCTATTGCCCCAAGGTCCCAAACAAGCCCCAAGGTCCCAAACAAGGTCTGTACACACAAGGCTCTCATCATGTTCTCTTACTGTATCTCTTCTATTGCCCCAAGGTCCCAAACAAGGTCCATACACACAAGGCTCTCATCATGTTCTCTTACTGTATCTCTTCTATTGCCCCAAGGTCCCAAACAAGGTCCATACACACCGGGCTCTCATTATGTTCTCTTACTGTATCTCTTCTATTGCCCCAAGGTCCCAAACAAGGTCCGTACACACCGGGCTCTCATCATGTTCTCTTACTGTGTCTCTTCTATTGCCCCAAGGTCCCAAACAAGGTCCATACACACAAGGCTCTCATCATGTTCTCTTACTGTATCTCTTCTATTGCCCCAAGGTCCCAAACAAGGTCCATACACACCGGGCTCTCATTATGTTCTCTTACTGTATCTCTTCTATTGCCCCAAGGTCCCAAACACGGTCCATACACACCGGGCTCTCATCATGTTCTCTTACTGTATCTCTTCTATTGCCCCAAGGTCCCAAACAAGGTCCATACACACAAGGCTCTCATCATGTTCTCTTACTGTGTCTCTTCTATTGCCCCAAGGTCCCAAACACGGTCCATACACACAAGGCTGTCATCATGTTCTCTTACTGTATCTCTTCTATTGCCCCAAGGTCCCAAACAAGGTCCATACACACAAGGCTCTCATCATGTTCTCTTACTGTATCTCTTCTATTGCCCCAAGGTCCCAAACAAGGTCCATACACACAGGGCTGTCATCATGTTCTCATACTGTATCTCTTCTATTGCCCCAAGGTCCCAAACAAGGTCCATACACACAAGGCTCTCATCATGTTCTCTTACTGTATCTCTTCTATTGCCCCAAGGTCCCAAACAAGGTCCATACACACCGGGCTCTCATTATGTTCTCTTACTGTATCTCTTCTATTGCCCCAAGGTCCCAAACAAGGTCCATACACACCGGGCTCTCATCATGTTCTCTTACTGTGTCTCTTCTATTGCCCCAAGGTCCCAAACAAGGTCCATACACACAAGGCTCTCATCATGTTCTCTTACTGTATCTCTTCTATTGCCCCAAGGTCCCAAACAAGGTCCATACACACCGGGCTCTCATTATGTTCTCTTACTGTATCTCTTATATTGCCCCAAGGTCCCAAACAAGGTCCATGCACACCGGGCTCTCATCATGTTCTCTTACTGTATCTCTTCTATTGCCCCAAGGTCCCAAACAAGGTCCATACACACCGGGCTCTCATTATGTTCTCTTACTGTATCTCTTCTATTGCCCCAAGGTCCCAAACAAGGTCCATACACACCGGGCTCTCATCATGTTCTCTTACTGTATCTCTTCTATTGCCCCAAAGTCCCAAACAAGGTCCATACACACAAGGCTCTCATCATGTTCTCTTACTGTGTCTCTTCTATTGCCCCAAGGTCCCAAACACGGTCCATACACACAAGGCTGTCATCATGTTCTCTTACTGTATCTCTTCTATTGCCCCAAGGTCCCAAACAAGGTCCATACACACAAGGCTCTCATCATGTTCTCTTACTGTATCTCTTCTATTGCCCCAAGGTCCCAAACAAGGTCCATACACACAGGGCTGTCATCATGTTCTCATACTGTATCTCTTCTATTGCCCCAAGGTCCCAAACAAGGTCCATACACACAAGGCTCTCATCATGTTCTCTTACTGTATCTCTTCTATTGCCCCAAGGTCCCAAACAAGGTCCATACACACCGGGCTCTCATTATGTTCTCTTACTGTATCTCTTCTATTGCCCCAAGGTCCCAAACAAGGTCCATACACACCGGGCTCTCATCATGTTCTCTTACTGTGTCTCTTCTATTGCCCCAAGGTCCCAAACAAGGTCCATACACACAAGGCTCTCATCATGTTCTCTTACTGTATCTCTTCTATTGCCCCAAGGTCCCATACAAGGTCCATACACACCGGGCTCTCATTATGTTCTCTTACTGTATCTCTTCTATTGCCCCAAGGTCCCAAACAAGGTCCATGCACACCGGGCTCTCATCATGTTCTCTTACTGTATCTCTTCTATTGCCCCAAGGTCCCAAACAAGGTCCATACACACCGGGCTCTCATTATGTTCTCTTACTGTGTCTCTTCTATTGCCCCAAGGTCCCATACAAGGTCCGTACACACAAGGCTCTCATCATGTTCTCTTACTGTGTCTCTTCTATTGCCCCAAGGTCCCAAACAAGGTCCATATACACCGGGCTCTCATTATGTTCTCTTACTGTATCTCTTCTATTGCCCCAAAGTCCCAAACAAGGTCCATACACACAAGGCTGTCATCATGTTCTCTTACTGTATCTCTTCTATTGCCCCAAGGTCCCAAACAAGGTCCATACACACAAGGCTCTCATCATGTTCTCTTACTGTATCTCTTCTATTGCCCCAAGGTCCCAAACAAGGTCCATACACACAGGGCTCTCATCATGTTCTCTTACTGTATCTCTTCTATTGCCCCAAGGTCCCAAACAAGGTCCATACACACCGGGCTCTCATTATGTTCTCTTACTGTATCTCTTCTATTGCCCCAAGGTCCCATACAAGGTCCGTACACACAAGGCTCTCATCATGTTCTCTTACTGTATCTCTTCTATTGCCCCAAGGTCCCAAACAAGGTCCATACACACCGGGCTCTCATTATGTTCTCTTACTGTATCTCTTCTATTGCCCCAAAGTCCCAAACACGGTCCATACACACAAGGCTGTCATCATGTTCTCTTACTGTATCTCTTCTATTGCCCCAAGGTCCCAAACAAGGTCCATACACACAAGGCTCTCATCATGTTCTCTTACTGTATCTCTTCTATTGCCCCAAGGTCCCAAACAAGGTCCATACACACAAGGCTGTCATCATGTTCTCTTACTGTATCTCTTCTATTGCCCCAAGGTCCCAAACAAGGTCCATACACACAAGGCTCTCATCATGTTCTCTTACTGTATCTCTTCTATTGCCCCAAGGTCCCAAACAAGGTCCATACACACCGGGCTCTCATTATGTTCTCTTACTGTATCTCTTCTATTGCCCCAAGGTCCCAAACAAGGTCCATACACACAGGGCTGTCATCATGTTCTCATACTGTGTCTCTTCTATTGCCTCAAGGTCCCAAACAAGGTCCATACACACAAGGCTCTCATCATGTTCTCTTACTGTATCTCTTCTATTGCCCCAAGGTCCCAAACAAGGTCCATACACACAGGGCTCTCATTATGTTCTCTTACTGTATCTCTTCTATTGCCCCAAGGTCCCAAACACGGTCCATACACACAAGGCTCTCATTATGTTCTCTTACTGTATCTCTTCTATTGCCCCAAGGTCCCAAACAAGGTCCATACACACCGGGCTCTCATTATGTTCTCTTACTGTATCTCTTCTATTGCCCCAAAGTCCCAAGCAAGGTCCATACACACAGGGCTCTCATCATGTTCTCATACTGTATCTCTTCTATTGCCTCAAGGTCCCAAACAAGGTCCATACACACAAGCCTCTCATCATGTTCTCTTACTGTATCTCTTCTATTGCCCCAAGGTCCCAAACAAGGTCCATACACACAAGGCTGTCATCATGTTCTCTTACTGTATCTCTTCTATTGCCCCAAGGTCCCAAACAAGGTCCATACACACAAGGCTCTCATCATGTTCTCTTACTGTATATCTTCTATTGCCCCAAGGTCCCAAACAAGGTCCATACACACAAGACTCTCATCATGTTCTCTTACTGTGTCTCTTCTATTGCCTCAAGGTCCCAAACAAGGTCCATACACACAGGGCTGTCATCATGTTCTCATACTGTATCTCTTCTATTGCCCCAAGGTCCCAAACAAGGTCCATACACACAAGGCTCTCATCATGTTCTCTTACTGTATCTCTTCTATTGCCTCAAGGTCCCAAACAAGGTCCATACACACAAGGCTCTCATCATGTTCTCTTACTGTATCTCTTCTATTGCCCCAAGGTCCCAAACAAGGTCCATACACACCGGGCTCTCATTATGTTCTCTTACTGTATCTCTTCTATTGCCCCAAGGTCCCAAACAAGGTCCATACACACCGGGCTCTCATGTTCTCTTACTGTATCTCTTCTATTGCCTCAAGATCCCAAACAAGGTCCATACACACAAGGCTCTCATCATGTTCTCTTACTGTGTCTCTTCTATTGCCCCAAAGTCCCAAGCAAGGTCCATACACACAAGGCTCTCATCATGTTCTCTTACTGTGTCTCTTCTATTGCCCCAAGGTCCCAAACAAGGTCCATACACACAAGGCTCTCATCATGTTCTCTTACTGTGTCTCTTCTATTGCCCCAAAGTCCCAAGCAAGGTCCATACACACAAGGCTCTCATCATGTTCTCTTACTGTATCTCTTCTATTGCCCCAAGGTCCCAAACAAGGTCCATACACACAAGGCTCTCATCATGTTCTCTTACTGTATCTCTTCTATTGCCCCAAGGTCCCAAACAAGGTCCATACACACCGGGCTCTCATTATGTTCTCTTACTGTATCTCTTCTATTGCCCCAAAGTCCCAAGCAAGGTCCATACACACAGGGCTCTCATCATGTTCTCTTACTGTATCTCTTCTATTGCCCCAAGGTCCCAAACAAGGTCCATACACACAAGGCTCTCATCATGTTCTCTTACTGTATCTCTTCTATTGCCCCAAAGTCCCAAGCAAGGTCCATACACACAAGGCTCTCATCATGTTCTCTTACTGTATCTCTTCTATTGCCCCAAGGTCCCAAACAAGGTCCATACACACAAGGCTGTCATCATGTTCTCTTACTGTATCTCTTCTATTGCCCCAAGGTCCCAAACAAGGTCCATACACACAAGGCTCTCATCATGTTCTCTTACTGTATCTCTTCTATTGCCCCAAGGTCCCAAACACGGTCCATACACACAAGGCTCTCATCATGTTCTCTTACTGTATCTCTTCTATTGCCCCAAGGTCCCAAACAAGGTCCATACACACAAGCCTCTCATCATGTTCTCTTACTGTATCTCTTCTATTGCCCCAAGGTCCCAAACACGGTCCATACACACAAGGCTCTCATCATGTTCTCTTACTGTATCTCTTCTATTGCCTCAAGGTCCCAAACAAGGTCCATACACACAAGGCTCTCATCATGTTCTCTTACTGTATCTCTTCTATTGCCTCAAGGTCCCAAACAAGGTCCATACACACAAGGCTCTCATCATGTTCTCTTACTGTATCTCTTCTATTGCCCCAAGGTCCCATACAAGGTCCATACACACAGGGCTGTCATCATGTTCTCTTTCTGTGTCTCTTCTATTGCCCCAAGGTCCCATACAAGGTCCATACACACAGGACTGTCATTATGTTCTCTTACTGTATCTCTTCTATTGCCCCAAGGTCCCATACAAGGTCCATACACACAGGGCTGTCATCATGTTCTCTTACTGTGTCTCTTCTATTGCCGTAATGTAGGGGAAGATTTATTATCAAAAAAGGTACAGGGTGCTGCATGAAAGGGGCTGGGTGGAAAGCTGGACCAGTTTGTTGACATTATCTAATAATTAGCTACATCCAGTGTTTGTATGTGTCTGGTGCTTCTAATTAAGGATTATAAACATAGTCTATTCATTTTTCATTAAATATTTGCAAAAGTATATTGAATTTCTAAAGATATTCAACACTTCTGTGTTGACCAGCCCAGAGGAGCAGCAGGGGAGGGGGGAACCAAAAAGGAGCAGCAGGGTAGGGGGGAACCAAAAAGGAGCAGCAGGGGAGGGGGGAACCAAAAAGGAGCAGGCGCAGCTATTTTGCTCAAGATCTTTTCCTACATAATGTGATTGCTAGAAATGAAATCTGTGAATGATTATATGTGGCGCGTCGTGAGAAAAACGGTCTTCATGCATGTGCATAAAGTGTCGTCCGGGATTAGCCTGTGCAGTCCGCACAGGCTGATCCGGGACGGCACTTTCCGCTTTTGTGGTATTTTCTGTTTCATGGAAGTCTCTTCTAAACATAAATACACTGTAAGTGGAAAGTGCCATCCCGGATTAGCCTGTGCAGACTGCACAGGCTAATCGGGGACAACACTTTACGCACATGCATTAAGTCCGGTTTTCCCACGACACACCACATATGTACCTGTCTCACACTGATGACATGTTTCAACGATTACTATCATGTGCTTGACATAAGTTCAACCATATAATGATTATATGTAAAGAATAGCAGTTGTTATTACTCATACTATGTTCCTACAGTTACTTTCCTGTGGTTGCTATGTAAAATTTTGAATGAGGTCACATCACTTGAAGACAACTAATAGCCACTCTGGTTTTCAAGTGGCATTTGTTATGTTGAGGAACTGATTGGGGTAGGAGACCGTTTATATAAAGTATTGTGTTGGTGGTCTTAGGTGAACATTAACACCAGGGTTGGTATTCACAAAGCCACTAAGAGAAATCTTAACTTAAGTTGTACTTAAGTGAAAAATTGAGATCAAATTTTCAATGTGAAATCCAAAGATTTTTGTACAAAACTAAACATATAAGCAATATTTACGAGCTGACAACATTTTAATGTTAAAAGAGCTATACATGAAACAGCCAGAGACTTAAGAATTTTATGAATGTATGGAATTTACTTAAGTTCTCCCTAAGGAGCTTTGTGAATAAGGGCCCAGATTAAACAGACAACATTAATCACACACACTTTTTATATAACCAGAACTGTATTCAGTTCCAAAAGGGGTCATAGGACTAAAAATTACCTTGGTCTTGAAAACAGCAAGGGACCTCCTGCCTTGCTTTATTCTTATGTGTGTGTCAGCATTTGTAGCTTCAGCTCATATAGATTAAGTGACCATTAGGGCTGTTCTAACATATGGTGAATTGTACATGTCAGTTAGTTAGTTGATGTTGTTTCAGACATTCCGCCATATGAACATGGTGTTTCCCGAGCTGATGAGGACGCTAGCCGACATAAACCAGTCAGATGAGGTGAGTAATGTCTGACATTGGCCAGTCAGATGAGGTGAGTAGTGTCAGACATTGACTGGTTAGATAAGGTGAGTAATGTCAGTCATTGACCAGTCAGATGTGGTGAGTAATGACTGACATTGAGCAGTCAGATGAGATGAGTAATGTCAGTCGTTGACCAGTCAGATGTGGTGAGTAATGTCAGGTATTGACCAGTCAGATGTGGTGAGTAATGTCATATATTGACCAGTCAGATGTGGTGAGTAATGTCAGATATTGACCAGTCAGATATCGTGAGTAATGTCAGGTATTGACCAGTCAGATGAGGTGAGTAATGTCGGATATTGACCAGTCCGATGTGGTGAGTAATGTCAGGTATTGACCAGTCAGATGCGGTGAGTAATGTCAGGTATTGACCAGTCAAATGTGGTGAGTCATTTCAGTCATTGCCCAGTCAGATGAGGTGAGTAATGTCAGGTATGGACCAGTCAGATGTGGTGAGTAATGTCAGATATTTACCAGTCAGATGTGGTGAGTAATGTCAGATATTGAACAGTCAGAAGTGGTGGGTAATGTCAGTCATTTGCCAGTCAGATGAGGTGAGTAATGTCAGGTATTGACCAGTCAGATGAGGTGAGTAATGTCAGGTATTGACCAGTCAGATGAGGTGAGTAATGTCAGTCATTGACCAGTCAGATGAGGTGAGTAATGTCAGGTATTGACCAGTCAGATGTGGTGAGTAATGTCAGATATTGACCAGTCAGAAGAGATGGGTAATGTCAGTCATTTGCCAGTCAGATAGTGTGAGTAATGTCAGGCATAAACCAGTCAGATGTGGTAAGTATGACAGACTTTACCAGTCAGATGAGGTGAATAATGTCAGACATTTACCAGTCAGATGAGGTGAGTAATGTCATGTATTGACCAGTCAGATGTGGTGAGTAATGTCAGACATTGACTAGTCAGATAGTGTGAGTAATGTCATGCATTAACAAGTCAGATGAGGTGAGTAGTGTCAGATATCTACCAGTCAGATGAGGTGAATAATGTCAGACAGTGACCAGTCAGATGAGGTGAGTAATGTCAGGTATTGACCAGTCAGATATGGTGAGTAATGTAAGACATTGACCAGTCAGATGTGGTGAGTAATTTCAGGTATTGACCAGTCAGGTTTGGTGAGTAATGTCAGACATTGACCACTCAGATGTGGTGAGTAATGTCAGACATTGACCAGTCAGATGTGGTGAGTAAGTTCAGGTATTGACCAGTCAGATGTGGTGAATAATGCCAGACATTGACCAGTCCGATGTGGTGAGTAATGTCAGATATTGACCAGTCAGAAGAGATGGGTAATGTCAGTCATTTGCCAGTCAGATAGTGTGAGTAATGTCAGGCATAAACCAGTCAGATGTGGTAAGTATGACAGACTTTACCAGTCAGATGAGGTGAATAATGTCAGACATTTACCAGTCAGATGAGGTGAGTAATGTCATGTATTGACCAGTCAGATGTGGTGAGTAATGTCAGACATTGACTAGTCAGATAGTGTGAGTAATGTCATGCATTAACAAGTCAGATGAGGTGAGTAGTGTCAGATATCTACCAGTCAGATGAGGTGAATAATGTCAGACAGTGACCAGTCAGATGAGGTGAGTAATGTCAGGTATTGACCAGTCAGATATGGTGAGTAATGTAAGACATTGACCAGTCAGATGTGGTGAGTAATTTCAGGTATTGACCAGTCAGGTTTGGTGAGTAATGTCAGACATTGACCACTCAGATGTGGTGAGTAATGTCAGACATTGACCAGTCAGATGTGGTGAGTAAGTTCAGGTATTGACCAGTCAGATGTGGTGAATAATGCCAGACATTGACCAGTCCGATGTGGTGAGTAATGTCAGGTATTGACCAGTCAGATGTGGTGAGTAATGTCAGATATTGACCAGTCAGTTAGTGTGAATAATGTCAGGTATTGACCAGTCAGATGTGGTTAGTAATGTCAGATATTGACCAGTCAGTTAGTGTGAATAATGTCAGGTATTGACCAGTCAGATGTGGTGAGTAATGTCAGATATTGACCAGTCAGTTAGTGTGAATAATGTCAGGTATTGACCAGTCAGATGTGGTGAGTAATGTCAGATATTGACCAGTCAGTTAGTGTGAATAATGTCAGGTATTGACCAGTCAGATGTGGTGAGTAATGTCAGGTATTGACCAGTCAGATGTGGTGAGTAATGTCAGGTATTGACCAGTCAGATGTGGTGAATAATGTCAGATATTGACCAGTCAGATGTGGTGAATAATGTCAGGTATTGACCAGTCAGATGTGGTGAGTAATGTCAGGTATTGACCAGTCAGATGTGGTGAATAATGTCAGATATTGACCAGTCAGTTAGTGTGAATAATGTCAGGTATTGACCAGTCAGATGTGGTGAGTAATGTCAGATATTGACCAGTCAGTTAGTGTGAATAATGTCAGGTATTGACCAGTCAGATGTGGTGAGTAATGTCAGATATTGACCAGTCAGTTAGTGTGAATAATGTCAGATATTTACCAGTCAGATAGTGTGAATAATGTCAGGTATTGGCCAGTCAGATGTGGTGAATAATGCCAGACATTGACCAGTCCGATGTGGTGAGTAATGTCAGGTATTGATCAGTCAGATGAGGTGAGTAATGTCAGGTATTGACCAGTCAGATGAGGTGAGTAATGTCAGGTATTGACCAGTCAGATGAGGTGAGTAATGTCAGGTATTGACCAGTCAGATGAGATGGGTAATGTCAGATATTGACCAGTCAGTTAGTGTGAATAATGTCAGGTATTGACCAGTCAGATGTGGTGAGTAATGTCAGATATTGACCAGTCAGTTAGTGTGAATAATGTCAGGTATTGACCAGTCAGATGTGGTGAGTAATGTCAGGTATTGACCAGTCAGATGTGGTGAGTAATGTCAGGTATTGACCAGTCAGATGTGGTGAATAATGTCAGATATTGACCAGTCAGATGTGGTGAATAATGTCAGGTATTGACCAGTCAGATGTGGTGAGTAATGTCAGGTATTGACCAGTCAGATGTGGTGAATAATGTCAGATATTGACCAGTCAGTTAGTGTGAATAATGTCAGGTATTGACCAGTCAGATGTGGTGAGTAATGTCAGATATTGACCAGTCAGTTAGTGTGAATAATGTCAGGTATTGACCAGTCAGATGTGGTGAGTAATGTCAGATATTGACCAGTCAGTTAGTGTGAATAATGTCAGATATTTACCAGTCAGATAGTGTGAATAATGTCAGGTATTGGCCAGTCAGATGTGGTGAATAATGCCAGACATTGACCAGTCCGATGTGGTGAGTAATGTCAGGTATTGATCAGTCAGATGAGGTGAGTAATGTCAGGTATTGACCAGTCAGATGAGGTGAGTAATGTCAGGTATTGACCAGTCAGATGAGGTGAGTAATGTCAGGTATTGACCAGTCAGATGAGGTGGGTAATGTCAGGTATTGACCAGTCAGATGCGGTGAGTAATATCAGACATTGACCAGTAAGATAGTGTTAGTAATGTCAGACATTTACCAGTCAGATGAGATTAGTAATGCCTGACATTCACCAGTCAAATGATATGAGTAATGTCTGACATTGACCAGTCAGATTGTGTGAGTAATGTCAGACATTGACCAGTCAGATAGCAAGTATTATGTCATTGATGAGACGGTGTATTGTCAGACATTTAAATTGATGACAATGACTTTTATTTGTAATAAATATAATGTTTGTATTAATAAATACTATTACAACAAACTGTGTCTGTCTGTACCTGTGCAGGCTGTGTTACTGGCGCTGGAGACCCTTGCCAAGATCATCTCGTACCCGGTGGACCCGAGCGCGATACTCCCTGCAGAGCAGTTCTACAGCACACAGCGTCCAGCTGACCCTGGCGACAGACTGAACTTTGACATAGAGCACAAACTGAAGATAAACACTGTTCAAAGTTCATCTTACATTGAAATCTTAGTACAAACTTTAAGTAAGAAAATAAAAACTGTGAGTGTGACAAATAGATACTTTCTAGATTTTATGGTGCAGTTGTTAGAAGCATTGAAAAAAGACAGAAATATACTTGAGCGAAGAGGAGCCTTCATTATCAGGTAGGCATTTATCAAGTTGTTGAAAAATATGTGATATTGTGCAGAAACCAGTTAAGAAACCTTGTATGTTTTGGTTGATTGATTGATAATGTTCAACTTTTACCAGACTTTTCCTGGTTTGTCATTAGAGAATTTCATCCTGCTCCAATATTTTTGCATGTCTCTGTGTCCCTTTCAGACAGCTGTGCCTTCAGCTGCATGTTTGCCTATGTCTCAATGTCCCTTTAAGACAGCGGTGCCTGCAGCTGCATGTTTGCCCATGTCTCATATGTCCCTTGAAGACAGCTGTGCCTTCAGCTGCATGTTTGCCCATGTCTCATGTCCCTTGCAGACAGCTGTGCCTTCAGCTGCATGTTTGCCCATGTCTCAATGTCCCTTTAAGACAGCTGTGTCTGTAGCTGCATGTTTGCCCATGTCTCAGTGTCCCTAGAAGACAGCTGTGCCTTCAGCTGTATGTTAACCTATGTCTCAATGTCCCTTGCAGACAGCTGTGCCTGCAGCTGCATGTTTGCCCATGTCTCAATGTCCCTTGAAGACAGCTGTGCCTTCAGCTGTATGTTAACCTATGTCTCAATGTCCCTTGCAGACAGCTGTGCCTGCAGCTGCATGTTTGCCCATGTCTCAATGTCCCTTGAAGACAGCTGTGCCTTCAGCTGCATGTTTGCCCATGTCTCAATGTCCCTTGAAGACAGCTTTCCTTCAGCTGTATGTTAACCCATGTCTCAATGTCCCTTGCAGACAGCTGTGCCTTCAGCTGCATGTTTGCCCATGTCTCAATGTCCCTTGCAGACAGCTGTGCCTGCAGCTGCATGTTTGCCCATGTCTCAATGTCCTTTGAAGACAGCTGTGCCTTCAGCTGCATGTTTGCCCATGTCTCAATGTCCCTTGAAGACAGCTGTGTCTTCAGCTGTATGTTAACCTATGTCTCAATGTCCCTTGCAGACAGCTGTGCCTGCAGCTGCATGTTTGCCCATGTCTCAATGTCCCTTGAAGACAGCTGTGCCTGCAGCTGCATGTTTGCCCATGTCTCAATGTCCCTTGAAGACAGCTGTGCCTTCAGCTGTATGTTAACCTATGTCTCAATGTCCCTTGCAGACAGCTGTGCCTGCAGCTGCATGTTTGCCCATGTCTCAATGTCCCTTGAAGACAGCTGTGCCTTCAGCTGCATGTTTGCCCATGTCTCAATGTCCCTTGAAGACAGCTTTCCTTCAGCTGTATGTTAACCCATGTCTCAATGTCCCTTGCAGACAGCTGTGCCTGCAGCTGCATGTTTGCCCATGTCTCAATGTCCCTTGCAGACAGCTGTGCCTGCAGCTGCATGTTTGCCCATGTCTCAATGTCACTTGAAGACAGCTGTGCCTTCAGCTGCATGTTTGCCCATGTCTCAATGTCCCTTGCAGACAGCTGTGCCTTCAGCTGCATGTTTACCGATGCCTCAATGTCCCCTTGCAGACAGCTGTGCCTTCAACTGCATGTTTGCCTATGTCTCAATGTCCCTTGCAGACAGCTGTGCCTTCAGCTGCATGTTTGTCCATGTCTCATGTGCCTTGCAGACAGCTGTGCCTTTAGCTGCATGTTTACCTATGTCTCAAAATCCCTTGCAGACAGCTGTGCCTTCAGCTGCATGTTTTCCCATGTCTCAATGTCCCTTGAAGACAGATGTGCCTTCAGCTGCATGTTTGCCCATGTCTCAATGTCCCTTGCAGACAGCTGTGCCTTCAGCTGCATGTTTGCCCATGTCTCAATGTCCCTTTAAGACAGCTGTGCCTGCAGCTGCATGTTTACCTATGTCTCAAAGTTCCTTGCAGACATCTGTGCCTTCAGCTGTATGTTTACCTATGTCTCAAAGTCCCTTGCAGACAGCTGTGCCTTCAGCTGCATGTTTGCCCATGTCTCAATGTCGCTTGCAGACAGCTGTGCCTGGAGCTGCATGTTTGCCCATGTCTCAATGTCCCTTGAAGACAGCTGTGCCTGCAGCTGCATGTTTGCCCATGTCTCAATGTCCCTTGAAGACAGCTGTGCCTTCAGCTGTATGTTAACCTATGTCTCAATGTCCCTTGCAGACAGCTGTGCCTGCAGCTGCATGTTTGCCCATGTCTCAATGTCCCTTGAAGACAGCTGTGCCTTCAGCTGCATGTTTGCCCATGTCTCAATGTCCCTTGAAGACAGCTTTCCTTCAGCTGTATGTTAACCCATGTCTCAATGTCCCTTGCAGACAGCTGTGCCTGCAGCTGCATGTTTGCCCATGTCTCAATGTCCCTTGCAGACAGCTGTGCCTGCAGCTGCATGTTTGCCCATGTCTCAATGTCACTTGAAGACAGCTGTGCCTTCAGCTGCATGTTTGCCCATGTCTCAATGTCCCTTGCAGACAGCTGTGCCTTCAGCTGCATGTTTACCGATGCCTCAATGTCCCCTTGCAGACAGCTGTGCCTTCAACTGCATGTTTGCCTATGTCTCAATGTCCCTTGCAGACAGCTGTGCCTTCAGCTGCATGTTTGTCCATGTCTCATGTGCCTTGCAGACAGCTGTGCCTTTAGCTGCATGTTTACCTATGTCTCAAAATCCCTTGCAGACAGCTGTGCCTTCAGCTGCATGTTTTCCCATGTCTCATGTCCCTTGAAGACAGATGTGCCTTCAGCTGCATGTTTGCCCATGTCTCAATGTCCCTTGCAGACAGCTGTGCCTTCAGCTGCATGTTTGCCCATGTCTCAATGTCCCTTTAAGACAGCTGTGCCTGCAGCTGCATGTTTACCTATGTCTCAAAGTTCCTTGCAGACATCTGTGCCTTCAGCTGTATGTTTACCTATGTCTCAAAGTCCCTTGCAGACAGCTGTGCCTTCAGCTGCATGTTTGCCCATGTCTCAATGTCGCTTGCAGACAGCTGTGCCTGGAGCAGCATGTTTACCCATGCCTCAATGTCCCCTTGCAGACAGCTGTGCCTTCAGCTGCATGTTTGCCTATGTCTCAGTGTCCCTTGCAGACAGCTGTGCCTTCAGCTGCATGTTTGCCCATGTCTCATGTCCCTTGCAGACAGCTGTGCCTTTAGCTGCATGTTTACCTATGTCTCAAAGTCCCTTGCAGACAGCTGTGCCTTCAGCTGCATGTTTTCCCATGTCTCATGTCCCTTGCAGACAGCTGTGCCTTGAGCTGCATGTTTATCTATGTCTCAATGTCCCTTGCAGACAGCTGTGTCTGCAACTGCAGGTTTGCCCTATGTTGCAAGTGTCCCTTGTAGACAGCTGTGTCTTCAGCTACCTCTTTGCCCATGTGTCAAATGTCTCTTGCCGATAGCTGTGCCCATGTCTCATGTGTCCCTTGCAACTGCATGTTTTCCCGTGTAAATGGGTGCCTTTCAGATATCTGTGCCTGTAGCTGCATTCTTGCCCATGTCTCGTTGTTCCTTGCAGACAGCTGTGCCTGCAGCTGCACCCAGAGGACATCTTCCAAACGATGTCGGAGATTCTCATTGTGGAGACCGACGTGAAGTTTGCGTGTACCATGGTGCAGACCCTGAACATCATCCTGCTCACCTCCACCGAGCTCTTTTCACTGAGGAACAGGCTCAAAGATCTGAACAGCAAGGTGAGATAGCACACATTGGGGTGTACTGTTATGTACCCTGACATTACTACATGTATATGATTTAATATTGATTTAAATAGGTAAACATTAAAATAAGGTATTAAAATCATTTTCTCTAAAGAATATGTTTTTGTCATGCCTGCCAAGATTGTACTTTAATGTGTTAAAAACATTATTGAAGTAGACTGAACAAAAGCAATGTTTAATTTGTAACATCTATAAATGAATGACTCCTAACGTATATCAGTTAATTGCCATATCCAGCCTACTCAGCTAACTATTTGGCCCAGTGTTGTATGTAGATGTATGTGTCTGTTTGTGTATATATGTGTCTGTTTGTGTATGTATGTGTCTGTATTGTTTTATGTGTTGTGTGTCAGATTGTGTCTGTATGTATGATTGTGTCGGTATGTGTGATTGTGTCTGTATGTGTGATTGTGTCTGTATGTGTGATTGTGTCTGTAGGTCAGATTGTATCTGTAGGCCAGATTGTGTCTGTAGGTCAGATTGTGTCTGGTCAGATTGTGGCTGTATGTGTGATTGTGTCTGTAGGCCAGATTGTATCTGTAGGCCAGATTGTGTCTGTAGGTCAGATTGTGTCTGTAGGTCAGATTGTGGCTGTAGGTCAGATTGTGTCTGGTCAGATTGTGTCTGTAGGTCTGATTGTGTCTGTAGGTCTGGTTGTGTCTGTATGTCTGATTGTTTCTATATGTTTGTATGTGTAAGTGTATGTCTGATTGTCACTTGTGTCTATATGTCAGTATGTGTGTAGCTGTATGTGTCTGATTGTGTTTGTATGTGTCTGTATGTCTGAATGTTTCAGGAGAGCTGTGAGCTGTTCAGCTGTCTGTACCGGTCCTGGTCCCACAGCCCAGTTGCCACGGTAGCACTCTGCTACCTCACCCAGAACTACACCCAAGCGTGCTCCCTCATTCAGGTCTTGTATCCTTTACAGCTCATAAAGCCTGCATTTCATTAGCTGTTTTGCAGCAAAATATCATTGATATCTTGGTAAATACATATAGGCTGTGGACTTAATGTGTGTTTGAGTGTTTTTACAGCCTAAATTAGAAGTGTACTACCACAATTTCATTGGTATCTTGATGAATACACACATGCAGCAGACCTGAATTTGAGTATTTTTTCCTTCTTTTTAGTTATTTTATTGCTTATGTAAAAAATGTTATTTTTACAAGTACAGGTTTCACTTATACACTTATGTCACGCAAAGCTGCATGAAGATCATATGTGTGTGACTCTAAACCATTGTACAAAATGTCCATGTATTGTTCATACATTACACCAGTGCAGTTTAGTTTCCAGAGTAGTGATGTCTGACTGAACCTTGATGCAATCTGACTTTCCTGTACAACTGTCCTACAGAAGATCTCATGTGGGCATATTCCAGAAACATCTTAACTTGGTCTTAAAATATCTTCACTTGAGTTCCAATTTTTGTAAGGTAATATTTTTTAAACTACACATAAATTAATGAAACCAATTACCGTTAAGTAAATGTTAGTTAATAAAAAGTTGATAATGAATGAACATTTAGCAGAATTTTAGTTATACATGAAATAAAATGCTTAAGAAACATGATGATTTTAAGGCTAAGGATAAGATTTCACTAAAGATGTTTCTGGAATACGACCCATGTCGAATTGGCTGCCTGAAAGGCGCCAGAATGTGACATTCTACTGGTCGTTCTCAGGTCCGTATGTGTAGCATATTTTAGGGTGTGATTGTAGTCAGATTGAACCTTGACCCCGACCCAGCGGTAACCTGGAGATCACCGTGGACTTCTTGAACGAGATAGACAAGCTCATACAGCTGATCGAGTCACCGATATTTGCATGTGAGTCAGCGAACACACTCTGTGACACTGCAGTGATTTAGTCATGTTCATTTTTAGCTCGACTTTTCGAAGAATAGATGAGCTTTCCTATCTCCCCGGCGTCGGCGTACGTGTCCACGTCTGAATTCGGTTGAAGTTTTTCACTTGAAACTTGGAACTAACCTTTGTCATCAACTCCAGTGTCAGGGGCAACATTCCCCATAACTCTGTTTTGTATTTTGACAGAGTTATGCCCCTTTATCACTTAGATTTTCTGGTTAAAGTTTATATTCAAAAGTTTTGTAACTTCAAAACTGCGTAAGTTACTCACTTTAAACTTGTAACTAACCATTGTCATCAACTCCAGTATCAAGGGCAATATTCTGTATAACTCTGTTTTGTATTTTGACAGAGTTATGCCCCTTTTTCACATAGATTTTCTTGTTAAAGTTTATATTCAAAAGTTGTGTAACTTCAAAACTACATAAGTTATTCAGTTGAAACTTGGAACTAACCTTTGTCATCAACTCCAGCGTCAGGGGCAACATTTTCCATAACTCTGTTTTGTATTTTGACAGATTTATGCCCCTTTTTCACTTAGATTTTATGGTTAAAGTTTATATTCAAAAGTTTTGTAACTTCATAACTACATAAGTTATTCACTTGAAACGTGGAACTAACCTTTGTCATCAACTCTAGTATCAGGGGCAACATTACCCATAACTCTGTTTTGTATTTTGACAGGGTTAGTCCACTTTTTACACAGACTTTGTGGTTAAAGTTTTTGTTCCAAAAATTTATAAACTATACAAGGCTTCACTTAAAAATATTGTATTTTAACAAATATATGCCCCTTTTACTATCCAAAATATGTACCAACTGAAATACTTATAAAATGTGTGTATGATAAACTAATTTAAAGCATTGTTGAGCAAACTGAACTCAACTACTATCATTTTACCTCACATGGTATTTTATTAGTAGTACATGTAATTTGTTATTGATGGTCCAGATCTTAGTTCTGGTACTTGCTCTGTAGATATGTGTGTTTCGAGTGCACCATTTATCTACCCACACATGTAGAATAAGAGTTCAAGCAAGGTCCCTGGGGAATGGACGTGCGGGTAGCTGTCCACAGCTGTACTTTTAAATTTTGTTGCTTTCTATATTACTCTCTGAAATATTACCAAATTGTTACTTTCTGAACCTAGGTCAAGACAAACATTCATCAAAGCCAATTGCTTTTATAGGCTAGAGTAAATAGACTATTCTCTGTCATTAATGTTCATGTAATTTAATAGTAAAATTGTATCACTATGTCGGTATAGGGCCTTCGTGTTTCAGACCAGACTTTACTCTGTGTATTTTAGACCTGACTGTACACTGTGTATTTCAGACCTGATTGTGCCCTGTGTGTTTCAGACCTGACTGTGCTCTGTGTGTTTCAGACCTGATTGTGCTCTGTGTGTTTCAGACCTGACTGTCCTCTGTGTGTTTCAGACCTGACTGCTCTGTGTGTTTCAGATCTGACTGTGCTCTGTGTGTTTTAGACCTGAATGTACTCTGTGTATTTGAGACCTTATTGTGCTCTGTGTATTTCAGACCTGACTGTGCTCTGTGTATTTCAGACCTGATTGTACTCTATGTTTCAGACCTGACTGTACTCTGTGTGTTTCGGACCTGTGTGTGTTTCAGACCTGTGTGTGTTTCAGACCTGACCGTGCTCTGTGTGTGTTTCAGACCTGACCGTGCTCTGTGTGTTTCAGACCTGACTGTGCTCTGCGTGTTTCAGACCTGACTGCTCTGTGTGTTTCAGACCTGACTGTGCTCATGTGTGTTTAAGACCTGACTGTTCTCTGTGTGTTTCAGACCTGACTGTGCTGTCTGTGTTTCAGACATGACTGTTCTCTGTGTGTTTCAGACCTGCGATTGCAGCTGCTGGACGAGGCCCACAGCCAGGACTTGATCAAGAGCCTGTACGGGCTGCTGATGTTGCTTCCACAGGCAGAGCCTTTTACCCTGCTCAGGAACAGGCTTAACTGCATCCCACACTACCAGCTCACCTCCTTCACTGCCAAGTAGTTCAACTGCTGCAGTCAAGTTGCCTGATCTTGCTACTTACTTATAGCATCTATCTATGTCAATGTTAGTTCGCTGCCAAGTAGGCCGTCTGCAATCACATTGGCTAATTGGTCATAAGTCCATGTTTTTATCCATGTTTTATGTTCTAATAGCTATTCTAACATGATACTGTCTAATTTTTCATTACAATTGCAAAAATATTTGTCAAATCATGTTAGAATCAAACAATTTTCGCGTTATTATTGTTTCGACCAATAAACAACTCTTTGTCGTTCTGGTGCATGACTATTAATTCCTACACATCAGAACTTCAAATCGTTGTTTATTGGCTGATAAACATCGATAAATCGAAAAATATTTCCTAAATAAGACATCTCAACCACTCTTACTGTGATTTTTATTTTGTTGCCTTCATAAAAACATTCAGACTTAAAAAGTTTTTCCAAACAAATGTTTAAAAGTTTATTGCAGTACAGCTGAAAACTTTTGAAATGAGAAGAGAAATCTTTCAACATTCAAATCAATAGTTACAATTATTGCATGTACATGTTTAGCTCACAATCATATGTACCACAAATATTTCTGATATTTTACAGACCATCGCAGACAAACAGTGGTCAGAGGAATGAGTTTGTAGCAGCAGTTGACTTTGGCCAACTTCTAGAGCACTTTGAGAACGTGCAGGCCCTGCACCGGGAGGCTCGCCGCAGACAACTCGGATATGTTTCTGGGTGTATATGACTGCATGCATAGCATTATGTTGTATAAGAATATATATTGTTATTGTCTGTCAGCTTAAGAAGTACATTCCTTTTTTAAATTTTTTAACTGACTTACAGCTCTTTACATTTTGACTGTTTCTGCTTTTTTCTTTAAAAAATCTCAGTGAAATATTGTATTGTAACTGCAAAGCAGCAGTTTCTTAAAGACGTTCGCAACAAAAAGAAAATAATAGAGTTAATTTCTCCTTTTGCTTCATTATTTCTTTATTGTTTATATGTTACAATATACTAATTTCAATCAGTAAATATAAATCTGTGTAACTCGTTAAGTCCCATTCAATGGTTAAAAGTTCATAAAGCATTATAATTATCAAAACCACACGTATACAATGTATTGCCAAATAAATTAGTTAAAAAGAAAGATCCATTAAATATCTTCATTCCATTTTGGCAATTGATACGTTGTTTACGTAAACACGAAACACGAAAAAGGCTACAAAGGTACCCTATTCAAAGTCCAATATTTCCCAAACAAATTTGGTGACCCATTCTTTTTATTAATGTTTTGATGTAAGTATACATCGGTGCATGTATGTTAGAAAATTTAAGAAAATCTGTCGTTTGGAACAAAATATATTGATGCATAATAAATGACGTTTCAAATTATATTATTAATAACCATTTGACGTACTTAAATGTCCAGCCAAATTCATTACTTTAACAGTAAATATAAGTAAAGCGTTGTTTTTTTCAAAATACACTTGTATATTGCCAAATAAGACATGTGAAAACATATCAGTTAAAAGAACCATAACCATAACATTGTTTGAAAAAAGCTCTCCTACATATACTTAAACATTGATAACAAAATCCAAACTGAAAAAGTTGCTTCGACAGATACCGTATTCAAGACCTAATATTTCCGGACAAACCCCTATTTTTTAACACTGTTTTAGTTTCAGTATACAATGACACATTTATATGGAATTTTTTTAACAAAACCTGTCGTTTGGACAAAAGATATTCGAATATTTGATTATTAATTGATGTTTTCAAAGACATATTCAATGCGTATTTAAACCCCAATATTTCCGGAACAAGGCCGGTGACCCCTATTTTTTAAGACTGTTTTAGTTTTAGGATACATTGACACGTGTTTGTGCAATTTTTTAAGAGAATCTGTCGGAAAAAAATTGGACGAAATTGTTGCGAACGTCTTTAATTGTTATATTCATATGTTACAGTAAATGAAAAGTTGTCTGTACAGTTTTGACATTTAAAGCAATCATGGGGGTCTTTTTCACTAGACATGTCTCTCATTGGTTGCTGTCCATGACACGCCGTGACAGTATGGCTTCCACGCAGTATATCTGTTGAGACTTGCGTATTGAGTTTGAAAGCATTCTCTAGTCAGTCATATTGACTGTTATGCACATTACAGTGCTGGAGTTATGTGTTCTTAGCGAGATAAAGGTGTCCAATTGCTGTTAGCCAAGTTTTGTTGGGCGTATGACCTACATTGTACCTCTAAGTTCAGGTTTTAATTATTTACCATTCACAAAGCCAGTAACTGACATTCACACGTTAGGTCTGTTATGCACCTATAAGTATTTTTGCCCTAGGGAGAGGGGCAGCTGTCCTAGGGGAATTTGACTAATGTTACTTTTTGGGGTCTAATTCCCCACATCAGAGCGAAGCATTTTTGTCTAAATCCCCTCAATAAAGGATGCTTAATTTGTATATCAAATGGTCCAAGGGCCAATATTGCTGGGATCTCAGTCTATTTCCCGGGACCCGGAATCATTCGGCGTGTCAAATTCCCGCCTTCGGGAATCTGTTTCAGTCTAAAGTCTCGTAATTGCCCGCCGCTCCCCCCCACCTATTGACACATCTGTTTCAGTCTAAAGTCTCGTAAATGCCCGCCGCTACCCCCCCCCATTGACACATCTGTTTCAGTCTAATGTCTCGTAATTGCCCGCCGCTCCCCCCCCTATTGACACATCTGTTTCAGTCTAAAGTCTCGTAAATGCCCGCCGCTACCCCCCCATTGACACATCTGTTTCAGTCTAAAGTCTCGTAATTGCCCGCCGCTACCCCCCCATTGACACATCTGTTTCAGTCTAAAGTCTCGTAATTGCCCGCCGCTACCCCCCCATTGACACATCTGTTTCAGTCTAAAGTCTCGTAAATGCCCGCCGCTACCCCCCCATTGACACATCTGTTTCAGTCTAATGTCTCGTAATTGCCCGCCGCTCCCCCCCACCTATTGACACATCTGTTTCAGTCTAAAGTCTCGTAAAAGCCCGCCGCTCCCCCCCCATTGACACATCTGTTTCAGTCTAATGTCTCGAGTACAGTTAGTCACTACAGTTCACAGCAAGCCTTTCTCTTCGAAATCCATATACTTAGTTTTATTTCAAATTCACATATGTAGGAAAACCAGACTTAATGCATGTGCGTTAAGTGTTGTCCCGGGTTAGCCTTTTATGGTATTTTCTGCTTCAAGGCAGTCTCTCCTAAACATAAATCCACTTAAGGCGTAAAGTGCCGTCCGGGATTGGATTCAGCCCGGTTTTCCGATGACACCCCTCTTATATTGTTGTAAGTCCTCTCCTAGTATTTAATAATATTTAGTTTATTTCAAGTCAGCAAGTTTTATTTTTAGTAGATTGAAATGTTTTTTTGGGGTGAAGGTAATTTTAAATTTGCAACAATTTATGAAATATGTCAAAACCTATACTTAGAAAAAGTGAACCCTGTTGATGATAGTTTCTAGAAAATGAATGTTCATCAAAGTAAATTAACAAACATATTTATTGAAATGATTTGAGGTGTGTCACTGGAAAACTGGGCTTAATGCAAGTGCGTAAAGTGTCATCCCGGATTAGCCTGTGCAGTTCGCACAGGCTAATCTGGGACGACACTTTCCGCCTGAAGTGGATTTATGTTTTGAAGAGACTTCTTTGAAACAGAAAATACCATACGAGCGGAAAGTGTCGTCTCACATGAGCCTGTGCGGACTGCACAGGCTGATCCGCGACGACACTTTATGCACATGCATTAATCCCAGTTTTCCATGATACGCCTCATTTGATAGAATGTTATCTGATGAATATTTGGATTAAAGGTATCCTGTCAGGTAAATGTGGGGCATTGACATGTATATGAGACACACAGTCTAGTTCCAGAAATTGTGCAATACTGTACTGTTGTTCATTTCTATTTGGTTGCATTATGCATTAATTTTTATTAAAAATAAAAATAAGATATTTGAAAACCAGTTAGTTGTTATTGTTTTCTGAACATGACTTCAGTAAAGCATCAAGTTTCGTGAAGATGAAAACAGTGGTGATTTGGTATCATCGAACTTGGCTAAGATATTATGGTGTCAAACATTTTCATCAAGTGTGGTGAAGATCGAATGAAATCTGTTGGACTTGAAGAGGGAAACGGCTATAAATTTTAGATATTTAATTAAATATTTAAGGGTCTTTACTCCGCAGTTCCTGCGGCAACTTGGTTGATTATCCAACTTGACCGAGATATTATGCCCACAAACATTTTCATGAAGTTTGGTGAAGATCAGATTCAAACTGTTGGACTTTGAGAGTGAACATGTCTAACAAGGCAATTTTATATATTTCATAACTCCACAATTCCTAGGGCGATTTGGTTTATGATCAAACTTAGCGGAGATATTATATCCCCACACATTTTCATAAAAGTGTGGTGAGAATCGAATGAAAACGTTTGGACTTCGCGAAAATGAAAGTGGTCAACCAATCGATGGACCAATTACATTAGCAAACCAATTTACCCGGCATCTTCAAACACATTTGCACAAGTTGTCAAAATGTGTAATATTGCAAGAGGATTCCATGAACATTCTTTAGTGAGGAAATTACTACTGAAGATTCTGCTGCTAGTGAAGTGAATACTTCGTAACACACTCCTGCTAAATATAAAGTAAAAGTAACATTTACAATACAATGTTTATTTATATCATTAATTAGGTATAACACATTATTGATTAACGTTACTGTTATAACACAACAACAATGGACAATATATAGCATGTAAATAAATGCTTTCACTTAAAAAACAATTTTATCACAAGACCTCTGGATTTTATAACATTGCTCAAACAACACACAATAAAACCACTCTGTCACCAACAAGGACAGTCTGTGAAACATTTTCCAAAAGTTGCTTTTGTTTAGCAACAACAACTATCACTGTCAGTGATGAATGCCCCCCCCCCCACATGGCACATGGATACTGAATGGGTAAATTGTTTTATCACCATGGATGTGCAGGGTTTCCCGCAGGATTTCTTGAAGGCATGTCGGCATCCACGACCCCCCACCCCGCGCTGAAAATCCGCTCAACCCCCTCCTCGAGATCGTTCCAATCCGAGCCCTTAGTCCCCCCCGCTCAGTTTGACCCCCTCCTCCTCGAAATCGCTCAACCCCCTCCTCGAGATCGTTCCAGTCCGAGCCCTTAGCCCCCCCCGCTCAGTTTGACCCCCTCCTCGAAATCGGGCGCATCACCCAACCCCAGCTTCCCGAAATTGGCTGAAACGCTTGAACCCACCTCCCCAAAATCGGCCGCATTGCGCGAACACACCTTTCTGAAATCGGTTGCGACGTTCGAAATCCCAGCGGCGATCAAAACGGCAGTATCGCTTTGGGAATTCTTACTTTTATCAAACTGAAAATATTAAAAATTATTTCTCCTACTAAAATCACAATAACTGCGGTTTCTTCATTGAATAAAAACGTGTTGACTAACTTTGGAGGCAGTGTACATCAAAATACTAGGCTGATATTTTTTATGGAATTAATTTTTAATCGTGTATGGTTTTGTTAAAAAGCCTAGCTGTTTTTCCGCCTTAAAATAATGTCATGACCGCTAGTTGCTGTTTTAGTTTTTCAACAACTTTTTTAAAATCATTAATTGTTTTCTGATGTGAAAAAAATCAATCGTTAATATCAGTTATAGTACATGCGGACATTAAAAGCCGAAAAATCACCGTTGTTTTTAAATACTGGTTCCTAATCGACATAAAATTCGGTCCTGTATCTCCATGTAAAAAGTGTTTTTCTACAAAAATTTTGTTGCCATGCACAAAGTCACGGATGCCTAAAAAAACGTGCATGTACTGGCCACGTGCTTAATTGCAGTGTTTATGAAAACAAAATTAAGTTTAACAACGTTAAATTCTGTTTTAAAATGAGGCTCTATATTACATTATTCGTTTGCAAATTTTTGATTGTCAATTTGTGAGACGGATAGGAAAATTACGGGGATAAAATAAAACGTTAAATATGATAATCGAATGTTTTAAAATGCCTGTTCACTTTTCCTGGCAACGCTAGTATTTGTTGTCAAACACTTTTTTAGATGTTAGTAAGGTATAAACTCCGCCCTAAAAATCGCCGTATTTGATTAGCTAATGAGATCGTTGTGGGCGGGACTACACTGTTCAGTCACTTGTCAATCCCACAGTTGGAAGTGAAACCTTATCGATCAATACGGCGTTCGTTTATGGCCCTGTGGTTAAAGATCGGTGTAATAAATAAAGGGATTAAGGGTTGTCGCTTTGAAAATTAAAGCATGTCGACGTTATTTAAGCATGTCGGCAAATGACTAACTGTTTTGAAGACATGTCGGGCGTGACAAGCGAAACGGGCCTGCGGGAAACCCTGATGTGAATCAATGGCATAACTTAAACTACCAGGTCGCGGTGGCGTAGTGGATATGGTGTCCGCCTAGCGATCGGGAGGTCCCGGGTTCGATCCCCACTCTGGGAGCGTTCTTGAGATCTCCCCCAAAGACACCAAGTACTGGTCCTACCCAGGAAACGGACTCGAGAGTGTCTCAATAAGCCTAAGGCTTTCGATCCAATCGAGCTAAAATAAATAGGTTTAAACTAAACTACCAACATATGAAAAACCTACATTAAGCCATTGTCTAAAATAGTCCAGACCAACTTACCAAGTTTTATGAACCTACGCTGAAGGGTTCAAAACTATCCGGACAAGGTTTTCCAACTATTAGTCAGTTTGACCTTTGACCCAATCATCAATATGGATCCACTTCTAGTCTTAGCCAACCTACCTACCAATTTGTATGAATTTAGGCCTAAGAGATCTATACTCATACTTTATGTTGCCCAGACATTTTTTTTAAATTATTCGTCATCGACCTTTGACCATATGACCCAATAATCAATAAGGATCCTCTACTAGTCATGACCAACCTACCTACCAAGTTAAAAGAACTTTTACTTAAGGGTTCTGCAGTTATTGCCCGGACAAGGCTTGGTCTGCCGACAGACGGACAGACAGACCAACATTTGCAAAGCAACATACCCCCACTTCTTCAAAGGGGGTGGGTCATAAGAATTATTTAGTTCATTGCATCTCAACACAAAAACAGCCAGAGAATATTAGACCTGAACACATCATATTGGCACTGGACCTACATGTAGCAAGGTGTAGGCCACATGTAACTTTGTGTTGTGGGAAATGACATACATGTAAAAGGTATACTGTTTCGTTTGTTTTAATATCTTGGCACACTATTTGCACAATTATACTCTGGGAACACCACACTCTTTCAACTGACACATCAAGATATGAGGTGTCGTGGGTAAACCGGGCTGAATGCATGTGTGTAAAGAGTTGTCCCGGACTGCACAGTCTAATCCAGGACGGCACTTACTGCCTAGAGTGGATTTGTGTTTAGAAGAGGCTTCATTGAAACAGAACATACTATAGAAGCAGAAAGTGCCGTCCCCGATCAGCCTGTGCAATCTGGGACGACACTTTATGCACATGCATTAAGCCCGTTTTTCCCACAACATGCCTCATATCTTCTACAATGTCGTTACCCAATATTTATGTGGTTAAAAAGTACCAGTAATTGTTTTAAGAGGTTCCACTATATTAGGATGGTTGTTACACAACTTGTACATTGTATCAGTACTAAATCTGGTCATACATTCCTACTATTTGTTAATACAATTTTGAATATATAGGATCTGACACAAGTTGTCATTTCATACCATAAATTATTAAACGAGTTCAGTAATTTTGTTAGTAAGGGAGCCTTTGTCAAGCTTACTAACAAATTTCTTGGACGAGTTTAATAGAATATGGTATGGAATGACAACGAGTGTCAGATCTTTTTGATCACATGCTTTTAAACGAAATAAAATTATCCTAATTTACCAAAATAAGTTGGTAAATTCTCAAAGTTGTGTACTGACGTGACGTCATTTCATGTCGACGACTTCATTTCACCACAATAACGTCATGCGATTGGTCAGTCAAAGAATACGTAGCCAATGAAAACGCTCAAAATGTTATCTCACACGTGTAAGATAGAAATATTCGTAATGGTTGTATTACACTATTAAAATACTAATAGAATTTTTTTTTATAAAAAGAATCTCTTGAATATAGAAATGGGGAAATGACAAAAGAATGCACATAAACAATGAATGTCAAGAAGCAGTTTTCACTAGAATGCATCCGCAAATAGTTGTAATTCATATACACTTTAATTGTTTATTTACGGTAATGATATAATGCAAGTCTAGCAACTGTCATAATCAAACACAGACATGTTCATTATTGTTCAATATGATAAATATATGATATTAACCAGGCTTAGTAACAAATATCCACATACATGTATCTGGTGCATATATATCGTACATATATCAAGAAATGTAACAACTGATCAAAATTAACCCTTTCATAATAAACATGGAATGGTTAATTATATTATAATATCTACCAATCACTAAAACTACTAGGACTAGATTAAATAAACACGTACAGTCAAAACGAGATACTGCGTATCGCAATACTACGAAGACGGGATACCACCAATAAGGCTGTCGGTTCTGTCCGCTTTTCTTATATGTTTAACTAAAAAAAAGATGTGATGCTACAAATTCGCGATACTACGAAAGATGCGTTACTAAGAAAAAAAATTCTGGTCCCATCATTATGTTTGCATTGAAATCTTAACGCGATACTGCGAATCATATCGTCATAGAGACTGTTCACACCTTCTGGACAAAGATTTCACACCTTTGTCCGTAAGACACCTAGCCAGATTGTTTGCACCATTGACAAAGAAAGTTGTTAACAAGTTTATTACCATTAAAGCCAGTCTAAATGATGAAGTGTGAGACTTGACTTAATAACTGTTCGCGTTTGCCGATAATATGCCATTGCCAATTAGATTATTGTGCATGGATTTAATACTTTATTTATATTTTTCTTGACAATGCGAACACATTCACGAATGTATTGTTAAATGCAATTAGTTTAATAAGTGCATTTATGTTTGTAAACGTTACGACATGATACTCAAAATAATACTTCATGTAAGAAGTTTATGTTCTACAGATGTGATACAAAGAAAAATGCGATACTACGAACAAATTCTTGTCTCCCATGCCATGTAATATACACAAACATGTCAGGTTACTCTGAAAGCAATAATCTCAACATCACTATGGCAGTCTACACGTAATATTTATATTCATTGCCGTCTGCGGTCAGGAGGACCACTGTTCTGATGTCGGTCCACACGAGTCGTACCAGTTTGAGCAGGTTGGTGTGGGACTGCACGTTGATGGGCTGGGTGGCGATCTGCCGCACGCACTTGGTGTGCTGGGAACCGAGGCCAAACAAGGAAGAGGAAGATGTCTGCAAACATACGCGAGGTACTTACAAAAACCTTTTAAATGTACATAACAAGGGTTGAGCTTGAAAGTATTGTATCTAAAATCTTTCAAGTACCGTAATAGTTGTAGCATACTTCTACCGAAATTTGTTAGTTACTTAACGAACTCGCATGGTGAGTCACGTGGTGAGGTTAAATAATTAACACGTTGAGGTAAAAGTATGCTACAAGTGTTTTATACCAGTGATATCAGTTACTGAACAGCGCAAAACAAAGAAAACTCTTACATATGGTATAAATGTACATAGTCCGAACTTGAACTTCAAACTACTGAATCTGATACAGAAATGTTAGGCATATACAACTATTTCACGCTCAACCCTTGACACATGTATATCTAAATGTAGCACAGCTGTCAACAGTAGCAACATTGTATGAACAGTTTTTTGTAACCGTTTTGAAATAGCCATATTATCTAACTCCAATACAAATTACAAATATAGTCAACTGAAACCAAATGGTGTACATGGTTAAGCCATAAAAAGGCAGGCTGCAAACGTGACCATTTGAGTAAAGTATGCCATACAATCAGATAATGCAGCATTTTAACAACAAGCAAGAAGGAAGTTTCCATACACTTACCTGCCAAAACTTCAGTTTCTGGTCCACGTGGGAGTAGGTGGCCAGGAACTTTCCATCAGGGGACACAGACACGGCTATAACGGGGCCCCCATGGGCAGTGATCACCTGACACTTGCCATTCTGTTTGAGCTCGTAGAACGAGAGAGTGCCGTTGCGACTGCCGACCCAGATACGCCTCGTTTGACTGCAGCAAGCCACCATGCTGAACCTGCCACGGGGAATCATGACCAATGTTTTACAATGCAGTGATTTATCAACCTCAAATAGCAATGGTGCATTTCAGGCATGTTGTGGGAATTCCAGGCTTAATGGGAGATGACATTTTCTGCTTTTATGGTATTTTCTGTTTTAAGGAAGTCTCTTCTAAACATAAATCCACTTTAGGCGGAAAGTGTCGTCCTGGATTAGCCTGTGCGGACTACACAGGCAAATCCAGGACGACACTTTACACACATGCATTAAGCCCGGTTTTTCCATGTCACGCCCCATTTGATCATGCTCTTTTTTCATTCTAGTTCATATTTATGTAAGCACTAGCACTATGTTGTGTTTTAAACTAAACTACAAGAATACTTATACAATTCTATGACAACTTGTCCCACTCGGACGGTATGAGGAATGACACCAGCCACTGTGATGACTGAGACCCCACCCACCTGCAGATGGCAGGGAACAGTTCCTGTAGACCCTTGACCTTCAGCTGACCGACATCCAGACAGTGGATGATGATCTCCATTGCCTGCAACACAACACATACACATACCGTATTCTATTGCCTGCAACACAACACATAAACATACTCCATGATTTCGGACACAATGTTTTTGGATGCCCATAAAACCAGCAAAAATAATAATTTTTTGTGGCACTATGTTTTCTGACACATTCAGAAAAGGAATTTAATTGCGTTCAATATTTTCAGAAAATACTAATCGGAAATGAGCACACATTAAAACATTATCAATAAATGTTTCACGTGGAGTGATTTCACAGGTTTTGTTTATCAATTTAAACTGGTGAAGTATTTGCCGCACCACGTGGCATGCCAATTCGCTAGCTGTGTAATGGCTTCAATAAACAATATCGTGTCCGGCAATTAATGTACGCCAGTAATGAGTGTGTCACTTATTTGCGATTTTTATGACCATATTGCAGAAACTGCCGAGTTAATGCACTTTGATGAAAAAGTTGGTTCTGACGACGTTGTCTAGAAGCACTGGCGAAATGCTAAAAAGAAAGTTCAAAGCTGAACACCATGGTTTGAATTCACCAACACATTCTTAGACTTAAGATTTAAGAAAAAACAAGATTATGTGTTTCATAAACACATATGCCCCCAGCCCATTTCTTCGTCCAAATTAGGTCAAGGTCAAAATGAAGTTGGGTGATATGGGTGGATTGGGGATGGTCATAAGCAACAACTGTGTAAGTATCCAAGTGTTGTAGCAAGCGGTGTTGGTGCTAGACGAAATGGTGAAATCTAGTTACCCAAGAAACAGCCCATTTGAATTATTCTAAGTGCAAATTAGGTCAAGGATAAGGTCAAAGTGAGGTTGGGTGATATGGGTGGATTGGGAATGGTCATAAGTAACAACTGTGCAAATATCCAAGTGTTGTAGTAAGCGGTGTTGGTGCTAGACAAAACGGTAAAATCTAGTTAACCAGGAAATGGCACTTTTAAATTATTATAAGTCCAAATTAGGTCAAGGTCAAGGTAAAAGTGACGCTGGGTGATATGGGTTGATAGAAATGGTCATAAGCAACAACTGTGTAAGTATCAAAGTGTTGTAGTAAGCAGTGTTGGTACTAGACGAAATGGTAAAATCTACGTAACCTTGTCATGGACGGAAGGACAGACAGGACAGGACGATCACAATATGCCTCCTGCATCAAGATGCTGGGGGCATAAAAATATCCTTAAAACTCTTTTATTCTTAGGATGATGTTAATTTGAATCTTATTTCATATTCAACTACACAAAATTTAGCATACTTTTAGAATGACTTATTTAAGCCATAAGCGACATTGGTATCCCGCATACTGTAAAACCATTTATATTCGTTGGCATGAAATTTTGTGGTTTGTTGAAAAATGACAATTTCGTGGGCACTTAAATTCGTGGATTTTCAATTTTATTAATAAAAAAAAACCATCTATAAATGTGTCAATCGAATCGCTGTTTTTTGTTTGTAACACCTTACGGTCATAAACGGAGCGTCCCCGCGTTAAGTGGGCCCTATAATCGACCTGTCAATTAAGCAATAGACCCTTGTTATGAAATAAACATGACACGTCACTGTGGGAGGTAGGGTCCGACTATGTACTAGAAAACTACATTTTAGAGCGCAAATTCGGCCGAAAAAAATAGCTAGCCGAATAATTATTCGTTGGAAACTTAAATTCGTGGATCGTTCCATCCTCGAAATCCACGAAAATTAGTGCCCCCCGATCATTGATGGTTTTGCAGTATTTGCAAACAAATTATTTGTTCCTAAGTATAAATGAGGCGCGCCGTGGGAAAACCGGACTTAATGCATGCGCATAAAGTGTCATCCCGGATTAGCCTGTGCAGTCTGCACAGGCTAATCCAGGACGGCACTTTCCGCTTTGATGGTATTTTCTGTTTCAATGAGGTTTCTTCTAAACATAAATCCACTGTAGGCGGAAAGTGCCATCCTGGATTAGCCTGTGCGGACTGCACAGGCTAATCCGGGACGACACTTTACGCACATGCATTATGTCCGGTTTTCCCATGACGAGTCTCAATTTAAAACCCATGACGAGTCTCAAATTTATTCTTTGTTCTTAAACCTAAAAATAAGTTAGTGAGTATAGGCTCGGAGTTCAAAGCTGAATACGAGAGTAAACCTCGACTATCTGCTCAGCGACATCTGTTGGCATCTTATCCACCAGCAGCTCGATGATTCGGAGAATCTCTGCCTTGGATCGGACCAGCACCGAGTTGTGAATGTAGGAATGTTGGTGGGACTGAGCACTGGCGGCCATAGCATTGTATCTGAACACGGAGATAGAGGTGGTACATGACCATTAAAGCGAAATTTGGGGCACTTTTTACATGGGTATAAGGTATACATCTCAAGTTCAACTGCAAAACTTCATAACTGACAATTGGGAATATGCTATCTTAGAACAGAATCTGAAAACAACCCAGAATTTGCTTGTTGGACATATTGCTATCTGATTTACATTTAAACTGTTATATCTTGGAAGCAGAAATTCAATATACAGCTGTTATAAATGATTTTGAATTTCTCTTCTTGAAGAGAATACATGACAGAACATGATATAAGTTATGAGAAATTGTTTGTTTAGTGAGGTTAATTTCTGTCTCAAAGTTTACTTCTGTCAATACTTGATACACCCATCAAAGGGTACTGTAACAAACCAGGTGTTAGTGTACCTGGTCACCTCCTTGGCCATGATAATGATGAAGGTTGCCGGGCGGGCTGTTGCTATGAGCGACAGGGTGTGTCGGGCCGTTCTACAGGCGTCTGCAGCAGGACTCAGTGGTAGGCCGAAAGTCACACTGGCAGAACAGGATACGTGAGAATTCATGATGGATATGTGTAAGCAACCACTCGTCAGTTGACAAATAATGAACAAGACTTTAGTGGGTTTTTTCAAATTAATGTAATGGATTCAATTTCAATCATTGTCAAATAGTAATTTAACAACAGAGTGAAGTTATAAACATAATAGCAAGCAATTTATTTTAAAAATATAATAAATCACAAAAAAGACTATAATTTCTTGTATTTTCCTATTTCTTAATCAGACTAAGAGAAACTCATAAAAACCTTAAAATATGTATTTATCAGTCAAATCATTTCTCCCCTAGCACATGTTTGCATGCAAAAACGTTCCCACATAATTTTAAAGATTATCTGTATTAGAAATACAACTTGTGACTCAGTTTTACACCCACATCACACTGTGCAAAGCCAGTATACCTTGGCACGAGTCTGTCAGCTCCCACACACAGCTCCAGTAGACCAATCAGAACTGCCGACACATCCAGGTATGGCTCCCAGACAGGAAACCCTCGACCAATTAGATCTATCGCTGCTCTCCTGATTGGTGTGTGGGCGGGCAGTTTACGCGAGGGAGGCTGCTGTAACAGGAATGTGAGCGCTTTACCTGAAAAACAGAGAAATAATATGTCTCTGAGGACAAAATGGCAGACTTGAACAGCTTTATAACAAAAAATATTATAATTGAATAAGTGTTTAATATAAAACCATGCTGTACTCAATTCGGATGGATTTACTGTTCGAATGTTGTGACTGTTAACAATAAACGCCACATAGCGGATATTTCTTGTAAACAAGACCCCCCCACCCCCTTTTCTAGTCTCAACTTCTTAACATAAAAACTATCTGAAAATGCATTTAAATTTGGTAAGTACACTTTGTTTTTGTTAAAACTAGCTTGTATAATGCATTTCTGCTATCTGATTTCATTGTAGAATTTCATAAGATATTGTTAACTCTGTCATCTGTGCCAACATAGTAAGAGTAGCTTCCCCTGGGGTTTGTACACCAGTTATTGTCTTTCCAGTAATTAAGGTTATACTATACACTATTTATTTTTCAAAATTGGAAAGGACTGCTTGACTTGTTACTGATTACCGCGACTCAGTCGTGCAAGTTGTCAAATTTAACTTATAGACAGTGTTGTGTGGTTTGATGTTTTGCAGGATTCCAAATGAAATAATTGTTTATTAGTTGATTATGGCAATATTTTTACACCTTAGGAATGTTTATTAAAGTTGCAAGTGTTATCTTTCTATTTTGGTTACAAACTGTTTGTACCGCGACTCCATTGCAACACAGTATATATTCCAAAATCCGGCAACTTCATGATCCATATTTATTTTCTAAAAACCTGCTTTAATTTACTTTAAAGACATGGTAGGAATAAGCATATATGCATACACCAGATATAAAACTGGTATTGCAAATGTTCTATGTTAATGGCAAACATTTTTTCTAATATCTGGGATTAAAATAGCAATACAGTAGTTGTATCACATAAGAATCACAGACATAATCCACCCCACCCTCAGAATATTTATACTGAACATGGCATAAAAATGAATGAGGCGCGTCGTTGGAAAACTGGACTTAATGCACGTGCATGAAGTGTCGTCCCGGATTAGCCTGTGCAGTCCGCACAGGTTAATCCGGGAGGGCACTTTTCGCTCTTGTGGTATTTTCTGTTTCATGGAAGTTTCTTCTAAACATAAATACACTGTAGGCGGAAAGTGCTGTCCCGGATTAGCCTGTGCGGAATGCACAGGCTAATCCGGGACGACACTTTACGCACATGCATTAAGACCAGTTTTCCCACGACGTGCCACAAATATATTTTTAAGGGGGGGGGGGTTCCAGATACCATCAAATAACTGTAAGACAGTCTCAAGGCATACCCTGATACTGACGTTTATGCATAATTATATTACAAAACTGTTACAATGAATTTATTAGTTTCCGCAATGTAATTGAGTTAAATGTAAACCAATATAAGAGTACCAGTATCCCATGGAAAATACAATATTATGGTAGTTCTTCCTGAATACTTTGAGCAATGTGTACATCAATGTGCAGCGACCTGTCGGGTCAGATAGCTGGGAGTTGAAATGAGACGTGTCGTGGGAAAATCGGGCTTAATGCATGTGCATAAAGTGTCGACCTGGATTAGCCTAACCCTCGCACATGAAATTATGCCCGATTTTCCCATGAAAGGCCTTAAATATTGCAACTAACAGTCATGGTATCAATAAACATGTGAAACACTTGTACAAACAAACCTGAGTATAAAATTAATGTAGGAAATAATTCAAGCAAATAATTTATGCTAATAAAGTTCATGATGTTCAGGTTAATGTGTCAGAGCTAAACTTAAAATGACTGCAACTCTCCTTTGACTCTAAACACTTTCCCAGCTCAATGACTCTACACGCACTCCCAGCTCTATGACTCCACACACACTCTCAGCTCTATGACTCTACTCACTCACAGCTCTATGACTCTACACACACTCCCAGCTCTATGACTACATACACTCCCAGCTCTATGACTCTACATACACTCCCAGCTCTATGACTCACTGGTGTGCTGGGCCAGCATGTAATTGGCGCTCGTAAAGCCCTCTAGAGCCTTCCTGCCCTTTTTGCCATCCTCCATGCTCCGCCTTGCGGGCAGAATCTCTGCCCCAAACTCTGCCCCCAGCACCGCCAACATCACAATGGCCGTCGCCTGCTTCCTGCGACTTTCAAATGAACGCGACATCTTGTGGATTGGTGAGTCTCCTGCAAGAAAAAGGCACGCTTCCTTAACAGCACAAATAAGCTAACCAGTCTGTAATCCCAAACCTCTGGTCTGAACATCACTTAAACAAGGATATCAGTAAAACTGATGGATGCTCCTCAATGTACTTTGTAAGCAATATAAATGCAATGAGAAGGGCAAAGATATCAAAATGACTAAAAATCTATAGAAATGCGTACTATATACTATATTTCAGAAATTTTCAAAGTCCCATAACTCTATGAAAAATCACTGAAGTGGAACATCTTGCTAATATGCACACCTCCTCTTGGCAATGAAGCTTCCCATTAAATTTCATTGAAATCTGGCCAAAATTGCTGAGAAATAGCCCGGAGAAGAATTTTGCACTATATACTGTATGTCAGAAATTTTCAAAGTCCCATAACTCCAAAAAAAATTATTGACGCGGAACATCCTGCTAATATGCAAATCTCCTCTTGGCAATGAAGCTTCCGATAAAAGTTTTTTGAAATCAGGCCAGTAGTTGCTGAGAAATAGCCCAGAAAATAATTTATGCAGTACAGATTAATTTAAGAAATTTAAGAAGTCCCATAACTTTGAGAAAAATCACTGAAGCGGAACATACTGGTAGTATGCATACCTCCTCTTGGTAATGAAGCTTTCCATAAAGTTTCGTTGAATTGCAGCAAGTAGTTGCTAAGAAATAGCATGGACAAGAAAGTCAAGGACAGTGCATTTTATACTGATTTCAAAAATCTTCAAAGTCCCATAACCAGCATGCCCACTAACTTTCAAAATTGGGGGTACATGTACTCAAAGCCTTTGAAACATATGGGTACACACTAAAAGATATGGGTGCACTTAAATAACTAATTGGTTTTGGTATATACCAATGTCAAATTTACTAATACATGTATACACAATATTAGTTTTGCCACTCCAAAAAGTAAATTATAATTCACTCATGTGTTAAATCTATCAATAAAATATTTCAACTATAAAATATTATACAGGTAATTAACAATTAAAACTGCAGTTTGACAACGCATATAGATCTACTGGTAATATAATTGAAATACGAAAGGCTTCTCTGAATTTTACCGTTCACGAGACAAGCACACACATTTTATTTATGGTACATGTATTTCTGATTTCACTTAAAACCCGTGTTTTTGAGAAAAAAGCGCGCAAAAATTGCTGACATTTGGAATGTCACGTCATCTGCATGATAAGCATGCGTGTATTAACTGTGATACAAAAGTTTTGTAGCGCAAAGAACTGTGAAATCTTTACTTTTGTATAACATTTTCGTAGCGCAAAACAACACAGTTAGGTATCTGTATCGCAAAGGATGTGCGGTTGAACTTATATCGTAGTTACTCTGCCTTTTGTTGACAGCATAAACATTTCCTCCAAAATGGAAAAGCAGTTACACCGTATCGATAACGTTATTGTCATTTCGATAGGTTAGTATTGATACTTTTAACACCCTCCACGTGGACGGTGTGTAGCATGTTTTTCTCGACCCGTAGCTGTGATACGGTAAAAACAATGAAAGGACGTTGCCATGGGTGGCATGAGCGATATAAGCTATTGACGTTAAACTGTTACACTTTAATGTTGAGCGGGTCATGCGACTGTTTGTCACAAAACACAAGTGTAAATGAAAGAGAAGCAATGCAGGCACGAAAATCCTGACCAAACTGGATTTATTTCCAAAAGTTGGGGTAATGGGAAAATAAACATAATTATATGCCAAAAAAAATTGGGATCCAAGGCCAATTTGTATTATAATCAGTCGAATAAATACTCTGATGGCAGAAATTGTCAGCCCCGAAAATTGAATCACGATTTGGACCAGACAATTTTTATGCGTGCATGTACCCCAACAGTCTAAAAATTTTGCATCATCACGATTTTTGGGCCTGTTTCGTGCAGCGTTTTGTGTGAATGGGCATGCTGCATAACTCTGAGAAAAATCATTGAAGCGGAACGTCCTGGTAGTATGCATACCTCCTCTTGGTAATGAAGCTTCACATTAAGTTTCCTTGAATTCCGGCCACAAGTTGCTGAGAAATACTCACAAAAAAGTAAAGAATTGTGCACTATATACTAATTTCAGAAATATTCAAGTCCCATAACTCTAAGAAAAATCACAGAAGCTGACCGTCCTGGTAATATGCACACCTCCTCTTGGTAATGAAGCTTCCCATAAAGTTTCGTTAAATTCTGGCCAGTAGATGCTGAGAAATACTCCAGACAAGAAAGTGTGACGAAAGGATGGAAGGATGGACGGACGGAAGGACGGATGGACAAAGCGGCGACTATATGCTCCCCCGAAATTTTTCAGGGAGCATAAAAATCACTGAAGCGGAACGTCCTGGTAATATGCACACCTCCTCTTTGTAATGAAGCTTCCCATTAAGTTTCGTTGAATTCTGGCCAGTAGATGCTGAGAACTACTCCGGACAAGAAAGTGTGATGGAAGGGAGGACGAACGGAAGGACATATGGACAAAGTGGCGACTAGATCTATATTCTCCCCCGAAAATTTTCGGGGAGCATAACAAATGTCTCCTTATGCAAAACATGTTTTAAATATTACGTCAGTCAATAGTGTTAACAGTTTTTTTAGGACATGTTTGCCTTGGATGTAAATATCTGGGCCCGTATTCACAAACCTATTCTTGGACTTATGACTAAGAATAAAGAATATTCTTAAAACTGTTATGTTCTCAGATTGCTGTAAATTGTAATTCACTTGGTATTCATCCACTCTCATTACATCATTCTTTACTTAGAGTATGTGATAATGATATAAGCAAAGTCAATATGAATATCTGCAAAAGCAAAGGTATATTTTCTGGAGTCTAAGTTTGTTCTTTATTCGTAAGTCTAATAATTAGTTGGTGAATACTGGCCCTGAAATGGGAATTCTTAGTTTCCTTCATTTTCAAGTAAAAAACTTTGTTAAACAATGCTGTGAGTGGCTGAGAACAATGGCCAGGCCGTGCTGAGTGGCTGAGAACAATGACCAGGCCGTGCTGAGTAGCTGAGAACAATGACCAGGCCGTGCTGAGTGGCTGAGAACAATGACCAGGCCGTGCTGAGTGGCTGAGAACAATGACCAGGGCGTGCAGAGTGGCTGAGAACAATGACCAGGCCGTCCTGGGTTATCAGCTGTCCTGCTCGCTCTATGCGCACATTTAAGGCCATTACTCTGATAGATCTAACACACATATGAAATTCTGATGCCCAAGCCTGTTCTCTAGGTCTCCAGACACTCTGAAGGTTAAGAGCCAAGAGTGAAATTGTTATGTTCAAGCATTGAAATTCGCCTTTCAGCATGAATTATTATTACTTACGTAGTACTTCTTATGTCATGAACACAATCATATCCCAGAACTGCATACCTACAGATGAAACTTGGAGCAACAATGTTCACCTGATGAAGGAATTCAACAGACCATACTGCTTTGAACATGTCAGCTCCCATTTACATAATGCACCTTTCAATATTTTCCTCCAGGGGGGAAGTGGTGGGCAAACCCAGGGGAATTTGACTAATTGTATTTGGGGGGGTGTAATTCCCCATCCTAGAGCCAAGCATTTTTGTCTAAATCCCCTCAGTGGGGGATGCTTAATTGGTGTAGCAAATGGCCCGTGGGCCAATATTACCAGGATCTAAAATCCTAACAAAGTCTTTCCCGGGACCCCGCCTGTCCCCGGGAGAAAATATTGATAAGTGCATATACGGTACATGTTTAAGTGGACAATCAAGGACTTCAGTAAATATTGCACATGCATGTCTCTACAACTGAACAGTATGGCATGACGTGAGAATTTACTGGGATACAGAAGTAGGAGACCGGTGTACATGTTTAGAAAGTCATGGATGCATGGAAATAACCATGGGATTGAACAACTGACCAGATGATCAGTAAGTAGGTGACAACAGGATGATAAACTGACCGGATGATCAGCCAGTAGGGGAATACAGGAGGGATAGACTGACTGGATGACTGGCAAATAGGGGACCAAGGAAATAATAAACTGACCAGATGATCAGCCAGTAGGGAAATACAGGAGGGATAGACTGACCGGATGACTGGCAAGTGGGGACCAAGGAAATGATAAACTGACAGGATGATCAGCCATTAGGGGAATACAGGAGGGATAGACTGACCGGATGACTGGCAAATAGGGGACCAAGGAAATGATAAACTGACAGGATGATCAGCCAGTAGGGAAATACAGGAGGGATAGACTGACCGGATGACTGGCAAGTGGGGACCAAGGAAATGATAAACTGACAGGATGATCAGCCAGTAGGGCACAACAGGAGGGATAGACTGACCGGATGACCGGCAAATAGAGGACCAAGGAAATAATAAACTGACCAGATGATCAGCCAGTAGGGGAATACAGGAGGGATAGACTGACCGGATGACTGGCAAATAGGGGACCAAGGAAATAATAAACTGACCAGATGATCAGCCAGTAGGGGAATACAGGAGGGATAGACTGACCGGATGACTGGCAAGTGGGGACCAAGGAAATGATAAACTGACAGGATGATCAGCCAGTAGGGGAATACAGGAGGGATAGACTGACCGGATGACTGGCAAATAGGGGACCAAGGAAATTATAAACTGACCAGATGATCAGCCAGTAGGGGAATACAGGAGGGATAGACTGACCGGATGACTGGCAAATAGGGGACCAAGGAAATGATAAACTGACCAGATGATCAGCCAGTAGGGGAATACAGGAGGGATAGACTGACCGGATGACTGGCAAGTGGGGACCAAGGAAATGATAAACTGACAGGATGATCGCCTGTAGGTGACAACAGAAGGGATAGACTGACCGGATGACTGGCAAGTGGGGACCAAGGAAATGATAAACTGACAGGATGATCAGCCAGTAGGTGACAACAGAAGGGATAGACTGACCGGATGACTGGCAAATAGGGGACCAAGGAAATGATAAACTGACAGGATGATCAGCCAGTAGGTGACAACAGAAGGGATAGACTGACCGGATGACTGGCAAGTGGGGACCAAGGAAATGATAAACTGACAGGATGATCAGCCAGTAGGTGACAACAGGAGGGATAGACTGAACGGATGACTGGCAAATAGGGGACCAAGGAAATAATAAACTGACAGGATGATCAGCCAGTAGGTGACAACAGAAGGGATAGACTGACAGGATGACTGGCAAATAGGGGACCAAGGAAATGATAAACTGACAGGATGATCAGCCAGTAGGTGACAACAGAAGGGATAGGCTGACAGGATGACTGGCAAATAGGGGACCAAGGAAATGATAAACTGACAAGATGATCAGCCAGTAGGTGACAACAGAATGGATAGACTGAACGGATGACCGGCAAATAGGGGACCAAGGAAATGATAAACTGACAGGATGATCAGCCAGTAGGTGACAACAGAAGGGATAGACTGACAGGATGACTGGCAAATAGGGGACCAAGGAAATGATAAACTGACAGGATGATCAGCCAGTAGGTGACAACAGAAGGGATAGACTGACAGGATGACTGGCAAATAGGGGACCAAGGAAATAATAAACTGACCAGATGATCAGCCAGTAAGGGACAACAGGAGGGATAGACTGACCGGATGACCGGCAAATAGGGCACCAAGGAAATGATAAACTGACAGGATGATCAGCCAGTAGGGGACTGGATGGCCAGCAAGCAGTGACCAAGGAAATGATAAATTGACCGGATGATCAGCCAGTAGGGAACTGGATGGCCAGCAAGCAGGGACCACGGAAATGATAAACTGACCAGATGATCTGCCAGTAAAGGACAACAGGAGGGATAGACTGACCGGATGACCTGCAAGTAGGGGACCACTGAAATGAGAGAATGACCAGCAAGGGAGAGCAGACTGCAGGGTAACAATATCTCCGTACTCACCTCTGGATGCAGGTGCCTCGTCTGAAGAGTCTACATGTCAGACAAGACCACAGTGATAACTCATAATACTACTGGCAAATATGTGGCCAAACTCAGACAGACCACAGTGATAACTCATAATACTACTGAGGAGTCTACATGTCAGACAAGACCACAGTGATAACTCATAATACTACTGGCAAATATGTGGCCAAACTCAGACAGACCACAGTGATAACTCATAATACTACTGAGGAGTCTACATGTCAGACAGACCACAGTGATAACTCATAATACTACTGGCAAATATGTGGCCAAACTCAGACTGACCACAGTGATAACTCATAATACTACTGAGGAGTCTACATGTCAGACAGACCACAGTGATAACTCATAATACTACTGGCAAATATGTGGCCAAACTCAGACAGACCACAGTGATAACTCATAATACTACTGAGGAGTCTACATGTCAGACAGACCACAGTGATAACTCATAATACTACTGAGGAGTCTACATGTCAGACAGACCACAGTGATAACTCATAATACTACTGAGGAGTCTACATGTCAGACAAGACCACAGTGATAACTCATAATACTACTGGCAAATATGTGGCCAAACTCAGACAGACCACAGTGATAACTCATAATACTACTGAGGAGTCTACATGTCAGACAAGACCACAGTGATAACTCATAATACTACTGAGGAGTCTACATGTCAGACAGACCACAGTGATAACTCATAATACTACTGGCAAATATGTGGCCAAACTCAGACAGACCACAGTGATAACTCATAATACTACTGAGGAGTCTACATGTCAGACAGACCACAGTGATAACTCATAATACTACTGGCAAATATGTGGCCAAACTCAGACAGACCACAGTGATAACTCATAATACTACTGAGGAGTCTACATGTCAGACAGACCACAGTGATAACTCATAATACTACTGAGGAGTCTACATGTCAGACAGACCACAGTGATAACTCATAATACTACTGAGGAGTCTACATGTCAGACAGACCACAGTGATAACTCATAATACTACTGAGGAGTCTACATGTCAGACAAGACCACAGTGATAACTCATAATACTACTGAGGAGTCTACATGTCAGACAAGACCACAGTGATAACTCATAATACTACTGAGGAGTCTACATGTCAGACAGACCACAGTGATAACTCATAATACTACTGAGGAGTCTACATGTCAGACAGACCACAGTGATAACTCATAATACTACTGAGGAGTCTACATGTCAGACAGACCACAGTGATAACTCATAATACTACTGAGGAGTCTACATGTCAGACAGACCACAGTGATAACTCATAATACTACTGAGGAGTCTACATGTCAGACAAGACCACAGTGATAACTCATAATACTACTGAGGAGTCTACATGTCAGACAGACCACAGTGATAACTCATAATACTACTGAGGAGTCTACATGTCAGACAGACCACAGTGATAACTCATAATACTACTGAGGAGTCTACATGTCAGACAAGACCACAGTGATAACTCATAATACTACTGAGGAGTCTACATGTCAGACAAGACCACAGTGATAACTCATAATACTACTGAGGAGTCTACATGTCAGACAAGACCACAGTGATAACTCATAATACTACTGAGGAGTCTACATGTCAGACAGACCACAGTGATAACTCATAATACTACTGAGGAGTCTACATGTCAGACAGACCACAGTGATAACTCATAATACTACTGAGGAGTCTACATGTCAGACAGACCACAGTGATAACTCATAATACTACTGAGGAGTCTACATGTCAGACAGACCACAGTGATAACTCATAATACTACTGGCAAATATGTGGCCAAACTCAGACAGACCACAGTGATAACTCATAATACTACTGGCAAATATGTGGCCAAACTCAGACAGACCACAGTGATAACTCATAATACTACTGGCAAATATGTGGCCAAACTCAGACAGACCACAGTGATAACTCATAATACTACTGGCAAATATGTGGCCAAACTCAGACAGACCACAGTGATAACTCATAATACTACTGAGGAGTCTACATGTCAGACAGACCACAGTGATAACTCATAATACTACTGGCAAATATGTGGCCAAACTCAGACAGACCACAGTGATAACTCATAATACTACTGGCAAATATGTGGCCAAACTCAGACAGACCACAGTGATAACTCATAATACTACTGAGGAGTCTACATGTCAGACAGACCACAGTGATAACTCATAATACTACTGAAGAGTCTACATGTCAGACAGACCACAGTGATAACTCATAATACTACTGAGGAGTCTACATGTCAGACAGACCACAGTGATAACTCATAATACTACTGGCAAATATGTGGCCAAACTCAGACAGACCACAGTGATAACTCATAATACTACTGAGGAGTCTACATGTCAGACAGACCACAGTGATAACTCATAATACTACTGGCAAATATGTGGCCAAACTCAGACAGACCACAGTGATAACTCATAATACTACTGGCAAATATGTGGCCAAACTCAGACAGACCACAGTGATAACTCATAATACTACTGGCAAATATGTGGCCAAACTCAGACAGACCACAGTGATAACTCATAATACTACTGGCAAATATGTGGCCAAACTCAGACAGACCACAGTGATAACTCATAATACTACTGAGGAGTCTACATGTCAGACAGACCACAGTGATAACTCATAATACTACTGGCAAATATGTGGCCAAACTCAGACAGACCACAGTGATAACTCATAATACTACTGGCAAATATGTGGCCAAACTCAGACAGACCACAGTGATAACTCATAATACTACTGAGGAGTCTACATGTCAGACAGACCACAGTGATAACTCATAATACTACTGAAGAGTCTACATGTCAGACAGACCACAGTGATAACTCATAATACTACTGAGGAGTCTACATGTCAGACAGACCACAGTGATAACTCATAATACTACTGAGGAGTCTACATGTCAGACAGACCACAGTGATAACTCATAATACTACTGGCAAATATGTGGCCAAACTCAGACAGACCACAGTGATAACTCATAATACTACTGAGGAGTCTACATGTCAGACAGACCACAGTGATAACTCATAATACTACTGGCAAATATGTGGCCAAACTCAGACAGACCACAGTGATAACTCATAATACTACTGGCAAATATGTGGCCAAACTCAGACAGACCACAGTGATAACTCATAATACTACTGAGGAGTCTACATGTCAGACAGACCACAGTGATAACTCATAATACTACTGGCAAATATGTGGCCAAACTCAGACAGACCACAGTGATAACTCATAATACTACTGGCAAATATGTGGCCAAACTCAGACAGACCACAGTGATAACTCATAATACTACTGAGGAGTCTACATGTCAGACAGACCACAGTGATAACTCATAATACTACTGAGGAGTCTACATGTCAGACAGACCACAGTGATAACTCATAATACTACTGGCAAATATGTGGCCAAACTCAGACAGACCACAGTGATAACTCATAATACTACTGAGGAGTCTACATGTCAGACAGACCACAGTGATAACTCATAATACTACTGAGGAGTCTACATGTCAGACAGACCACAGTGATAACTCATAATACTACTGGCAAATATGTGGCCAAACTCAGACAGACCACAGTGATAACTCATAATACTACTGGCAAATATGTGGCCAAACTCAGACAGACCACAGTGATAACTCATAATACTACTGAGGAGTCTACATGTCAGACAAGACCACAGTGATAACTCATAATACTACTGAGGAGTCTACATGTCAGACAGACCACAGTGATAACTCATAATACTACTGGCAAATATGTGGCCAAACTCAGACAGACCACAGTGATAACTCATAATACTACTGAGGAGTCTACATGTCAGACAGACCACAGTGATAACTCATAATACTACTGAGGAGTCTACATGTCAGACAAGACCACAGTGATAACTCATAATACTACTGAGGAGTCTACATGTCAGACAGACCACAGTGATAACTCATAATACTACTGGCAAATATGTGGCCAAACTCAGACAGACCACAGTGATAACTCATAATACTACTGAGGAGTCTACATGTCAGACAGACCACAGTGATAACTCATAATACTACTGAGGAGTCTACATGTCAGACAGACCACAGTGATAACTCATAATACTACTGAGGAGTCTACATGTCAGACAGACCACAGTGATAACTCATAATACTACTGAGGAGTCTACATGTCAGACAGACCACAGTGATAACTCATAATACTACTGGCAAATATGTGGCCAAACTCAGACAGACCACAGTGATAACTCATAATACTACTGAGGAGTCTACATGTCAGACAGACCACAGTGATAACTCATAATACTACTGGCAAATATGTGGCCAAACTCAGACAGACCACAGTGATAACTCATAATACTACTGAGGAGTCTACATGTCAGACAAGACCACAGTGATAACTCATAATACTACTGAGGAGTCTACATGTCAGACAGACCACAGTGATAACTCATAATACTACTGAGGAGTCTACATGTCAGACAGACCACAGTGATAACTCATAATACTACTGGCAAATATGTGGCCAAACTCAGACAGACCACAGTGATAACTCATAATACTACTGAGGAGTCTACATGTCAGACAGACCACAGTGATAACTCATAATACTACTGGCAAATATGTGGCCAAACTCAGACAGACCACAGTGATAACTCATAATACTACTGAGGAGTCTACATGTCAGACAGACCACAGTGATAACTCATAATACTACTGAGGAGTCTACATGTCAGACAAGACCACAGTGATAACTCATAATACTACTGGCAAATATGTGGCCAAACTCAGACAGACCACAGTGATAACTCATAATACTACTGAGGAGTCTACATGTCAGACAGACCACAGTGATAACTCATAATACTACTGGCAAATATGTGGCCAAACTCAGACAGACCACAGTGATAACTCATAATACTACTGAGGAGTCTACATGTCAGACAGACCACAGTGATAACTCATAATACTACTGAGGAGTCTACATGTCAGACAAGACCACAGTGATAACTCATAATACTACTGGCAAATATGTGGCCAAACTCAGACAGACCACAGTGATAACTCATAATACTACTGAGGAGTCTACATGTCAGACAGACCACAGTGATAACTCATAATACTACTGAGGAGTCTACATGTCAGACAAGACCACAGTGATAACTCATAATACTACTGAGGAGTCTACATGTCAGACAAGACCACAGTGATAACTCATAATACTACTGAGGAGTCTACATGTCAGACAAGACCACAGTGATAACTCATAATACTACTGGCAAATATGTGGCCAAACAAGATAGCAAGGTAGGCTCAATACACATTCATAAGACATTACTCGGTATACGAGTTTATAGACCACATTTTAAAATGCAGAACATTGATGGAATCTCAACATATTGGCTATTCTGTAACACCCACAGACATGACATTACCACTGTGTGTTAAGTAGTGTCAACAAATAATGCCCAGCTTTAAGAAACAATTGCATCTGAGTGAAGCTTTAAACCCTGTACTGTGCGTACCTCCCAGCAGCTGCTCGCTGTCACCCTCCTCCTCCCCCTCCTCCCCCTGGACAGGCTGGTTGTCCGGGGACAGGATGCTCAACTGGGGGTCCACGTACGTAGGCAGATACGGTGCCCATTCGTCAACCACCGCCTTGCGACCCTCGGGTCCGATCCTCCGCAGCTCAGCCAGCAGCAGCGCCTGGGCAGCCTCCCGGATCTGACATACATACATAGGTTCAAGGAGGACTCAACAATATCGGACATGATACCAGCACCAGTGTGGGCAACATGATACCAGCACCAGTGTGGGCAACATGATACCAGCACCAGTGTGGGCAACATGATACCAGCACCAGTGTGGGCAACATGATACCAGCACCAGTGTGGGCAACATGATACCAGCACCAGTGTGGGCAACATGATACCAGCACCAGTGTGGGCAACATGATACCAGCACCAGTGTGGGCAACATGATACCAGCACCAGTGTGGGCAACATGATACCAGCACCAGTGTGGGCAACATACACACATACAGTCAAGTTGGAATCAATCATTGTTGAGAACAGCACATGGGCATCTGATAGTTATTCAGATAGGAATGAGTTATGTTCCATATATTTAAACATGGACACAAACCCCAGTTTCAATTATGAACACACTATTATAATAAGCCTACCCTTTAGAATAATACGTAAATACGATGTTGTATGATTAAATCATTTATTTTCAATACGATAATCACAGTGAGATATACAATACACTTGATATGCAAGAGAGTACCTCGAGACAGCGGTCCTGCCAGCGCCGGGCCAGCATCTCCAGCTGAGGGGAGCAGTAGTTTCTCTGCTGTACCAGCTCCGGAAGCAACACACAGTGGTGGGCCGCCAGCAGACTCCAGCCCTGCAACAGTCACATGATCATGTCACATGACTGCATCACATGACCCAGTCACACTACCCCAACACTTGACTGCATCATGACTACATCACATAACCCAGTCTTAAATGCCTAACTGTACAAGTTCACACTTCAGAGTTTAAAATTATAATAAAGGCAAAACCAGAACTAAAGCCAGTATAATTATGAAGATACACTTCTTTACAGTCACTTTTGTTTAGTGAATTGCTGTGTTTATCGATATACCCACTTTATAGACCACATAAGCCGATGTTATGGCTATAAGTGATCGCTATACCCACTTTATAGACCACATAAGCCGATGTTATGGCTATAAGTGATCGCTATACCCACTTTACAGACCACATAAGCTGATGTTATGGCCATAAGTGATCGCTATACCCACTTTATAGACCACATAAGCCGATGTTATGGCCATAAGTGATCGCTATACCCACTTTATAGACCACATAAGCCGATGTTATGGCCATAAGTGATCGCTATACCCACTTTATAGACCACATAAGCCGATGTTATGGCCATAAGTGATCGCTATACCCACTTTATAGACCACGTAAGCCGATGTTATGGCCATAAGTGATCGCTATACCCACTTTATAGACCACATAAGCCGATGTTATGGCCATAAGTGATCGCTGTACCCACTTTATAGACCACATAAGCCGATGTTATGGCCATAAGTGATCGCTGTACCCACTTTATAGACCACATAAGCCGATGTTATGGCCATAAGTGATCGCTATACCCCCTTTATTGACCACATAAGCAGATGTTATGGCCATAAGTGATCGCTATACCCACTTTATAGACCACATAAGCCGATGTTATGCCATAAGTGATAGCTATACCCACTTTATAGACCACATAAGCCGAAGTTATGGCCATAAGTGATCGCTATACCCACTTTATAGACCACATAAGCCGATGTTATGCCGTAAGTGATCGCTATACCCACTTTATACACCACATAAGCCGATGTTATGGCCATAAGTGATCGCTATACCCACTTTATAGACCAGATAAGCTGATGTTATGGCCATAAGTGATCGCTATACCCACTTTATAGACCACATAAGCCAATGTTATGCCATAAGTGATCGCTATACCCACTTTATAGACCACATATGCTGATGTTATGCCATAAGTGATCGCTATACCCACTTTATAGACCACATAAGCCAATGTTATGCCATAAGTGATCGCTATACCCACTTTATAGACCACATAAGCCGATGTTATGCCATAATTGATCGCTATACCCACTTTATAGACCACATAAGCCGATGTTATGGCTATAAGTGATCGCTATACCCACTTTATAGACCACATAAGCCAATGTTATGCCATAAGTGATCGCTATACCCACTTTATAGACCACATAAGCCGATGTTATGCCATAATTGATCGCTATACCCACTTTATAGACCACATAAGCCGATGTTATGCCATAATTGATCACTATACCCACTTTATAGACCACATAAGCCGATGTTATGCCATAAGTGATCGCTATACCCACTTTATAGACCACATAAGCCGATGTTATGCCATAAGTGATCGCTATACCCACTTTATAGACCACATAAGCCGATGTTATGCCATAAGTGATCGCTATACCCACTTTATAGACCACATAAGCCGATGTTATGGCCATAAGTGATCGCTATACCCACTTTATAGACCACATAAGCCGATGTTATGCCATAAGTGATCGCTATACCCACTTTATAGACCACATAAGCCGATGTTATGCCATAAGTGATCGATATACCCACTTTATAGACCACATAAGCCGATGTTATGGCCATAAGTGATAGCTATACCCACTTTATAGACCACATAAGCCGATGTTATGGCCATAAGTGATAGCTATACCCACTTTATAGACCACATAAGCCGATGTTATGCCATAAGTGATAGCTATACCCACTTTATAGACCACATAAGCCGATGTTATGGCCATAAGTGATCGCTATACCCACTTTATAGACCACATAAGCCGATGTTATGCTATAAGTGATTGCTATACCCACTTTATAGACCACATAAGCCGATGTTATGCTATAAGTGATTGCTATACCCACTTTATAGACCACATAAGCCGATGTTATGCCATAATGGATCGCTATACCCACTTTATAGACCACATAAGCCGATGTTATGGCCATAAGTGATCGCTATACCCACTTTATAGACCACATAAGCCGATGTTATGCCATAATGGATCGCTATACCCACTTCATAGACCACATAAGCCGATGTTATGGCCATAAGTGATCGCTATACCCACTTCATAGACCACATAAGCCGATGTTATGGCCATAAGTGATCGCTATACCCACTTCATAGACCACATAAGCCGATGTTATGCTATAAGTGATCGCTATACCCACTTCATAGACCACATAAGCTGATGTTATGGCCATAAGTGATCGCTATACCCACTTCATAGACCACATAAGCCGATGTTATGCTATAATTGATCGCTATACCCACTTTATAGACCACATAAGCCGATGTTATGGCCATAAGTGATCGCTGTACCCACTTCATAGACCACATAAGCCGATGTTATGGCCATAAGTGATCGCTATACCCACTTTATAGACCACATAAGCCGATGTTATGGCCATAAGCGATCCAAGAAATGTCCTGGGCCCATATTCATAAGGCTCCTTCAGGAAAACTCAAGTAAATATCATAAAATCATTAAACTCCTTAGGTCTATGGATGTGCCATGTACAACAAAACTGCATTTAGTGGTTTATTCTGTTAAAGAATAAACAGTTGCTACTTATTTTAACACAATTTGGAAATAAATAATTAAATTTAACATTTAAAATTTTATCTTAATTTTTCACTTAAGTGTAACTTAAGATTTGTGGATACCAGCCCTAACCTGTTTGAATTGTGCCTGGTTGAGGACGGCCTGCAGTTCTGCCGACTCATCCTCGCTGCCGGTACTCGCGCCCCCGTCCGTCTCACTGGCCATCATGCTCTGCAGGGACCGGATCCTGCTGAACACAGAGCAACACACAGATGTAGTCACCAGGGCACGTATTCAAAAAGATGGTTCATAAATTCATAAAATTCCTTAAGTCAGTTGCTGTTTCATGTACATGTCTTCTAACAATAAAATGTTTTAAACTACCATAGATTACCATGTATTACGGGCATCTTTTTACCCTAAAATTCGGCTATGAATATTTGGTGCGCGTTATACACGGTAACAGTCATTTTGAGCCATGTTTTTTTTTTATTTAGTTAATTTTTCGTTATTTTTATTTCATATTTAATTCATAATATTTTTATTAACAAAACATTGCATTCTAATTACTTTGCAATTATATTTCCAAATTGAGTAAACAATAAAATCCGTTATAAACACAGTGATTGATAATAACACCTGTTACAACTGAAAAGAGTGCAAGCGCGACATCATCAATTAGCCATGCCTCTAAATCAGCAAGCCATTAGCAACAGCATAGCAACGGTGTCAATCAAACTTGGATGTGAGAGCCGAACTGGGGCCAGCTTCTAGCGGTTTGTAGCAGTTAAGCGTGTAACATGATTAGCACGTGGTCAGTGAAAAAAGCATCAATCAATACTATTGTACCTGAACAAGGTAAGCACTGTGGATAGAGCATTTATGAACTAGCGTGGAGGGCGTCAATAAAATCAGACGGGTGTTTTGTTATTGCATTGGATAGTTTGGAGATTTAAAAGGGAGTGAAGACAATACATGCAATGGAATTAAAATGGAGATTGCGTTACGGCATAAAACTTATTGAATATTAAGTTTTATTGAACATTATCATGAATATTTATATTCAATTTTGATTTATAGGTGTTTCATGCACAAGGTAATTATGAAAGCTTTTATGAAATTTATAATGATTACGTCTTATATGAAAGTAAATTGAGGAAACTATTCCAGGACAACAACAACAAAAATGGACAAAAGTTGGTAAAATAACAGCAGCGGACATTAACAAACAACAGCTGCACATTGTTTTTTTAATGTTTTTTTCCCAAAATGTTGCTCCAAAAATCGGCTGCGCGTTATACATGGGTGCGCGTAATACATGGTAATTTACGATAGTAAATATCGCTTAAATGTTTCGTATTTTACCCTTTTGTAAACAGAAATCTTTGGATTTCACATACAAAATTTGATCAGAAATTGTCACCTAAAGCCTCAGTCGCACAGAGTAGTAGGACTGTTGAGTCGCAGGACTCTTGAGGTTTTTTACATCTTTGCCTAAGTTGCCAGACTCCGACAGACAAACACAAAACATAACTACATCCTGCGTTGGTCCTGCCCTGTTCTCGTGTCGACACAAGTTGTATTTAAAAACAACGTTGGTCAATTCAGTTGTAGGTTGGCGTAGGTAGTCGTATGTTAAGAACATAGGACCACGCAGGTCGAAGAAAGTCATCTGACGTGGACGTAGGTGGTTGTTTGCTGTTTAAGTACGACTACACACGACAACGTACTGCGTCGACTTAAGTTGTCTTGTATTCATACATACGACTTCGCGCGGCACAGTCTCCTGACAAATATTCCTGTTAATTGTTTGTTTCTGTATTATTTTGCACAATTTAGTTTGGCAGCTTTTCCTGATTGCCACAATGAAGCAATGGCCATAACCATAGCCCTGTGATATGATGCCACATGTTATCTGGATCTGGGCTTATCAGTGCGGCAATAATGCAACATGAGAAGCCAGACAGAGAGAATTATGAAAAATGATGTTGCAATACCATGTCAACATCAATTGCTTTAGGCAACAATATTAAAACGGAGTTTAAGAGAAATATTGTATCTAGTAAATAATGCCCATTTCTTCAATATGTCGACAAAGTTTACTGAGGTACATAGGACATTGCATTGAAAACTCTGCATACGCATAATACAAACAGAGTCCAGGAAAAGTTTACTGGTTATGATTAATGTCCTTTTATTACTGAATAATATGTAAAACAATTAATCATTTTGATGGTAATGTACGTACCCTTGACCGTATGGCAAACAGAATAGCATTATTGTCTTCTAAGTTTGAAGGGTGTACGGCTCCACTAAATATGTAACTAGTATCCATATAAGATTATTTGAAACTGTAGACAGTAATATACGATCAAATGTCTGATTTGTTTTATTGAACTGTACGATTATCTGTCCATAGCGTGGCAGCAACCTGTTTAATATTAAAGTCCAAGCAACATTTTTTCAGACATGTTAAGAATATTTTTCAGCAATGAAGTATATAACGTTGGTATCCTGCATAGTCGTAAGTAAGTCATACATGATCTAAAACATTCTTGAGTCGATGTACGGCAACAAAGTCCATCTTACGTCGACGCGGGAGCTCTGTCTAACACTGTCGTATAACCACGCACATTCACACGGGTATACGTTGGAACTATGTCACGTCGACGTACAACTTTGCTGATGTCAGATTTCTACAAGACGACGCAGGACATGACATACAACGTCCTACGCAGGTTTACGCAAGACTATGTAAGAATCTTGCCTCCAGTTGTGAGGTTTTTTAACATGTTCAAAAACCAGCTACGACTGATTTTAGACTTAAGACAACGCACGACATTCCTAAACTACTTAGGAACACGCCGGACTCGGTCAGGATTTTAAGTCGTAGACCTGTCTTATACCTGTCTCAGCTGCAGTGTGACTGGGGCTTAAGTAAAACTTAAGTTAAGATTTCCCTTAGGAATTTTGTGAATACCAGCCCAGGAATTATTGATAGTGTCATACTAGTACTTTCACTAAATGTACAACAGCACAGATATCTGGACATCATTGCTAATAATAAAAGACCACTTCAATGTTACGAGTACATTAACAGTTGGGAAACAGACAATCTTTTCATTTCAGTATTAACTATCACTGAATGCTCAACAGAATAGTTATTTGGACATAACAACCTGACAGTACGCTACTAGCCAAGTACCTATATCCAGACAGTACGTATATCCAGACAGTACCTATATCCAGACAGTACCTATATCCAGACAGTACATATATCCAGACAGTACCTATATCCACACAGTACATATATCCAGACAGTACATATATCCAGACAGTACATATATCCAGACAGTACATATATCCAGACAAGTACATATATCCAGACAGTACCTATACCCAGACAGTACGTATATCCAGACAGTACATATATCCAGACAGTACCTATATCCAGACAGTACTTAAATCCGGACACCAGAAAAAAATGTGTGTGTATGGTCAAGACCAATAATTCTATGGTAACGATTGATGCATGTGCCTGTTTCAGCAACATATGTCAAGTTTTAACAGAATCCATTGAGTATTTATACATTTACTAACTATTGTTTTTTCTTTCTTTCAAATATAAACATTTGCTTTTGGGGGATTGAAATCAAAACAGTATCTCCGATAAATGAAGCTTTATAGAGAAAATGTTGAGATTAAATCCCAGAACAAGGTAAATAACAAAGAATAAAACGATATCTGACGAATTAGTTGCAGTTTAATGTTTCTAATTATTTATTTTTAATTGAACATATTTAAAAAAAGTGTCCGGATTTAGGTACTCTTGGTATGTATTTTGATACTTTTACGGGCCTTTTTTTAAATGCATCATTCAGTTACTTTTAGATAGCAATTTCCACTAAGATTTTGACCAAAACTTAGGATTAAACTCTACTTATTAAGTTTAACTTTATTTTTTCGTTCGATGCAATTGTTCAGAGAAATCTTCCAAAAAAAAGCAAAAGTGTCCGAATTTACGTACTTGGCCAGTATGGGATTTATAATTTAAGGTTGGAGTCCAACAAACACTGCTGACAGAAAAACGGTCGTAATGCATGTGCGTACAGTGTCGTCCCAGATTAGCCTGTGCAGTACGCACAGGCTAATCCAGGACGGCACTTTCCGCTTTTATGGTATTTTCTGTTTCAGGGAAGTCTCTTCTAAAAATATATCCACTGTAGGCGTAAAGTACCGTCCTAATCTGGGCGACACTTTACGCACATGCATTAAGACCGGTTTTCCCACGACACGCCTCAAATGTTTTTACAAGACATGTCCATCAAACAATACAGTCCTAGCTTTCTGAATGGCTAAACACCCTGTCAATCAAATCTCGTTTTAAGGTCAACTGATATTAAACGACCACTGCCATATTAAAAGTCGATCTTTTCAATGAAATGACTGAAATCTGGCATGTGAAGAAATGCTGTTATTGTTTTTAGTCCCCTACGTGTTTCACCGAAGGGGACTATAGGTTTGCCCTCCGTCTGTCTGTCCGTCCCCAAAACCTGGTTCCTGCAATAACTCAGAAAGTACTGAACTTATTTCGATGAAACTGGGTATACATATAAACGGCAATCTGGCAATGTGAGGATTATGCACCACTGTTTTTTTTCACTAGAGGTCAAATGTCACGTGACTGTTACTAAAAATAGAAATAAACCAAATACTGTAATAATTCGAAATGGACATAAGATATGACCATGAAACTTGGTACAGAGATTGAACTATAGGTTTGCCATCTGTCTGTGTATAGTTCTGTCTGTTCGTCCGTATTTCTGTCTGTCCGTCCGTCCCCAAAACCTGGATCCTGTAATAACTCGGAAAGTACTGAAGACACTTTGCTGAAACTTTGTATACATAGCAACAGCAATGTGAGTATTATGCACGACCTTTTATTTTTCACCACAGAAACGAAAGGTCACATGACTGTTTCTAAAAATAGAAATAAACTTCTGTAATATTTTGAAAAGTGCATAAGATATGATCATGAAACTTCATGAAACTTGGTACACAGATTGGACTATGGGTTTGGCCTCCATCTGTGTGCGTCTGTCTGTCTGTTTGTCCGTCGGTCTCACTCTGTCTGTCTGTCCCGTCCCCAAAACCTGGATCCTGCGATTACTCAAACAGTACTGAAGATACTTTGATGAAACTTTGTATACATAGCAAGAGCAAAGTGAGGATTGTACACAACCCTTTATTTTTCACCAGAGGTCAAAGGTCACGTTACTTAACACTGTAATAATTCAAAAAGAACATAACATATGATCATGAAACTTGGTACACAGAATGGACTATATGATTTCCTCTGTCAGTTTAGTATTGCAATAACTCAAAAAGTAACTCGAATGTCTTGTCAATGTTACTAAAATAGAAAAAACAACAATTTAATACTGCAGTGACAAATGGGATTTGAATAAGAAATTTTGTACATCTACAGATAAAAAGCGATTTGATGGTATTGCACAATGTTTAATTAGTAGGGGTTTTCACCAGTTGGGGACTCCTGTATTGCTTGCAATACTATCAAAGCCTTGTTTAAACTGAGCATGATCTGAGGTTTGTCGTGGGAAAACCGGTGCAACGGCTTAAAGTGTCGTCCCGGACGGATTAGCCTGTGCAGTCCGCACAGACTAATTCAGACTTGTCTCTTCTAAACATAAATCCACTGTAGGTGGAAAGTGTCGTCCCAGATTAGCCTGTGCAGACTGCACAGGCTAATTCGGGACAATACTTTACGCTGATGCATTAAGCCCAGGTTTCCCACGACAAGCCTCATTTTCTTTCAGTGATCAGTTACCTCCTATGTTTTTCAGGTTTCTGTGTTTTGAACGTGGCGTGGTTCATGCTCATGAAGGTGTTGGCCACGGATATGATGCTCATCAGGTGCTGGGTGGTGACCTCCCGGGAGATCTGCCAGCGCGCCTTCCTCGTGTACAGTGCCACCTCAGGGTCCTCACCAGGACACGGGGCCTTACTGGGGTCTGAACTGATGAATGTCGGGGGTCGACCGGCATCTGTATCATCCTTCAGTCAACAAAATAGGATTATCAGTGTTTAAGGGTCAAACAAATATCATCAAATATGACAAAGCAAGTAATTCTAACTTGATAAAATTCGCAATTTTAAAACATGTCAAGAAAGGTGCAGTTCCTGAGAGCACAGTAATTAGTAATTCTGTTACTAAAGATGCCCTGTGCAAAGTTGTTAGACTAAAAATACTGTGCATGCATTCATAATAATTACAGAAAAAAATCAACAATTATTAAGCCATACAAGTTTAAAATGTAACTTTTATTTAAATTATCTGAGAATATCATTTTAATTAATAATGGACATCTCTGCTATATTAAGTGATGTTCCTACAAAGTGCATTTAGATCTCACATCCTCATGGTCCGAAATGGAGAAGGCCTGTGTCTGGTCCACCACTGTGGGCTGCTGATCCCTCTCGCCCATCTTCACAGCGGGCTCAAGCACACTGCGCTCCCAGCCCGGCAACATCAGGGCCATGTGACCCTCCCTGGAGATCATTCCAAAAGAGATGGGGCACTTGGGTTTGAGGGTGCCCAACTTGTTGAGGCACAGCTTGTCTAGGTCGGGGTCAAGTCCCCAGGCATGCAGCATGGACATAAACAGCTGGGCAATATCCATGATCAGGCTGTTGCTCTTAAAGGCCTGAGGGTCGGGCCGAACGCGCCGGGGAGGCATCACCGGAGACTCGGCAGGGGAGGCGGAAACAGGGGGCTTGGACATCCCCGGGGGCTGGTTGATGGGTGAGAAACCACCGTGGGGGTCAACGCTGACCTGCAACTTCTCAGCTGTGTCCTTCACCTTCGCCAAAATACCTGCAGAAGTGATAACAATAAGGTAGATACTGCAAATGCCTAGAATACCGATAAAGGATTGTTTTCTTAATGTCACACATTTGAATATTTTACACCCATAAAACAAAAACATAAATATTGTAATGCCAATACATTATGTCAATCAAAACACAAGTGACAGCATCATTATCTTTACCAAAAAAAACAGTTTAGTTAAACTTATACACAAACATCTATTTAACTTGACAAAATAATAAAATCAGTCATGTACAAGCAAAATGTAATGTGGACTCAATATTACTACATGGCAATGCCTAATTTAACTGGTATATTCAAGTACACATTTACATATTATAGTATTAAGATTATATGACTAATACATAATGAGTTTGCCCTAAATTCAAAATGCAAGACATGAAACAAAATAATACTATATTTCTCTGGAGTACAGTTTGTACAAAAATATGTTGTGAGACAGGAAACATAAAGTGTTGAAACTAAAAACTTGAATAAAGCTATATTTAATTTATTATGTTTTGTGACTGGTGCGCAGTTAGTTTCAGTACATCTCCTACAGCTGGGAACCAAGAGTTACCGGCTATGGTGGGTGGGGAACCACTGCCGTCGGTGGAGGGTGGCCGGACCGCGGGAACCAGCGAGGACAACCCCTTTGCCTCTAACTCCTCCTGGGACATTGTCGCGAACTCGTTGGTTAATAATTGCACTGGAATACAGGTTACAGCACACACTAATATACATAATATGACAGGTTACAGTACACACTAATATACAGAATATGACAGGTTACAGTACATGTTAAGAGTACCACAGGTTTCTGCCTTGTTCTGTAAGAGATTGTTATCGGCTTGAAGTCATATTGACAGATAAACACCAGAGTTATGGCCCATTTGCTGTTTGTTATGTACATAGTGTGTTAGCTCTTCTGAATTGTAACTTAAATATGCAGGGCACCTCCTGGCTAAAACTTTTCTCTAGCCAAATTTATTGCTCCATGATGCAATCTTACTCATTTTGGGCATTTATTGTTTTATGAAGGAAAAGTTGTAGTCACACTAATATTTCTTTAGTCAAATTTTCATAATTTGCCGAATGGCAGAGAAGAGTCCTGAATTTAGTGAGGACCTAAAATGAAACGTTATAGCATGGCAGTATCCTGTGCTAAATACCATACTTATAACGCCGCATTGATCATTGAAGTATTAGTATAGTTTCACAACCATCGTATATTTAAAAGTGTATTACCGTGGTAAACTGGACACAAATTTGCACATGTACAACCATGCACATACTTTATAATCAGCATTGCAATAATCGTTTTCTGCTTGTTTGTTTGTTGTTGTTGTTTTCAATATTAAGTCCCATGGAAACAATGGGTTACTATTGCCAAAATGTTCATTCAAGAAGTCTGCTAAACACACAAATGATTAAGTTAATGCAGCAAAGTGGTATGACAAATACATGGTATGTTATTGTTGTTTATTCTAATTCATACATGTGTTTTTGTAAGTTTCTTCCTGTTACTTTCAGATCATTTAAAATAATAATTACATAAATAATTACAAACCCCTACAGTTCATATTAATTTTTTTCAAAAGAAATCATTGTATTGTCAATATTCAATACTAATGTTGCCATGTCTACATTCAATACTAATGTTGCCATGTCTACATCCAATACCACTGTTGCCATGTCTACATCCAATACCATTGTTGCCATGCCTACATCCAATACAATAGCTGCCATGTCTACATCCAATACCATTTGTTGCCATGTCTACATCCAATACAATTGCTGCCATGTCTACATCCAATACCATTGTTGCCATGTCTACATCCAATACAATTGCTGCCATGTCTACATCCAATACAACTGCTGCCATGTCTTTATCAAATACAATAGCTGCCATGTCTACATCCAATACCATTGTTGCCATGTCTACATCCAATACAATAGCTGCCATGTCTACATCCAATACAATAGCTGCCATGTCTACATCCAATACAATAGCTGCCATGTCTACATCCAATACAATTGCTGCCATGTCTATATGCAATACAATAGCTGCCATGTCTACATCCAATACGATTGCTGCCATGTCTACATCCAGTACATTTGTTGTCATGTCTACATCCAATACAATTGCTGCCATGTCTATATGCAATACAATAGCTGCCATGTCTACATCCAATACAATAGCTGCCATGTCTACATCCAATACAATTGCTGCCATGTCTATATGCAATACAATAGCTGCCATGTCTACATCCAATACGATTGCTGCCATGTCTACATCCAGTACATTTGTTGTCATGTATACATCCAATACAATTGCTGCCATGTCTACATCCAGTACAATTGCTGCCATGTCTACATCCAGTACAATTGCTGCCATGTCTACATCCAACACAATTGCTGCCATGTCTACATCCAATACAATAGCTGCCATGTCTACATCCAATACAATTGCTGCCATGTCTACATCCAATACAATTGCTGCCATGTCTATATGCAATACAATAGCTGCCATGTCTACATCCAATACAATTGCTGCCATGTCTACATCCAGTACATTTGTTGGCCATGTCTACATCCAACACAATTGCTGCCATGTCTACATCCAACACAATTGCTGCCATGTCTACATCCAATACAATTGCTGCCATGTCTACATCCAATACAATAGCTGCCATGTTAACAGTAACACAACGAAACTGAATATGAGGCGCGTCGTTGGAAAAACGGACTTAATGCATGTGCGTAAAATGTTGTCCCGGATAGCCTGCATGATCCACACAGGCTAATCCGGGACAGCACTTTCTGCTTTTATGGTATTTTCTGTTTCAAGGATGTCTCTTATAGACATAAATCCACTGTAGGCAGAAAGTGCCGTCCTGGATTAGCCTGTGCGGACGGCATTAGGACGCACATGCATTAGGTCCGGTTTTCCCACGACGCGCCTCCTATGTTTTCAACCAGTCAGCACTTTTCTGGGTCACAAGCACAGGTACATATCACCCTCACAGCTAGCCTTCATTTCATCTGCATATTGTCTACCTTCTTGGCCCTGGGCCGGTATTCACAAAGCTCCTAAGGAAAATCTTAACTAAGGTTGTACTTAAGTGAAAATTTCAGATGAAAATTTATATGCGAAATCCACTGATTTACGTGAAGAAAAGGGTAAAATCTGAAATATCACAGTAATATTTACTAGTTTGAAACATTTAAATGTAAAAAGACCACTACGTGAAGAAACCACAGACTTAAGGAATTTTATACATTTAAGGAATATACTTAAGTTTTCCCTAAGGATCTTTGTGAATACGGGCCCTGGTTACTGATCTACTAAGGCGAAATTACTTCTTCAACAATCACAATCTTGAAGTGACATTTGCTTGAAAAACTTATTCATCAGCTCCTGATCTGTTGCTTGAAAATTCAATAAAACGAGTAAACATGAGGCACATCGTGGGAAAATTGGTCTTATTGCATGTGCGTAAAGTGTCTTCCCGGATTAACCTATGCAGTCCGCATAGGCTAATCCAGGACGGCACTTTCCGCTTTTATGGTATTTTCTGTTTCAAGGAAGACTCTTCTAAACATTAATCCACTGTAAACGGAAAGTGTCGTCCAGTGATTTTTTTACAATTTCACAGCCATGAGTCATAGGACTCGCTGGAATAAGAATCTATGAGTCCCAAAGTTAAATGTGTGAGTTCAAAAATTTTAATTTATTCAAATGGGAATATAAGCTGTCAGTTAATAAGATGAGTAGGGCATTATGCAATTAACTCTTTATTATATATCATAACACAAGTAATTTTAACATTGTGTTTTTTGAGAAGCATGTCTAGCTAGAATAAGTAGAATGTTTTGAAAATGTGTGCATTGTGCATTTTTTACCTACTATTGCACCTGTTAGCGACCGTACACAAAGCGCAGTACATGTTATTAAATTGTGTAGTTCCATTGTATATGCTCACCAACTAAACAAATTCTCCCAATCTTATTCTATTAACATAATTTTTTTGGACGATTTTTGGTAGAACCTGACCAGAATTAACTTCATGAGTATTGCGTTTAGTAATGTGTCATTTTTCTTTTCTGACCGATGTTGCAGACGAACTTAAAAAAAACTTTCCCAAAAAATTAAATATTATTTACCTTCACACCATTACGTTTAGAAACGTGACCACTATTGCCATTGGTTATTTGCAAATCGATTATCCAATGAGAATGGTCGTAATAAACATAGACGGAATGGTGCGATGGTAAATTTTACCCTCTATTATGACAGTACTCGTACACAAAAAGGTTCGAAACGGTCGGACAGGACTCGCCATTTACAAAATGCATGCGTCCCGCGAACGCACATAAATTGAAATTTTGCGTCTGGCAATATTACTGCATCCTGGACAGGTAAAAAAAATCACTGGTTGTCCCAGATTAGCCTGTGCTGACTGCAAAGGCTAATCTGGGACGACACTTAACGCATATGCATTTAGTCCAATACCCTTCGTATTTAAATGTTGTGACCCCGATTCCAGTCTGAATAAACAGATGTAATCTATTTAATGTGAATTTTTCTAAACTCTAACAGCCAGAATAGAATTTTGCTAACCTGTGGTAATTTCGATGAATGACAACTTTAAAACTGTTTTCCCAGTCCAATATCAACAAGGCAGTTGATGTGTTTACAATCTGGGCAAGTATCTATAGCTCTGACACATTAACCTGACACTTCTGAGCTCTATTAGCATTAATTATGTGCTCGAGTTGTTTCTAATATTTATACACAGTTTCATCCATGCAAATGTTTCCCAAGTTTAATGATACCATATTATTTCATGCTATGCATTGAATGAGTGGAGAATTCCAGTGAATGATAACCCGATCATTTCACTCCAGGTCGAGTGAAATGATAACGTTTGATCATTTCACTCTTGTTATATGGAACTACTTTTAACATTGTTTTATGTTTATTTTTTGAAAGTATGTGAATACCCTAATCGTCAGTGTAAACATCGGCCTTTTTAAACAACAGAAAACACACAATAAAATGTAATACAAATATAATTTAGCGACAACGACGCAGTGAGAGTGGCACTATTTTCCCACGACAACAGTGATCAACAATTTTGTAATCATAATGACGTCATATTTATGACGTCATAATACACAAAACTTGTGACACTTCTGCATATCTGGCACATTTTTTTATTTATCGTTCAAAAGCATGGAATAAAAGAATTTTTTTTAATACAGTGTAAGATCCTATTTTATTTCATTCGTGGTCATAGAAACTAGATATATTTTCACAAGTGGCGCAGCCACTCATGAAAATATTGTTTCTATGAAAATTCATTAAAAATATGATCTTACACTGCATTAAACAAATATCCTCTATGGAGTATTTTCAGTGAAAACTCATTAAATAAAATACGATCTTACACTGCATTAAACAAATATCCTCTTTGGAGTATTTTCAGTGAAAACTCATTAAATAAAACACGATCTTACACTGCATTAGACAAATATCCTCTTTGGAGTATTTTCAGAGGGAAACTCTTTCATCGATTAAACTTGAGTAGAGTTCGCAAACAAATATATGCATCATAACGGTTTTTAAATATATTCATGCCTAATGGTCAGTATCAGGTTAATGTGTCTAAACTATACTAACAAAATATGTGTAAACTTTGTTACATTTAAATATGGATACTATCCACATGACTGGCTCTAGAATATGCACATACACACCTGTGACTGGCTCTAGAATATGCACATACACACCTGTGACTGGCTCTAGAATATGCACATACACACCTGTGACTGGCTCTAGAATATGCACATACACACCTGTGACTGGCTCTAGAATATGCACATACACACCTGTGACTGGCTCTAGAATATGCACATACACACCTGTGACTGGCTCTAGAATATGCACATACACACCTGTGTCAGTTTCCTTCGGTGACAGATTCTCTAAAGTGTTCATACCAAATGTCACCATTACATGTAAGAAGTAGCATTTTCATTATTATAGCGATATTATGCAGAGGACATCACTGGTCAATTTCAGGACATTTTGCAAAAGTTTCTTAAGTAAACAGGCTTTAAGACTGCAGCAGTCCAGATTACTGGTAATGCAAGGTAAACAAGTACTATACCGTTTAATACATGAATAATCGCCGATAAATAAGCATTTGCATCCGCATGAAACAGCACAGTAGTTGAGCTTTCTATATACAGCATTAAGAAAAATTTGTCATGAGATAACTTGCTCTTGCATCAATTCAAATCTGTACTTTCAACCATTGAGATGCATGATATTTTTTCTTAGTTCAAATAATACTTATACCAAATGCCATAAAGAGAGGACTTTGCAGGTACCGTATGTAATAAATGCTACCAAGACGGACAGTGCATTTGACAGATGACATATCATCCCTTGAAATCCAGAAGGTGTCATCAGCATATGTGCAAAGAAGGCTGATGACCCCTTCTCGCTTTAACGGGACAACATCGTGTATTGTTTACCTATTAAAGCCTCTGTATCAAAGAAGATGACGTGTGACTCTGGGTCGAGGGTGTTGGTGCGTATGCCCTCTATGTACATGGGGTAGTCCTGTGGGCTGGAGAGGTCCAGCTTTGCGCCCGTGGACGGCTGGTTCTGACTAAGCGCCTGCAGCTTCTGCTGGGCCAGGTTCTTGAAGGTGGCCAGGTTGCGCCTCTTGAAGGCCTGGGCCAGGGTCAGGTTGGGGTTGGTCAGCTGCTCAAACACGGGCACAGCGTTCTCGTCACAGTTGTTGAGGATCTCCTCGGCAGTGAGGCCGTGCACCACACGATCCAGGTGACCTGCGACAGGCAACATTGTAAGTACAGGCTCCTCTATCACACAAAATGACCATGGCAGTGTGGTGTACAGAGTCTGTAAAATTGTTTGAGAAGTATTCTAACAAACCTTGATTTGTGAAGTGATGCATGCTGCCCTTGAGACATGGCTTCCATTGTAACTTTAGCTCATACTGATTACTCCCTTTAAAACACTCAAGTCTTTAGATACTCAACTACCAATGAAATTAAAACTTGCTTAAAACACTGTCTCAATAATAAAATGATGTTGCAATATGGTTAAACAACTCGGGTTAACGCCCTCCTGGTTTAATTCCTACGCATCAGAACTCCAAATCATTTTTTATCGGCTGATAAACAAAGATAAATCAAATATTTATTTCTTAAATAACATACGGTGACCTGAATGGCTTGCCCCTACCTGTCTCCATCTGCCAGACGTACACTGTCCCGTCGGAGCAGCTCACCACCATGAAGTCGTCGAGCGGTCGCCAGCGGATACACTGCACCGGGAACAGGTGCCTCGAGGCCAGCATCACACACTTCCTCTCCTTCACACTGAGCAGGGACACCGAGTGATCGGCCGCCACCGAGCAGACACACGTCAGAATTCTCACCTGCATGGGGCATATAGGGTAAACTAGATAAATGTTGAATTAAATTAAGTTTATTTAGCTAGGCTTAGAAAAACGTTCTTGTGTCAAGCAAATAAACTTCTCTTTAATAAACCTTTACCTAGTACATGTAGTCTATTTATTCCATCATTTTCTGTCTTTATTTTGAAAGAAAACATACTTAATAACATGAAAAACATAAATGATGTCACGAAAATCAACAATATGATGTCCTTTGACTGTGCATTGGGATATGCTGTTGAAATAGCAATACGGCTATAACACGGTATTTGGTCATTTTTTGTTTTTATGATGTTATATACAGATTGAAGAAACTGGAAGTGCATACAATGTGTTTCTTACATTTAATGTTTATAAGGGTGACCATTCCTGATGGCCACCAAATGTCAAGTCAATATACATTTCCATTGTTGAGTTATGACAACAAATGTGTCCCAAAAATGACCATTTTTTTGCGTTATGCTGTACCACTTCAATAAATTGTATTTTGAAACTCAAATTAACATACTTTCTGTGATTCATTTGGAAATGTAATTAATGTGTGCTGTATTAAATTTTGGTAGCTGAAACATGAAAACAGGCAACATAATAACGATGATATGACTGTATTACTCAAAGAGGTGCTTTTGCCAAATAATCAAAATCACAGTGGGCATGTTTTGTTATACGCCTGAAAAACACTGCAAACTTACCAATTCACAAATGATTATTGCTTTGTAAGATTCATTATGTATCAAAGTTTGAAATATTGGCACATTTGGGCATTTCTGAATCGCATCACTAAAATGAACTCATTAAAAAGGTGAAGTTGTGCAAAATGAAAAATCTGCTGTGTCTGTAACCATGGGGTTCAATCTTGAAGTATATTTACAAAAGAATTGTGGTCTTCCTCAATACTATGCATCTTGATGTGAATGGTAAAAATCTAAAACATTTTATATTTATTTTATTCGGAAATTTGATTCTTTTATACTGTTATGGTTACGGACACGACATTAATTGTCTAAACAAATTGATATTGAATTTCATCTGTTAATATCAGGTTGTTTTCTTTTATTTTATTGCAGAAACTAACAAACTTTTTATGTTGCATTATTGTACCATCTGTACCCTGTTGAAAAATACTTGTTCATGTTAGATCATACAACAATATTTTGGTGTAATGCTGTGTCATCCAAAGGATTGCCTTTCCAAGAAATGTGCCAGGTCACCATTCTCTACATAGTTCAATGTAAAATTTCTTGTATAGTGAACTTTCTGGATAGATTGAAACAAATATGTCCCCAGTAATGGACAAAAGGAAGGTTTTATGCCCCAGTACTGACTAAAGTATCTAGAAATGTATTGAACTAAATGCTTATACAATAAAGTAGTGTCCGTCACCTAAAATCTACCCCGGGCGTTTTCTTGACGCACAAATCCTGCGTCATTGTTGCATGTTTTCATCAAATGACCCTCAAATAAAATTCCTTTGCGTCCATGTGGACACAATTTCTGAAGAAATGCATCAATTTCCAAGGCATTGAATTGACCCATATCTATGGGTTTTGATGCTTAGAAATTTGGTTTGACATTATTTTGACCCCAGAAAATCGACATGCAAACGTTATGTTGACTCGCGAAAATATGGTATATAGCATCAACCAAAGTTTGTGACCTATTAATATTTACATGTACATATGATGTAATGTCCACCAATCGTAACGCAGTAACTAACTTCATTCAGATTGTTTCCCACGTTATCCAATAAACAAGGTGGAGCTATATAGTTCTATTTACGCCTGCATTATACAACAATTATTATTACTCACTAATAACGTAATAATACTCAGTTAAGTTAATAACTGATGGATTTACGATTAATTGCATAACATTATATAAGATTGGATGAGGCAACACATACAAGGTTTTTCACACCTGCTCACTAATTACACACAGAGTACAGGGATACAGGTGCAAAGCTGAAAACACAATGGCGGACATCTTGATCGTCTGTGAGTGTTGGGTTCATTGTGTGCCATTTACTTATTGTTAAACTGAAATGAAAACAATGTTTTTATTTGTTGAACAATATAAAGCATGATAATTATGGCTACCAGTTTTCTAAACTAAATTTTATAATGTCATTTCTGTCAGAAAATACACATAGTGAAACTGAAAGTGAAAGTAGAAAATCAGTGACTGAAGAGAAAATATCATGAGTAAATGTGAGTGGAATTTAATATATTATTAATTATAACTGATTCAGATAACTCAGGTTTTTTTTTGCACATTGTTATATTATGCTAGAAATAATATATTTTTTGTTTAAGCTGAATGTTAAAAATCTGAAAGGACAGTAAAATATTAATTACATCAGTCACTTTATTTGGCAATGTGTATTAGATGTAGTTTGATGAATGACCCCCACAATTTTCAAATGTCCCCCAAAATCCCAAACATAGGGGTCATTGTGACTCCCATTTTCAGAATTCAAGGAAAAACCCTGTATACCTATCGGGCATAATGCATGTGCGTAAAGTGTAGTCCCGGATTAGCCTGTGCAGTCTGCACAGGCTAATCCAGGATGGCACTTTCCGCTTTTATGGTATTTTCTGTTTCAAGAAAGTCTATTACCAGTTTGCATGTGTTCATGACCTATCCACATGAATAACATTACTTCGGATGCCTGGCTTCTTGAATTATTGATGCAAAACATACAATATGAAGAAATTGATCAGAACTAGCCTTTTACAGAGAAGACCTTTTGAGTTGGATACACAATTTGTATGGTCCTTATATGGTGAAAGCCTTTTTACAGGGCAGGTATCATAAGAAACAAACCTGAATGCCACTTGTTAATACCAATGTCATTTTTACAAAGAACACACATGTGCATTGCATAGTTTATAGGTTTTAAGTATATTTTGTTGTACTGTCAGTGAGGTTACGGACACTACATAATACTACAATTTGTATAAGTCAACACTACATAATACTACAATTTGTATAAGTCAACAATATTATAATTTGTACATAATATTTGTGGTCTTAAATTGACATAACTGGATAAAATATAACAATATACAGGGCTGGTATTCACAAAGCATCTTAAGTAATTTCTTAAATATTTTGACTTAAGTGCAAAATTTGAATGTATTATATTTATTTACTTAATAAACAGATGCATATCTTGTTGATATTCCTCAAATAACATAATCATAATGATGCTATTTTAAAGTGTTGCTTAGTGCTAAACTGTTTCTTTATGGGATTATACAATTGCGAAATTTTTCAAATTTAAGGATAAGGCTAAAATTTAACTTAAGATGCTTCGTGAATACCGCCCCAGTACTTACAGTCTTATCTAATTGTTTCATTCCACTATTATTGCTTCAATATGATCTTAACCATATCACTTTCATACATATTATGTTGTTACAATGAGCAAGACTGTTAATGTTACAAAGCATTGAAGTTTGTTTGAAAATTAATTTATTATCAGAATCATGAACGCTGTCTATCAGAAGAGAGCAGAAGATCATCATTTAAACCCAAAAGGCCTAAAACAGTTGCAAACAAAAATGCTTAAAAAGAATTTCAGTGTCGCGTATCTTTGTTTGTTTGTTTTGTTGGGTTTTTTCACCGTTTTTAACAGTATTTCAGTCATATCACGGCGGTCAGTTAACCTACTCACACTTCTCCTGGGCAAGCTTAGCGGTTCACCAGTACTAAGTGCATATACCTATGCCAGTAACTGACAACTGCCCTACTTGAATCAGAGGTAGGGGGAGAATGGCCGTAGAAATAATTTCATGACCAATCCCCACACAAGTTATGTGGCCGGGCTGGGGTTCGAACTCACGATCCCCGGATTGACAGTCTAGCGCTCTACCAACTGAGCTAGCCGGACCCGGCATGACACATATCAAGTAGGGGTGTAACGATATCACCAACTCAAATCGCGATATATCGCAATATTTTGACATATATCGTGATATATACCGCAATATATTGCCCATATTACAATGCACTGTTACTACATTATTCAAATATCAAAATCAACACTTCCGTTCGATAGAAATCATTACACCAGAATTATCAGCATTTCAATTTAGAGCCGATAGTTATGAACATGCAATATCACCGAAAACAGTCACGGAAGTAGGCCTTATTATTATTATTAGGAATAATAAACTCTAAAAAAAAACACGAATATTTTTTTGTCATGAAAAGACATTGATTACAAACAAACTGTACGTGTCCTCTAATACCCGTATGTAATTTACATATCGCTATATATTATCGCAAGATCTGATATCGCGATATACCGGTATATTGTTACACCCTTAGTATCAAGTGAGCAGAACAGGATGACAGAAGGCATGGACATATCGTCACTGAAAAAACAGCAAAATACATGTTGCTTTGAAAGACTGATAAAGACTGAAAATAAAGAAGGATGGAACGAAACTTAAACTTATGACCATTTCCAATCTTTAATACTTGTAATAATCCTCCCTATGAATGAAATAGACAGTCAATGAGAAGATACTGGCAGAGAAAAAAGTTGAAAGCTATTTTATAACACCAATGCCATGTACTGGTTGTAGTGATGTCAATAAGTTCAGAACTGCCAGAATAAAGCAGCTTCATTTTTACTGAAATATAAAGATCCTGTAAAGTGGACACAAACTTGGAGAAAGCTTTTTAAGGTAAGTAAATTGCAGACCATGTTAAACACTTTAGATGACAATAGCAGGCATGAAGAAAGTATATGGTCATGTATGAATGTAAAATTATCCTTGTATATACATGCAATAGTGACAAATTTTACTTCAGACACCAAAGAAAAAAGCTGCCATTTTGAAAAGGAAATGTTTAGAAGGTCCAGCAATATTACACTCCTTTCTGGTCAGCTGTTCACATGAAATCTTAGCTGCTAGTGTGACACTTGCGTAAATGGGCAAAATTTAGGATATGACAATGTTGATATTATAAGCAATAGAAAGCAATGAATCCTTCATATTATACTTTAGACGGACAACATCAAATCAAAAAGCAAACTCAAAACCAAAATCAGAAAAAAGGAAATTAGACTTTAAGAAACCACCAACAGGTAAGAGTAGGAAAGTAGAAGTGACAACATAGTCAGTTTGTGCAAATCACACACCTGTGAATTTTTGCCAAATATTGAAATCAAGAAAGGGACCTTTTTTCTGGTGATAGACAGAAATTCAAGACAGGAACCAATTAATGTTTGTTAGCAGAAAAATACAAATTTATCATAGCAGTGTGTGGGCTCAAATGCATGAAGAAATCTGAAATGCCTATGTATGGCCTTAGGAGCCTGACTTGTCTCGGGCGCTTTGAGAAAAAATGTGTTTCAAACAAAGAAAACCCTCAACTTGATAATGAAAGGGGACAATTCAATTCAAAACAGTTAGCTTAAATAACCTAAAGGTTGATCTCATGAAGATACTTGAACATTAATGTTTTAAGTAGTAAATATGTGGAATATGTATTGACATTTTACAGGTGTAGTGTCCGTAACCACAGTGAAATTTCTTTCTTTTCGATACAGAAAGCTTATCTTATTATTTTTTAACAGTTTAATGTCGCTGTATTTTAATAAAACGTATTTGGGGAGTACAATAAATATGCTTTGGACATTGAGTTATGTGAAAGACAAATATTATACTAAAGGTTGTATATAAAATGGTTGCAAATTTTACACCTGTGAGAAAAGTGCACCTAATTTTTTATTGGAATCTCAAGGACATTGCTTTTTATTTTTTTATTTGAATCCATTGAATACATTTCTGTGTAAACATGAATAAAAGAAGGTTGTTTTTAATAAACTTATACTTGTTATATGCCTGTTGTAGGGTCCGTAACTGTATGGTGACCTGTGCTTAAAAAGCTTCATGAAAACATATTTGTAAAGGTTGTTAAAGTGAAACAAGTTCCAATTTAAATGACCAAAGTATTGAACTTTTGATACTCAGAATTTCAAGGCACTGAATGAAAGTTCATTTTTTCACCCTGGTGGGACACTTTTTTCCCAAATACTATGTTTTAGCCGATAACATATATATAAGGCGTGTCGTGGGAAACCCGGGCTTAATGCATGTGCGTGAAGTGTCGTCCTGGATCAGCCTGTGCAGTCCCCACAGACTAATCTGGGACGACACTTTCCGCCTACAGTGTATTAATGTTAGGGAAGAGACTACCTTGAAACAGAAAATAACATAAAAGTGGAAAGTGTCGTCCTGGATTAGCCAGTGTGGACTGCATTCGATTTCTATAGACAAAGTCTCATATATAGTTTTTCAGTTGTTTCCACATTTGACATATTTTGGGTTGGGTGATTGGATTAATGTCAACATAAGACAAATATCAGCACTAGGGACCCACGTTACAGTTACTGGGTGATTAGATTAATTTCAACATAAGACACATATCAGCTCTGGTAACCCATGTTGCAGTTACTTGGCGGCACAATGAGTTGGGTGATTGGATTAATTTCATCATAAGTCACATATCAGCACTAGGGACTCACGTTGCAGTTGCTGGGCGGCACAATAAGTTGGCTTATCTCCCCTCCGTGCACGGTGAACCTGTGCAGGTTGACGCCATCCTGGATGTCCCACAGAATCACGGAGAAGTCTGCCCCGCCTGACAATAGGTGTCGCGGGTCATAGCGCGTGCTCTCGTTAAATGGGTACAACAGACAATTGACTCTGCCATCGTGGCCCTGTAGTCGGAGTAACTTAATTTCTGCAATAATATCAATTATATTTTAAGTTTGGCAACACAAAATGGCTACAAAAACATTTATCTAGCAAGCCTTTGAAAACTTAAACAATGGGTGTTGCCACATATTTGTATGAAACAGACACTCGGGTACTGACTGTCATGTGAGAGGGGCCTGTTGTCCAGCAGTTGTAGCGTGATGCACTGCGCGGCTGGCAGGACCAGGAGGGAGCCGTTCGTTCGTCCGCACACGAGGCGCCCCTGGGAGGGGATGTAAACGGAGGATGTGATCTGGGCTCCGTCTGACACCTCCTTCTGCAGTGCAGTTAAAGAGACGCTCAGTAACATACAGATAAAATAAGGACCATTCTTGTCACCAAGGATTCAAATCAATTGCCTGGTTTATTCCAATGCATGTACAGAGAAATGTTCCCAGAATTTACTATATTATTACTGCATGGACAAGTGGCAAACAATATTTGGCAAAAAACATTGTGACAAGCAAGACAATATCAGATTTTGCCATCACAACACTAAAGCTGTATAAAAAGCAAATCCTAACTGTTAATGACCTTCATACGTCATTCAGTGAATGACAGGTACAGTGATATAACAGATATGCTGGCCACCTTGAGACCAGAAGGTTGTGAGTTCGATACCGGCTCGGAGAGCATTCAAACGATCTCTAGCATAAGACATCAAGTACTGGTGTAAACCCAGTAAACAGAATTGCAAGTGTCTCAATAAGCCTTAGGCTTTCATAACAATCAAGCTAAAATAAATAAGTTTAATCTGTTGTTTAGATGAGATTCTTTAAAAACTCAAGTTATTAAAGGCATCGTCACAAAATCTTGCTAAACACCAAACTTATTTGGGACATAACAAAGGATTCTTACGAAGCCATCCAGTATGCCGACCGGAGCTGGACTGACAGTGTCCCATGCTTGCTGCAGGCTGCACATGCACTTTGGCCTCAACACTGGAACAAAGCAATGGTCAGCGCTCTTGATAAGGATTGAGGAAATGTGTAATGGTACTCTTCAAACCTTGACAAAAGGGAGTAACGCAGAAATACGAAGGAGTTTTAGTACCCCTTCTGCTTAAACAATTATAGGGAAAACATTGCTTTCTTTTTCTTTTCATGCTCATAGCAGCAATTTAAAACAAATGAATGGTGTATTTTTAATGAAAGATGCCAAGTATTTTACTAAATTTAAGTTAATTTTTGCAATATATATTTAATCTGAATCTGGAAATGCTATAACCTAATACCTTAAAATTTGTATACATTTAAATAAGATTGCAGGAACACAATAGTGCTATTATATATTCAATGTTTAATGCATTCTGAAATACAATGTATTACAGATATTTTCCTAGTCTGTTCAATGTTTAGAATATTTTATGGCGAAATTTATTATAAAAAGTCATTTTGTAATGATAGAACTAGTCTATTCAGTATTTCATATAATTGCAATAATGATACGAAGTTTTGGTCTGCTTGTTTAGCCACCTGTTAACAAGCTCACAATTCAGGCGAATGGTTTCTTTCATTTTTGAAATTTCCAGTCATGGAAATAAACATTTCCATTCACCAAGTGTTTTTTCGTTCACGTTTTGCACATTAATGTGTTTGCTAAGCTTAAAGTAATAATACATATTCCCATTTTGAAGCGAAATAGTTTTTGGTTGTTAACCCCACACAAGAAGCAGATGCCATTTTCACATTTTCCATGTATAAAAAATCGATACACTGCTCTGAAATATCCATTAATTTATTCAAACTTCAGTACACTGATAAAACGGAACGTTTTGCATAATGCACATTATTTCTGTGTAATCAATACGCACAAAAATAGAACTTAATGAGTATTTGTATGAATTTGTATGCATATTTACACCAATACGTATCAAGAGTGCTGAATGATACATTATGCCCATTGGTGACAAAACAGACATCCTAAAATGAAACTCTACAGACAAAGAACAAAATTTACTGTTGTTAAACATGCAATAAACAACATGAAAAAAAGAGTCTGATTCTGTAAAATAAAGTTTCCATAGTAATTGCAGAATTTTAGTAGACTGGCCATGTTAGAATCTAAATAGTTTTCACATTATCATTGTTTATTATAAAATATACAAAGGTTTGTCATTCTTCTGAACTCCAAACAATTGTTTTTTAGCATATAAACAATTATAAATCCAAAAAAATTCATAAATATTGCAGCACTGAGCCTGTAGCTAACATAAATTTACTTTAGGTATAAGTCAGCATACAAAACTGAGCACAGTGAGTTGTACACAACTGAGCACAGTGAGTCATACACAACTGAGCACAGTGAGTCATACACAACTCAACACAGTGAGTCATAAACAACTGAGCACAGTGAGTCATACACAGCTGAGCACAGTGAGTCATACACAACTCAACACAGTGAGTCATACACAACTGAGCACAGTGAGTTGTACACAACTGTGCACAGTGAGTCATACACAACTCAACACAGTGAGTCATACACAACTGAGCACATTGAGTTGTACACAACTGAGCACAGTGAGTCATACACAACTCAACATAGTGAGTCATACACAACTGAGCACAGTGAGCTGTACACAACTGAGCACAGTGAGTTGTACACAACTGAGCACAGTGAGTCGTACACAACTGAGCACAGTGAGTCATACACAACTCAACACAGTGAGTCATACACAACTGAGCACAGTGAATCATACACAACAGAGCACAGTGAGTCATACACAACTGAGCACAGTGAGTCATACACAACTGAGCACAGTGAGTCATAAACAACTAAGCACAGTGAGTCATACACAACTGAGCCTGTGAGTCATACACAACTGAGCACAGCGAGTCATACACAACTGAGCACAGTGAGTCATAAACAACTGAGCACAGTGAGTCGTTCACAACTGAGCACAGTGAGTCATACACAACTAAGCACAGTGAGTCATACACAAAGTATGTGTCCCATGATGCTCCTCACCTGGCAGCCTGTCAAAGCTCTCCTGGCGCACCAGAGTCATCTGTCTCTCGGAGACATCTGGCAGTTTCCAGATGGCCACTTGACCCTCAGAGTCTCCACGGAGGAGCAGGTTTGTCTTCTGGCCCTCATGTGTCATGTCCACGTGAAGCAACATGGCCGGGGCACAGGCCAGTGTCTGAAACACATGAACTCCACATCAGGGTTGTCATTAGACATTAAAAAAAAATATGTTTGTTTCAGGTAACCCGACCTACCCTAAAAAAATGCCCCAACCCTAGAACATTTTATTGGGTTTGTCAGATTTATTTTTGGTTTATGTACCTTTTTCAATAATTAAATGTGTTTTTTTTATAAATAAGTGTTTTGTTTTGATAGTATCCACTTATAAACAATGTTTAAGGATATTACTGATACGTTTTGAATATTTATTCAGTTTTAAAATCTTCAAGTTGACCATTTACCCCCCCCCCCCCAAAAAAAAATCAAAAAAATCCTGCTCTACCTACCCTAATTGTTTTGGGCATGTTACCTGAAACAAACATATTTTTTGTTACGCCTTATTAACCGATTGCCGACCAATTTCATCGTTTAAAATCATGAGAAAATTGGTTGTTTTTTCAGGAACTTGAAAATTGTGACAGGTTATATCACAAGTGGGCCCCCTAGAACCCTGGCCAAATTGCCTGGATTTAGATAAAAATCACTTGTCTTATTTGATAATGACAACCCTGCTCCACAAGAAACTGAGCAGGGACCAAACAGTAAGTCGCTATTAGATATCAACAGGCTCTAAAGTCATGCTCAGAGAACAGAGTTTGTTACACTGATTCATAACAACAGTTGTCGAAGGGACAGCACGCTCAACTTTTCTTGTGCCTGTCAGAGTTACACTACGTCTAGCGTGATTTCTGCCTTCTGCGACGCACCACCGTGATTCAGCCCAGCGTGACACACTACTATAGTCACCGCGATACACCGTGGAACACTGTGGAACGCAGTGATGTCGCCGTGGCGAATCGCGGTGACCGCGGTGACAGTCTCAATCAAAAATGTTGATAAGAAATCGCCGTGGATCGCGGTGATTTTAGCGAGTCATAATTTCACATTGAGCTTTTTAAAAAATATTTTACATTTTATTTCAGGTACGACCAAGAACATGGTTTTCGGAAAATACGGAACATTATGACAAAACGGGAAAATGAAAATATGCGTCAGTCAAATCACAAAGACCTCATCAAATTCGTTGTCCGATTCTATGACAAATCTTTGCATTTTTAATATGACTATCAAAACAATTGATTAACATGTCGGTAAAAAACGTGATTTTATAACAATGATTGACATAACCAACACCTTTGTTCTCTGTAAAAGTTCGAAAGGCGGAGCTATGCACGTGCTCTTTCATAATAGGACGATTGCCACTGAGTAACAAACACGCGATTGGTTAAGCATGTCGCTTCTCTAAACAAAAGAAGCCAATTTTATCGCCGAGAAAGGTGTTATTTTATGGTTTCTTGTCGGCTTTACTTTGAAGACGTCAAACTGTCAATTCACGCAGATTGCGAATTTTCGCGAGACTTGTATTAATGCCCTTGACTCTTTGTTTACGATTTCACAACACAACTGCGAACATGGAACTTCGGAATAAATTATCAAAATAAAAAAGAGATCAAAATAAAAAAGATTAAAGTTGCAAACTGTGATTATATTAATTGGTAAGTATCGGTTAATAGAAGACGATTTGTACTTTGCGAATAGTATACGGTCTGAAATATCGAACTGTACTTGTTCATTCACATGTACCTGTATTTCACCGCGACCCACCGCGACCGCAGTGGTCCACCGTGAGATTGATTTCCCGATAACGCCCGCGGTGCTCACCCACTATCACCGCGATTCTATCGCGATGGAACCACCTTTTAATCGCGGTGATTTTCCACGCTGACGAAAAATTGTCCACGGTGGGTCTGTGTTTTAGGCAGAAATCACGCTAGACGTAGTGTACTGGCATTTATTTTTCTAAAATAAACTGTATGGATAGTAGGGGTCAATTAAACAAAGTTAATTTTGTTCTCGAGTTACTGAGTGGAAAGCATTTTCTAATTTTCAAACAGTGACCTTGACCCCACCCACCCCATATGCAATCTCATGCGATGTCTAGCTATACGGTTTCTATAAATTAAGTTATTATTATTCATTATTATTAATATTTCAATTTGTTCTCAAGTAATTGAGCAGAAACTGTAATTCTATTTTAGCAACAGTGACCTTGACCTTGACCCCACGCACCACCTCAAATGCAATCCCAAGTAAAGTATTACTGTCTATCTATGTATGTTCATTCTCGAGTTAAAGAGTGGAAATCAAAAGTTGACTACATCACCCAACCAATGGGAATGTAAAATTTCTACATGTAAAAAGGCCCATAATTTTGAAATATTTCAAACTATTGGTCTATCTATGGGTTCATTTTAATATAGGGAATAAGTGTTTTAAGTTTGAATGAAATCTCTCAAGCCATTCCTGAGAAACTAACTTACAGAACAAGAAACGTGAAAATTCAACGGAAACCAAATTTTTCTAAAGAAATGCATTAAAGTCAGCACAAAAATAAAAGTAACAGTCTTCGACAATAGCACTCGCCCGCTCACCCGTGGCGAGTAAAAATATTGTCGGGCACAGAAAAAATTCTCAGTAGATCGCCCAACTGGCAAGTAATCAAATTACATTTAGAACTCTGCCCATCATGTAGCGAAACATAACGAGTCTTTCAGAGACTATGTAGACATATGCAAACTGGATCAGGCAAAAGCCGAAAAAGGATAATTAAGGTAAGAAACACATGTATAACACACTTGTATAACACTTGTTGCACTGGTATTAGTTGTTGATTCTTAATTTAAAAAAGTTTGGGCTAGTAAAAAATGTTTTGGCGAGTAAAAATTCTAAAGTTACTGGCCCCAATGGCAAGTAATTTTTTAAAGTTAATTTCGAAGACTGAAGTAATGGTGACCTTGACCTTGACCAGAACAACCTTATACGCAATCCCAAGCGAGGTCTAGATATAAGGTATCTACATTTAAAGTTTCATTACAATATCTCAATGTCTTCACAAGCTATTCAGCGGAAACTGTTTGTCTAATTTTAGTCATGGTGATCATGATTTGACCCCACCCACCCCATATGCAATCCCAAGTGAGGTTAAGGTAGAAGATATCTATGTATGAAGTTTCATTAAAATGTATCAAACCAATTTTCTATTCTTAGTAACAGCGACCTTGAAGTGAGGTCTAGATAGAAGATATCGATGTATGAAGTTTCATTAAAATATCTCAAACCGTTTTTCTATTTTCTGTAACAGCAACCTTGACATTGATCCCACCCACCCCATATGCAATCCCAAGCGAGGTCTCGCTATAAGGTATATATTTTTGAAGTTCATTACAATAGCTCAATCAATTCTAGAGTTAGAGAGCGGAAACGGAAAGTGTTATGCCCGCCCGCCCAACGACATACGCCAATCTAATAACCGAAATGTGTCTTTGAAAAATTTGGATAAAAACTCTAACCTATCTAAATAGCTTATATGTAATATTTCTAAGTGTAGAAAGGCCCATTATTTTGACAAATTTGAAACTAGAGTTATCAAAATTGGCCTATGGGCTCATTATAATATAGGGAATAAGTGTTTTATGTTTGAATGAAATCCCTCAAGCCATTCCTGAGAAATTAGCTTACCAAAAAACTAAAACCTAACGCAATAGCTTACTTTTTCTTTGAAAAGTCGAGCTAAAAATGTATTATCAAAGACTTTGTTACGCTGATTTATAAATGTATCATTAAAGACTTTGTTACAATGATTCATTAATGTATAATCAAAGACTCTGTTACATTGATTGATAAATTTATTATCAGCATCACAAAAGTATGTATGGCAAAAGATGTTACTACCATATTTTCTAATGCAAGTTGGCATCCTGAAGAAAAATGAACAAGAGCTGTCTCAGGACAGCGTGGTCCAGTATTCAACTGCTTTGTCTGAGTTATTGGCCTTTATCACTACAAAAAAAAGGGGCATACTTCTGCTAAAATGCTGGTCACAGTTATGTGCCTTGGCCAGTGACCTTATTTAATGATCTTGAAGATGTGTGAAGTTTTAATTGAATATCTGTACCAGATATAGATATGAAGTTGTTGCACGCAAACATTAACCTGAAATTTCTAAGTACAAAGGGGGCATAATTCTGCTAAATTGGTCAGAGTTATGGGCCTTGGTCGGTGACCTTATATAACGACCCTGAAGACGTGTGAAATTTCATTTGAAAATCTGTAGTACAGTAAAATCCCGCTAATACGACCTCTTGGGGGTCTTAATAAAAGCCGTCTTTATAGCGGGGTGGTCGTATTATCGAGGTACGGCAGATCACTGAGTCAGTACATGCATACATCTGTATAATTTTAAGTTTTAATGAAAATAATGAATATTGAATAGAGGAAAGTCCATTTAAGGTTCAGCATTCATCAGTGTTACCCAGTGAATGTCAGCAAGTGTCAATTAACGTAATCTAATACACAGTCAATTTGTTAATCCCTTATCAAAACATTTGTACCATTGTGTTTCACACTCTCCTTTTATACCGCTTTAGCAGTTGGTTATTTCCATGACATATGTTGTTAATTGATGATGTTAAGTGTCAACGACCAAATCACACTGGTCGCAATAACGGGGTTATTTTGAGAAGTATTTGGTACTTTCGGTCTGGGATTAGTGGTCGTAATACGGAATAGCGGGGTGCCCGTAAAATCGAGGTTTGCGACCATTGAAATATATAAGGAAACAATCGGGTCTTTTAAAAAGTGTCCGCTTTAGCGGGGCGGTCGTCAAATCGAGGTGGTCGTAAAGCAGGGTTTTGGTGATAGAGATATGGAGTTGTTGCACGCAAAGTTTAACCTGATTTTCTAAGTACAAAAAGGGGCATAATTCTGCTAAATTGCAGATCAGAGTTATGGGCCTTGGTCAGTGACCTCACATAATGACCCTGAAGACATATGTAAAGTTTCAATTGAATATCTTTAGTAGTTACAGAGATATGGACTTGTTGCAAACCTCAACCAGAGCATTATGCCGACGCAGACGAACAGGTGAGCAGTACGGCTCAAACTATTCAGTGAATAGTAGAGCAAAAGGTTCAGAACGATTCCCTACTATGAAGATTTATAAAAAAAATTGTAGTGATCTCGTTAACAGTGACACTTAAGGTATTGAGGTTACACATTTATTTTACATAAATCTATTGTAGCTTTTTATCCTGGGTTTAGAGAAGGCAGGTGTACCTTGTCGGAGTTCACGTCCAGCACGTAGTACGCGTGCGGCGCAGAGGGAGCCTTATTATGGTACACCTCACTCTCAGAGTTTGCACTGAAACCACACTTTGTACCATGAGTTACGTGTCACTAAACAATGTAAGGGTATATATGGCTGCCATGGTAATAAATATAATGTGCACGTTAAAGAAACACAGTGAAGATGTTACGCCAATGAATGCATAAATTAGTTTTACAATAATTTTTGCTCCAAAATCTTTGAATTTTAAATATTTGTATAACAAAAACATTATATTTTTTATGACATAACAAAAAGCAATCAAACTGGTAAACTATGAAGCATGGCATTACTTACCAGGATAAAACTTGGGGTACAGTAAAATAGAACTTAATTTTTAACTAGCACAGTTAGTGGCGATGCACAGTTACATGAAATAGTCATATGTTTACATTCCATTGTCTTAACAAAATAAACAGTTATTATGTAACTACATGAACATGCCCTAGGATGGAGGTTGGAGTCACAATCGCCAGTATAAGCTAACCTGCAATGGGTACACTTTTAGTTTTCCTTTTGTCAATAGAAATAACGGATGAAGTAACAGCATCCATTAAATTATCATTTTTTATAACAAGAGGGACATAAGGCCCTAGGTCGCTCACCTGGGGGGCTAAGGAACTAAATTGTTCAGAGCAAGTTTCATGAAGATTTGACTAAGAATGTGGCCCATACAGTGTTCACAAGCTTTTTCTTCAATTTAACCTGGTGACCTAGTTTTTGACCCCATAAGACCCAGTTTTGAACTTGTATTAGATATCATTGGGACAAATGTTCTGAGCAAGTTTCATGATTATTGGGCTACAAATGTGGTCTCTAGAGTGTTCACAAGCTTTTTCTTCAATCTGGCCTGGTGACCTAGTTTTTGACCAGATATGTCCTAGTTTCGTACTCGTCTGAGATATCATTGAAATACATTTTCTGAGCAAGTTTCAAGAATATTGGGTAAAATGTTACTTCTAGAGTGGTAACAAGTTTTTTTCAATTTGCCCTAGTGACCTAGTTTTTGAACCCACATGACCCAGTTTCGAACTCATCCGAGATATCATTGGGACAAATGGTCTGAGCAAGTTTCATGTTGATTGGGCAAAAAATGTGGCCTCTAGAGTGTTAACAAGCTTTATAAAGTTTTCAATATAGCCATATAAGGACAACTGCCCCATTCCCTGGTGTCCATGTTTTTTCAAACGAGGGCAACCCGTTTCGAACTTGGCCAAAATATCATTGGGACAAATGTTCTGAGCAAGTTTCATGAAGATTGGGCAATAAATGTGGCCTCTAGAGTGTTAACAAGCTTTTTCTTCAATTTGACCTAGTGACCTATTTTTTTGACCCCACATGACCCAGTTTCAAACTCGAACGAGATATCGTTGGGGCACATGTTCTGCGCAAGTTTAATGAAGATTGGGCAATAAATGTGGCCTCCAGAGTATTAATAAGGTAAATGTTGACGACAAACGACGGACGGCGCACAATGGCTAAAAGGCGATCACAAAAGCTTACCACGAGCATGTTGTGCTCAGGTGAGCTAAAAACAAGAATTAACTTCTAAAGAAGAATTTCATAAATAATGGTAACCATCATAATAAATAATTCTGCAAATTACAGTGAAACCTGTCCGAACCAAACCCTGAGAAAACCAAACCCCTGTCAAAACCGAACGGCTGCGTCAGTCCCGATTTTTTTCCTTCTTATTTAATATATCAAAAACACTTAATAAACCGAACCCTGTCAAAATTGAATACCGAACGATTTTATCGCAGATTTGATCTCATGCAACCTTTAAAAACCTGAATAAACCGAACGGTGTATTCTGTCAGGTGTCACAACACGATACCGCAGAGGCGTGAACCCGATAATTGGTGACACGATTACACATAAAGGGCATTATCGCCATGGTGATAACAGGGCAGTGGTGCAATTAGCAATCGGTGCATACGACAATAGTCAACTTGTGAAAAACATATAAGTCGGTCGTGTTTTATGTTGAAATTTACGTACAGTGTAATATTTTAAATGCTTCACACCAGTGTAATTAATTTATATTAAAATATGCCAGGTGGTAAAAAAAGTCTTGTAAGTTGTTACAAACTGTTAATTCATGACTATAAAATCTCTAATGTTGAATACATGAACTCGTTTGAATGATACATGTACTTTGAGCGTCGTTTTATGCAAATAAGTTGTCCTAGAATACATGCACGTGCTTGATTAGTGTGTTGTTTTATGTAAAAAATATACATTTTTGGCATGCAAATAATGAAAATAATAAACAATAATATAAGTGTAGACATTAACATTGTGTTGTCTTATTACATACTTGAATAAAGATATAAAATATTATGTACATTTTTATGAAAAATGACCTTTTATAAAAAAAAAACCTGGATAAACAGAACACCTCTGAAAAGCGAACGATCAGCCCAGTCCCGACGCCGTTCGGTAAGACAGGTTTCACTGTACTTTAAAATTTGAGGCACAAAATGGGTATTAAATTCACCTTATTGTCCTTTCATAATAAGCCAGACTGGCCACAAACACGAAGGCCATATTATCAAAATGAAGGAGGTGCACAATGCCAGCATGCTTGCCAGCATGCCTCACATAGAATGTAACCTATCAACATTAATCAACAGTTTCAAACATAAGCTGTGGACCAAAAAATAAGTGGCAAACAACTTGCCCCCTGCTCAATCAGCATGATTTTTAATTCTTCTATCCAAAACGTAATATCACACAACTTCCTTTACCCACAAAAACGTTAAAAGAGTTTCAATGTCATCTATGCTAACATTTTTACAAAGGCAAGTAGTTAAGTTATCAAAGTAATGCTAGGTTCCCACTGTCATGCGACCTGTCACGAACACCACAATTGGCCACTCATAGCTCATCGTGGTCTTTCTCTGAGATTTCAGGATTGGATACGATGTGATGCAAGTCCATACGCTGTGGTACAATGTTTTGCGCTCGGTTGCAATCTGGTCACAATTTTTCAATTACAGGTGTCACAATCAGTCACGGTCTGATCTCCAGTTCTAATACAATTACATACGTTCTGTTAAGTTTGTTTCGATCGAGTCCACAGTTGGGTCTCGATCTGACACGACCATCAAGATCAGGTTCCCTGAATTGGGACGTTCGAGTTTGTGCAGATAAGTTCCGACACGTTTGTCACAAATCAATGCGTTCCGTTAAAATAAAATACGATTGTGGTTGCAATGTCTTTCACGACCAAGATCGATGGTGATCACAATTTTGAGCTATGACTGGACCCGAATGATATAAATACAGCCCGATTGGCTATTGATTTCACTGATTCTTGCGATTGTTTGTCTTCCCTAAGATCGACACCGATCACCACAATTTGGAAGCACAATGAGATACAATTAGTCGCGCTTTGTTATTATGCAATACGATCTGATACGATGATACCAATGGGAAATTGATCACAGCTGATCGTGTTAATCATGGACAATTTTTGAACATTTCAAAGATTTTCTATGATTGACACAACTGACCTCAAGATCTGATAGGATCACCACAATAAATCCATTATTAAGACCATGATCTGATAGGATCACCACAATAAATCCCTTATTCAGACCATGATCTGATAGGATCACCACAATAAATCCATTATTAAGACCATGATTTCAATCGTGCCGCGAATCGTGATAGTGGGAAAATAGCATAAAGGATTGCAAAATCAGAAAACACGCTAGTTTGCAAAAATCCAGGAATTATATATATTAATTTACCCAGTTTAACATGAATAATGTAGTAGCAGGCATACTTTAATATGCATAAACATTTGAAAAATACAACACAAACAAGCCAGGTAAATTCTGACATTCTATGGTTAAAAACCACTGTTAATTGCAAATTATAATCAGCATAAACACATATTGCTTCGAAACATGCAAATCACTGCAAAAAACAAGTTAGAAAACAATTGAGACTCGATGCAAGAAATAAACATTATAGACTTAATGACACTGTGCTATCTGTGTAACGTTACATTTTAAAAGCAGTAAGGCTAAAATCTAGTTTGGTTTTTTCAGGGTATCGAAATTCATATACATGTAACAGGTTTTTCCTCCTAGGAAATACCCTAGGTGACACCAGAATGGCCAGGCATGGTTTCAATACCTTCACAACAAACTCACATCTATATCTCAGGGGACTGCTGTTATAAGGAGATGATTTAGAAATAAAAGCGAAGCCTGTTTATATACAAAACTACCAAGTATACTCTATTTATTCATAAAACACACGAGGGGGAATATATTTTTAGAAAGGTACAACTCTAAGAAAACAAAGCAATACACACCAGTAAGGCATAAAAAAAATGTTTGTTTCTGGCTACATGCCCAAAAAAATTAGGGAACGTAGGTCAGATTAATTTTATTAATTTTTTTATTTGGTAAATGGTCAACTTGAAGATTCTAAAACTGAATAAATATTTAAAACGTATCAATAATATCCTTAAACATTGTTTATAAGTGGATACTATCAAAACAAAAAACTTATTTATCCAAAAACACATTTAATAATTGAAAAAGGTAAATAAAACAAAAATCAATCTGACAAACCCAATAAAATGTTCTAGGGTCGGGGCATTTTTATGGAAGGTCGGGTAACCTGAAACAAACATATTTTTTTTTACGCCTAAGACACATTTAGCACTAAATACCCATAAGACACATTTTGAATTGTTTAAGCAAATGAAGATACTAGGGAATGTAACTGTCTGTAAAATCATAATGTAACAAGAGCTGTTTGTAAAACAGGTATGCCCCCTCTAGGGTAACAGCAACCTTGATCAATTTGGGTGAAGATCGTATGAAAACTGTTGGATTAAGAGAGCAGAAAGGGCTAAAAAGTCTAATTTTAGATAATTCAAGGGCCATTAGTCCACAGTTCCTAGGGCGATTTGTTGGATTATTGCACTTGACTGAGATAGTATGCCCACAAAGATTTTCATCAATTTTGGTGAAGATAAGATAACAACTGTTGGACTTAATTGAAACTAGACATGTGTGCGCAGGACACGAATGCACCCACATTCCGCTGGTTGTCACAAAACTCTGCTGATGGCAGAAAAAATGCACCAAAATTCCCAGGTGCACAAGTTCACATGCTGATGAATACGTTTATAAAGTTTCATCAGTCTAGCAGTTATACTTTTTTAGTAACACGCAACACAAATCCAAGAATATCAATTTTTGCTTAAAAAAGGGTCAAAACTCCACTGATGGCGGAAAAAACTGCACCAAAATAACCAGGTGCACATGTTCACATACTGATTAATATGTTTATACAGTTCCATCACTCTAGCAATAATACTTTTTGAGTTACACGCGACACAAGTCCAAAAATTTCATTTTTTCCTTAAAAAAAGGGTCATAACTCCACTGATGGCGGAAAAAACTGCACCAAAATAACCAGGTGTACATGTTCACATACTGATTAATATGTTTATAAAGTTCCATCACTCTAGCAATAATACTTTTTGAGTTACATGCGACACAAGTCAAAAAATGTCATTTTTTGCTAAAAAAGGGCCATAACTTCACTGATGTCTGAAAAAACTGCACCAATATACCAGGTGCACAAGTTCACATGCTGACACAAAAATCTGATGGACAGACGGAAGGACAGACGGACGGACAAGGGCATATCTATATGCCCCCCCTCTAAAGTGGGGGCATAAAAACAGCTAAAAAGACCAAATTTTAGATAATTCAACAGCCATAACACCACAATTCCTGGGCTAATTTGGCTTCTGGCTGACTATTGAACTTGGCCATGATTTTAATCAAGTTTGGTGTAAATCGGATGAAAACTGTTAAGACTTAGAGTGCGAAAAATGCTAAAAAGGTCAATTTTAGATAATTCAAGGGCCATAACTCCACATTTCCTGGGAAGATTTAGCTGATTATCAAACTTGGGTGAGATATTACGCCCATAAACATTTACATAAGTTTGGTTAAGATCAGAAGAAAACTGTTGGACTTTGAGAGCGGAAACAGAAGTGATTAACCAACTGAGAGACCGAGCAACATACTGACCAACATTAGCAAACCAATATACCCCGCCATCTTTGATGGATGGGCCAGAATTAAACAACTAAACAAGTGTGAGATATGTGGTGCAAATTAGTTTATATGCTTGCTAGTTCTTAACACACATGCTCTGACATCTACTTACGAAATAGTCACATCCACACTTAAAACGAAAGTTGTCAGTATGTCAGAAGTTGTCCAAACCAAACTATCGAAACAGTTTGGATTGAGAAATTTAAACAAAATATTACAACAATTTTTTATATAAAAAATCATTTCTCTATACTACAAATGAAAATAAAAAAATAAAATGTAATAGAAACAATACATTTGGTTCCAAATCTTAAGATTTTTTTTCATGCAACTAAATTCACAGTTGCAAATGTAGACTGCGAAATCACTAAATTTTGTGGGGCAAAAATTGTGCGCACTCGCTTATGCGGACTTGCTCATAAGGGCTTAAATTTGCACAAATACTATTTTGGATCACACAAAAATTAAATGCATTATCAATAACATGTGTGTATTAGTTAATATTGATCGCTCAGCTAACACCATAGTCAAATAGTTGGTTCCAAATATTTAATGGCACAAAAATTAAACCTTCACAAAATATAGTGACTTTACAGAACTCTTGACATCCAGTGCAGACTGCCCTCTCTAGTGCTGTGATCATACAGAAGGTTCTCCTTTAACTGGTCTGATCAAGATCTGAACCAGCTACCACCACACTACATGACATCCAGTGCAGACTGCCCTCTCTAGTGCATACAGAAGGTTCTCCTTTAACTGGTCTGATCAAGATCTGAATCAGCTACCACCACACTACATGACATCCAGTGCAGACTGCCCTCTCTAGTGCTGTTATCATACAGAAGGTTCTCCTTTAACTGGTCTGATCTAGACCTAAACCAGCTACCACCACACTACATGACATCCAGTGCGGACTACCCTCTTTAGTGCTGTGGTCACGCAGAATGCTCTTTATTAACTGGTCTGATTTAGATCTAAACCAGCATCTATCAAAATACGTTCAACCATTACTATAGCTCAGACACTTTAAAGCCGCAGTCCAAAGAATATCATTCAATACATCTTAAATTGGCATTAGTTCTAATGAATGTTGATGTGTATTCGACTGAAAACTGTTTCTTATTTGCAAAAGGCAATTTTATCATGTCTATGTTCGAAAACTCTTAGTACGAACAGTATACACACTAATGTACATGCTGCTTAACACCAGAGGCATCACCACCTATCGCATACAGAAACTATACGAAAACGTTATAATTTTATCGATTACAATACGTTTTTTGTATTTTGATCGGTAAGATGTCCATTAGAAACGATTTTTGCTAAATTATTTTTATTAACATATTTCTGGACTGCTGCTTTAACCTGACACTGACATTGATGCAAGAATATATTACAAATCTGTTATGATGAATATATCGTCACCTTAGTTCAGATTTCTATATGCAATTGACGTTACGACAGAGCCGAGTTAACCAACCCCACCGATTTCAAAGGAGACTACTCTGTTTATGTCCGTAAAAAAAAACACAACATGGCATCACGAGTCGCCGGTCGATTCGTATTAGAAAACAAGCCACTAGCTTTTGTGTAGACCTTATATGTTGAAAAATTGAAGCATTATCGTTTAGGAAATCGTTAAATTCACAGGAAGATCTATTGTACCAGTACAGTAGCGCCAGTAAGTAAACATGCTGTAAGTGTGATCGGAAACGCGTCTGACAGAAGCTTTCTGAAAATTAATGTAAACAAGGGAAAAAACCCAGTTTATTTATTATATTGCGAGTGTGTGTTGGTTTTGTTTTCACAATTACATAATATAAATTATTGAAGTACCTTACCTTCGATACTTGCTTGTGTTTTCCACAGTTGCATTTGACCAAGACGACTTACAGACAAAGTCTTCGGATACAAGTTTAATACGCAAGGCATTGGTGCTAGTCATCTTGGTCCACACCATATTTTACCATCCTAAATATTGAATTATCCTTTGCGTTTTTATTGATTCCACACATTAGGTCGATACTTTCACTTGTTAATGTTGCTAAGCTCGCATAGTCTTCGTATGTTTACGTTTTATTGCTGTCTTTGACCGTTCTCTAATTGCAAAATAAGTCCATTTTACCATCAAATATTTTATTGCAATTGTTCATTTTTTATATGTACCTAAGTATTTATATCCAGTAATTACACGTAAGTTTTTCAGAATTAATGAAGTGCACAGCGTCCTTTATCTTTTCCCCTGATGCCATTTTGTGTTGAGGGTCGAAATGTAAACGTTTGTTATCAATCATTTTTCGTACACATTACGGTCACTTTTCGATTCTTGGTTGGTCCTTTTGTGTTCGGCCCATTAACGAACATCCGTCTAAGATTGGAATCTTCTTCGATCAGTCTTAAAGTTGATCTCGATTTCATAGAGAGAGCAGTACCAGCAGATCGAACCAAGATGCTCCCAAAAAAATGTCAACTTTTCATCCAAATTTGACGATAAATCCGTGTTTAACCAATATAGAAAATACTTACATATGAGTAATCCCTTTCTGAACATTTACAGTACATTTTCGATAGTTTGACATTTTAACGCAGATCTACGAGTTTATTTATCTTGAATTCTCCTACACCACTTGTGCGTTTAAATCCTGTGACTGTGTCAACTAAATCTACGTCATCATTACGCGTATGGTCGTTTATTTTTAGAATCGGGGAATTTCGTAGAACTGAACAGACTTTCACTTTTACTTTTTCTAAAGGTTACACGCCACCAAAGGGTGACTTCACAAAATATAACAATTATTGGAATGTCCGACATAAACCGGCTCATAATTTTAATGACCCGGACAAAAGCCCGCTCGTTAAAAACATGTAAATCTTTAATTATAAATATTGCCCAGTTTGTCGGTAATTAATTATAATTAACGCCTAATTACAGCGCATGCTGTGATTCAAACACAATGTCTGTTATTATTTTTAACATTTTTTTGATTTTGCACCTAAAAAACCAAACCTGTTTGAATCACGGCAAGTCGACTAAGTGTGGGCGATAATTAATTACAGAATTCACCTATTATTAACGAGCGGGCTTTTGACCAGGTTGTCAAAAACATTGAGCCCGCTTTAGTCCAGGTGTGTCAAAAACATTGAGCGGGCTTTTGTCCAGACACTGTCCCAATGTCCCAAACAAGCTACAATCCTATAACTAATAACTAACATAAAATCACCAAGTGCTTTAGTGATGAAATTCATACAGTTTAGACATGTTAGTTCTCTACTGTGAATTGTGTATATATATACCGTATTACCAGTAATTGATAACTGCCTATCACATCGTTACTCAGTCGGCACTGCAGGGCTCAAATTTAACAAACACAAAAAATTGCATGAGTAAAATATGTGTATCCAAAGTGTCTTTTTTCGAACACAAATGAAAAACAAATTTTGTTTTCACTGAAATAATCATAATTGACTGCCACACTTTTTAACCAAATATACCAAATATAAATATATTGACAACTGCCACACAATAAATGCATGGGTTACGCCACTGGACATAGATTGTCTTTGTATTGATACATGAAAACACATTTAATTACATTCAAACAATAATAACTGTCAGAAAATGACAGTTAACAGTATAATTTGGGCTACATATATGCACATATCAATATTTTCCCCCAGGGTGGCAGCGGCGGGCATATACGGGACTTTAGACTGAAAGCAATTCCCGATAGGCAGGAATTTGACATGCTGAATGATTCCGGGTCCCTGGAAATATACTTTGTTCGGATTTTAGATCCCGGTAATATTGGCTGCCGGGCCATTCGATACACCAATTAAGCATCCCCCATTGAGGGAATTTATACAAAAATGCTTGGCTCTAGGGTCAGGAATTAGATCCCCAAAAATACAATTAGTCAAATTCCCCTGGGATTGCCCACCGCTCCCTCCTGGGGGAAAATACTGATAGGTGCAATATGAACTACAGCTAAGTATGATTTTAGCTTTGCTCGGCATCAACGAAATCCATGAGTGGGGGTTGTCGGAAGTGCAAATACAAAAGTAAGAACAAAGAAAGGGATTTTTGAAAAGGTACAGTTTTAACGAAAATTTAGTCCATTTAAAATGCAGGATCTTAAAATTGACATATGACCTGCACATCGAATAGGACATTAAGGTAGCTGATTTTACTATTACTTAATGGAATTTTGAGAAGAAAATAATGTTTGCGAGTCAAAACATAAGCCACTCGCAAACATTTGCTAGTTGCATAAAAATGTTAAATTCGAGCCCTGCAGGGTATATGGATGAAACAACACATCATCCATGTTATGAGAGCAAAAGGAGGCAACAACAACAACAGCTAGACAGGCAGACACTTGCACACGACAACAGCTAGTCACAAGTCATGTTACCTCTGTAGCACTTTCCCACGAAGCAAACTTGAAACAAAAACAGGTCAAAAACAAAATAGTTTTAAAAAAGAACAAATACTTATTCTATGCTCTTATTTAATATGTTGATGAACTTGTTATGGCTAAATAAGGACAAGGTGGACACAAGTACAGTCTGTATTACAAAAGAAAAAAAATAATAATAATGTAATATCAACAACATGATATAAAATGTTATTTAGGAAAAACTGAATCAACGACATGAGACTAGGATGTTTTAATTGCTTATTTGTTCTTTCCCTCATGCAATAATAGGAATATGTCAAGCACTGCGTGCTCTTCTTGCCTTATGTGGGGTGCCTAAATGAATGGAGTGAACACTGTCCTAAGCATTTGTGATTACACACCAGATAAGCCAAGCATGTTCGTGAGCCATGACCTGTTACACTTCCATATACAAGGCAAAATGTCCAATGATGATTAAGAACTGAGACTTGACACACATAATGATTGCTAGGTAACAGTTTAAATGACTCATGCATGACATATCTACACAAATAAAAGTTGTTTTTGCAAAACAACATTAGTTTCAAACACAGTGCAATACCACATCAACATAAACTCAGTATCTACAGACCATTTGCCCCCCAGTGTACCTTGCCCAAAGACCATCAAATCAAGGTGTAGGTGGGGTACTCACTTGGTGGGCAACTTGTACATGTAGGCCTTGCCCTCGTTGCTCCAGACGACCACCCGGTCCACGCTGAGGAAGTCTCCGCCGGCCCAACGCTCCCCGCACCGGTTGGACTCCGAGCATAGCAGCGTGAAGTCACCCGCATCGTAAATCTGCAATGACCATGTGCCATCATAGTTTAATATACTGTGAACAAACAAACAGTTTTTTAACTATTAATGAAGGAAAAAGTCTTTCAAACATATTTAAAAAAGATTGTTACCTATATTATGAATAACATATGAGGTGTGTTGTGAGAAAACAGGGCTAAATGCATGTGCGTAAAGTGTAGGCCCGGATTAGCCTGTGCAGTTCGCACAGGTAAATCCAGGACGGCACTTTCTGCCTACAGTGGATTTATGTTTAGAAGACACTTCCTTGAAACAGAAATACCATTAAAGCGGGAAGTGTCGTCCTGGATTAGTCTGTGCAGATTGCACAGGCAAATCCGGGACATCACTTTACGCACAAGCATTAATCCCGGGTTTCCCACGATACGCCTCATTAATTTTAATACTTTTTTTACATAACAATATAGACCAAACACAGTCAGTGTATCCTAATAAATAGATGAAACAACATCATTAGACATCACACCTGAACCACATAACTCTACTCATACAAATAACTGCTGTGCATCCAATATTAATACTATTAAAGCAGCATCCATTTAAATAAATACGGACTGTTGAGAAAAGGTAACCAGAGAGCATGATTACCACATAATTACTGAACTCGTAATATTCTGAGTGACAATCTGTGTAAGACAGACAAATGTCATCACAATGAAAACCATCAAAACTACTGTAAACAGAAAAACGAATGGTTTTAAGGGGTGTTTTGTTTGTACAGTATTTCAATACCATCCACATACCACTAAGACTTTATATAAACCATCAAACCACTAAGATTGTATATTAAAGCAATCTACACATTTCTAGAAAGGTTTCTTCAATGTTTTTACACATTCCAAACAATGGCAAGCAATATGTCTGCAGAATCAACACATACATATGAGTTGTGTCATGGGAAAACCAAGCTTATTGCATGTGCGCTAAGTGCAGGATGATCTGTGATGACACTTTCCGCCTAAAATGGATCTATGTTTAGAAGAGACTTCCTAGAGCCAGTAAAATACCATAAAGCGTTAAGTGTCATCCAAGATCAGCCTGTGCAAACTGCAAACTGCACACTGCAAACTTCACACTGCAAACTGCACAGGCTGATCTGGGACGACAATTTACGCAGTCTTCCCACCACACGCCTAATAAAATTTAAATGCAAGACTATTGCAAAATCTGATCACGTGAAAGAATATGACAGATTAGTGAAAGTCATTGCCCAAATAGCTTTATGTATAAGCAACGCTCAATCTCATTAAAATCAAATCATAACGTTGTTAGGATCTGAAGGCATCATATAACAGGTCACGTTCAAATGATCTTCCGAACAATACAAATCTCAGCCCTGCTGCGCCCAATGAAATTGCTGTTTGCACAGCAAAGTTTGACCATGGTTTAAAAATAAGTGATGCCTTTCCAACTGATCATCGGGAATAAATCATGTACAGTTAATTTTCGTGTGGATAACAATGGATGTAGTGGTACCTTAGGTGACTCGACACCCGAAGTTCATGTTACATTTGTGCATAGTGTTTGTGTTTGATATATGTTATACCTCAACAATTTGAAGGCAACACTTTGATTGGCTACAGATAAGGTAATCTGAACGTGACCCATAATGTGATGTCATCAGATCCAGACAGCAAATAATATAGTAGCGTCAGACTGGAGATGCTTTTAATGAGATTGAAGCAACACTGTGACAAGAGTAAGACAGATACTACATTACAGTTAAACAGAAAGCCTCTGCCCTGTATGCTCTAATGGCATTTCTACAGTATTTCTGCAAAGTCAGTAGATCACAGAGACTGTTTCAACAATAAATCCTGACAACAGATGCACAGAAAAACAAACTTATAACATGTTTACACACACACTGCACACTTAACAATGTCCTTTAAAAAAAAAATGTCAAAACAAAAACTTATTAAACTATGTTTTGGTAAACCATAACTTCAATCCAAATAAATATTAATACAATCAAATTGGAACTGAGATTTCATAACAATTACAAATGCCTTAGATCTTTTCTGCATGTAACAACTTTTCTGTGTAGTTTAAACATTAACCAAACTATGCATTCATATTAATGAAAATCAAATATGAACATAAACCACTACAATCTAGAGGCAGTTTCTAGTGCCACAACAGATCGCTTACCCGCTTTTCACTGCCCTCCCAACACACAGTGGGAGGGCGAAACGTATAAACCTTGAGAAAATACACACACACGGTCAGACAGGCTCCGTTCAATGTCATCAGATACATGTATACAGGATACACAGAAACAAATAATGTTGCTATTCCCAGCCTGTTATAACTCAATGAAATGTAACTATTTGTGGTGTGTCACGGGAAAACCAGTCTTAATGCATGTGCGTAAAGTGTCCTCCCGGATCAGCCTGTGCAGTCCGCAACAGAAAATACCATAAAAGTGGAAAGTGTCATCCTGGATCAGCTTGTGCGGACTGCACAGGCTGATCTGAGACGAAACTTTACGAAGTGCATTAAGCCCAGTTTTCCCACGACACGCCTCAATTTAAATTTGTAGTAGCTTGCATGTACGGATCTGACAATAACTGACCCCATTTCCCTGCTTAAAAGGTATAGATTTTTCCCCTATATTTACCTTAAAATTCCCCTCAGAATGTAAGCTTTATTTTGAAAAAAATATTCACTAAAATCTGTCAAAAATGGACTAAGATAGAGGAATTTTCGTAAACGATCCGAGCTAATTTTCATCAAACCAACTTCATGCATTATCTAAGTTATCATTTGTCGCAAAGCACATGATTAAAGTTTTATAACATAATAGAGCATAAATATTTAATATTATTACACCTCACGTGACCACTCGGTGTATTTTGTCCATAGACAAAAAGTTATATCCCAGGGTAATATTTTGTCATATCACCCTCACGCGGAGCTAAAAATAGAACAGCGATTTTTTTTTCAAAACAAAACAAAACTGAACGACTATGCAACTACATGTATAACCTTTCAAAGTGCTGACGTCGATCCACGGCATTTTACAATTAATATCCAGCTACAAGCATTTGCAATTCCTTTTTGTATCCACAAAGCTTTTAATAACATTTTTTATTACAATGTTTCATGTGAACCGTGCTAACCAGAAATGCGATGTGTTTTCGAAATCGCCATGCCTGGTCAGAACGTATCTTTAAATTCGTATTTTGTTTCCAAACCTGTATCCGATTTTCAATTTTCAATATTGGTGTCCAAAATGATTTAACACATCACCAATGCAAGGTTCCTTTAGTTCTGTGTTTAAACACGACACAACACAACCCTATGTAATAACATCAGTCCATTGAAAACTGGTTTGTGTAGTCACTGCACAATTTGTTTACAGAATGTGTCACACATTTATCCGTTATGTGATCTGAATATCCATTTAACACTTTCAATCAACTGTATATTATTCCTTTTTGAATCACACGATAACGTTTGCCCGTATTTCTCCTTGTTTATAACCGATTTAATCTAACGCGCTGGAGAAACTTCGTATCAATCACGCCTTCTTTAAAACTGACACTTCTAAATACAGCAGTACACACTCAATGGTCATGCCGGTAAAAGGTTAAGGCCATGTCTGCGAAGTATTGGAAAGTACGGAAGGATGATTTTGCAATGTTTAAACTAGATAACTATGGTATTGTGAAATGGTAATGTCAAGCCTCGGCTTACGTAGCATTTATTACTACAGTAGTGTTTACATTACAGTAAAGTAATGGTGAAACAGAATCACGAAGCTTATCATTTCAAGGTGTTCTACGGATTGCTCGGTGTAATAAGATAAATAACACATGGCTGAGAGGGTGATATAAATAATATCAACCCTTTAAAAGTCATATCAACCTCGGTTGATATAACTTTTCTCGGGTTGATATTATTTCATATCACCCTCTCAGCCATGTGTTATTTATATAATGTTTTCCTAAAAAATTCCCCATCCCAAGGGCCCCACCACCTTTCCCCCAAAGGTGAAAAAAAAACACTGGATGACTTGCTAGCATTATCCCAGGAAATATCATTGCCATTAAGAGTTAACCATGTACAAGACCTTACCTAAAGTTAAGCAGGGCCCATATTCACAAAGCTCCTACCTAAAGTTAAGCAGGGCCCATATTCACAAAGCTCTTACCTAAAGTTAAGCAGGGCCCATATTCACAAAGCTCTTACCTAAAGTTAAGCAGGGCCCATATTCACAAAGCTCCTTAGGAAAAACATAAATTCATAAATTTCCTTCTTAAGTCTCTGGCTATTGCATGTTTATGTCTTTTTACATTAAAATATTTAAACAATTTTTATTGCTTAGATGTTGACTATTTAACCTTTTTGTAAACAGAAATCACTGGATTTCACATAGAAAAAAGTTGATCTGAAAAATTCACTTAAGTACAACTTAAGTAAGATTTACCTCAGGGGTTTTGTGACTACCAGCAAGCTTGAATGCAATCTTATTTTGTAACACAATCGTTGCACTAAAAGCAATTTTGTGTTACTAGAAGTGGCTTTTGAAGTCAGATGCAAAATCAGAGAAAGCACACCAAGACAACAATTTATGAATACAAAAAATCAGGTCTATGAAAGCACTTCCAAGAACAATAAAATAAAACAAATAAGGCGTGTCGTGGGAAAATCGGGCTTAATGCATGTGCGTCAAGTGTAGTCCCAGATCAGCCTGTGCAGTCCGCACAGGCTAATCTGGGACAACACCTTTTGCCTACAGTGGATTTATGTTTAGAAGAGATTTCCTTGAAACAGAAAATACCAAAAAGCGTCAAGTGTCGTCTCGGATTAGTCTGTGCGGACTGCACAGGCTAATCCGGGAAAACACTTTACGCACATGCATTTAGCCTGGTTTATACCAAGACACACCTAAAATAAAAACATCCTCCAAATGTAAGAAAAAACTTTCATAACTAATAACTTCAGTCAAGTCAAGACAATCAAAGGAAAATACAAGCAATCATAAAAAGTAGCCGATTGTTTGACCCGGGTAGTGCCCACCTGCCAGTATTTGGAGCAGACGATGAGGACGGTGCGCTGGTTGTACGGGCAGCAGGATAGCGTCTGCGCATTCAGGCACCGGATCTGCTTCGACTCGTCTTCGTTGATGGGCTTGTTCTGAAAATACATTACATCAACAGAACATTCATAAATAAGGCATTTTTTATTATATCACATTTCCAAAATTTGCTGTTTATATAATCTGTGGATTAAACATTATATTTTCAATATATAGAAAAAACTAACACTAAGTACTTGTTTACATAAACATGCAAACTTTTCTTAATATAATAAAATTATTATAGTTTTCTATCAGTCCAATGACACAACTGGTGTTACAATGTTAAAGTTTCATGTGTGTACATCATGGATTTGTGTACATCGTGGGTTTGAGTACATCAGAGGTTTGTGTACATTGTGGTTTGTGTACATCAGAGGTTTGTGGAAATCATGAGTTTGTGGAGAACAAGGTTTGGTGTACCTCAGGGGTTTGTGTACATCAAGGGTTTGTGTACCTCAGGGGTTTGTGTACATCAAGAGTTTGTGTACCTCAGGGGTTTGTGTACATCAAGGGTTTGTGTACCTCAGGGGTTTGTGTACATCAAGGGTTTGTGTACCTCATGGGTTTGTGTACATTGGGTACTTGTGTGCATTAGAAGTTTTTGCACATTAAGGGTTTGTGTACATCAAGGATTTGTGTGTATCAGGGGTTTGTGTTCATCAGCAGTTTGTGTACACCAGGTATTTGTGTACATCAGGGTTTCTGTACATCAGTATTTGTGTACATCAGGGGTTTGTGTACATCAGGGGTTTGTGTACATCAGGTATTTGTGTACATTAGGTAATGGTGGAAGTAAGGTATATGTGTACATCAGGGGTTTGTGTACAGCAAGAGTTTGTGTACATGAGGTATATGTGTACATCAGGGGTTTGTGTACATCAGGTATTTGTGTACATCAGGGGTTTATGTACATCAGGGGTTTTTGTACATCAGGTATTTGTGTACATAAGGCGTTTGTGTACATCAGGAGTTTGTGCACATTAGGTATTTGTGTACATCAGGTATTTGTGTACATCAGGGGTTTGTGTACATCAGGGGTTTGTGTACATCAGGGGTTTGTGTACCTCATGAGTTTTAAGTACTTACCCTGGCCTCAATCCCGCTGAGCACCCAGACCTTGACAGCTCCAGAGTTTGAAATAGCCACTATGACATCATCTGTGTGGGAACACAAAGAGAAATACTATATGGCATTCCCGACAGACATCGCATAGTTCTAATTGAAATTTCATTAAATGAATGTCCATAAAACTAGTTGCTGACAGCATTCCTATAACTACATGCCAATTCATGTGTACATTTTTCATTAATCATTGATAAGGTACATGTCATTGGAAATACAAATGAGGCGTGTCGTGGGAAATTCGGGCTTAATGCATTTGCGTAAAGCAGTCCGCACGGGCTAATCCAGGATTACACTTTCCACTTTTATGGTATTTTCTGTTTCAAGAAAGTCTCTTCTAAACATAAATCCACTGTAGGCGGAAAGTGCCATCCTGGATTAGCCCGTGCGGACTGCTTTACGCAAATGCATTAAGCCCGGTTTTCCCACGACACGCCTAAAATATATTTTTAATTTTCTCACGAAAAGCCATGTTGTTAGCATATACGTATTATATTTGGAGTTCTTACATTATCCTGTAACAGCTGCATAAATCATAGTTCAGGACATACCAGATCTCACTGTGTCCTTCATCAAATTAGCCAATGGCTACAAATTTTAACATTTGGCTAAAGAAATGTGCATTTGGCTACAATTTTGTCTTCATAAAACCCAACAGAATACTGAATATGAGTAGGATTTCACTGCTGTACAATAAATGTGGCTAAAGAAAATTCCTTGCCAAGTGGAGCCGTGCCTACCTTCTCGTTTTGCGGGTCTCAGCACGCAGCAAGCACTGATCCAGTCCGGGGAGACGCGGGAGGTCAGGGTGTGGGTGACCTCGAACGTGAGCGGGTTGACCAGCACAATCTCCGCGTAGTAGCCGTTACACACCAGCTTCACATCCTTGCAGTTCCTAAACTGGTACGCCTGAAATATGGGGGGGGGGATTGGCAGTCAATCACAGGGGAATTTGACTTATTGTATTTTGGGGGATCTAATTCTCTACACTAGAGCCAGGCATTTTTGTCTAAATCTCCTCAATGGTGGATGCTTAATTGGTGTATCAAATGGCCCGGGGGCCAATATTACTGGGATCTAAAATCCCAACAAAGTATATTTCCTGAGACCCCGGATCATTGGGCGTGTCAAACTCCCACCTGTCGGGAATTGCTTTCAGTCTAAAGTCCCGTATATGCCCGCCGTTCCCGCCTTGGGGGAAAATATTGATAGGTGCATTATATACCACCTGAAGGTTATTGAAAAACATCAGTTAAAACAACTCTATCATATAATAAAGCTTTATTCTTAAATTAAATATCATTTTCGTTATTAGTATTTTATAAACCCACCTTATTTAAATATGGGACAATTTGGTCTTAAAATTTTAATTCATCAAAATCTGCTGTTCGGAATTAATTATGTTATTTATTCAACCAAAAAATACACTATAATAACTTCTGAAAATAATAATCAATTGCATGTATAATACTGTCGTATGCAAGTAGACTGAACTACAAAATTGATGTATTGACATCACATAATGACAATGCACTAAACAGTCAATAACTTGTAAGTGTTGTACGTGTTCTCACCTGCATGGCCGTGTGTGTATATGACATCTTTGTCGTCTCAATGCACCGTCCAGCTGTTATATCCCACAGACACATTTCTCTGGAATGCAGACAGTCACAGAACAATAATTAAATGACAATTGCTATTATTATACCTCACGTGACTGCTCTATGTAGTTTGTCCATAGACCAAAAGTTGTCACAGCGTTACATTTTTTCAAATCACCCTGCTTAAAATAGATTCCGTGTTGTCGTAATAGAAAGTTGAATGTTGCAAATGGGCATCTTCAATGGGCAAAGAGAAAAGTTAGCAAAAGTAAATATGTTATGTAAATTAAGTGTTCAGAACGGAATGTATCAATGTTTAACTTATGTAGTGTAGTTTTAAAACTGTACAAATCATGGAACACATAAAATGACGTCACAGAAATGAGCAAAATACGTCATTTGACAACCTGTTTTTACTTTATCCATCAGTGTTGAACTAATCGTGTAAATATCTTAAACATGTTTGTTCGGTATAATAAAATAAATAACAAATGGCTGTGAGGGTGATATAAAATAATATCAACCCTGGAAAAGTCATATCAACCTCAGCTACTGCCTCGTTGATATAACATTTCTCAGGTCGATATTATTTCATATCACCCTCTCAGCCATGTGTTACGAGGGAAGATCCAGAATAACCCGGAATTTGTTAACATATCTTATAATTGTTGTCCCCCACCCCCCGTAATGCCTGAAAAAAAATTAACGTATCTTGTCAAAATTTTGCCAGAACGTAATGTTTCACCAGAATGATGTCGTATTAAAATTTGTTCTCATCTGATCGTCGGATGATTATGTAAACAAGTTTCAACGATCCGTTGTCGCCACGTTGAAAACTCATCAGAACGTCTTGAAATCCGAGCTATCATCGAGTTTTGTAATCAGCTCAGAAAGTCCCCTGGCGACACTTAATATGTTAAGGGAAATTCCACACAAGAAAGCCGTGAGTCAGAAGACAATTTTTGAGTGGCACAGACGCTTTTCAGTCAGTCAGACCAGCCTCGAAGATGTTTGGGGTTGTCGGTGGATTAGGGAAATACGTTTGACGCTGACGTTTTCCCTCGCTGAGACAGTAGAAAAAGACAGGCTGGCTACCGTGCGCATCCTAGCCGAAATGTTTGATGACAGCCATGTGACAATCTACAGACTTCTCACTGAATATTTGCATATGTTAAGGTTTGTTTTAATAATACATTTTAATTAGACAAGATAAATTCTTAAATTAAAAATCAAATTCAATATTTCTCGATTTTTCACACAATTAAACGGCAGTTGAAAGGTTGCTGTTTTGAGATGCTAGCACAATTACGGACAGCGACATCTGACATTGTCCAACGATACGACTCACCAAGGTATGAGAACATCTTCACGCAGTGGGTACATAGGCGCCGACATTGTATCGAGTGTGGCGGCGAATAAGTGTGTGTTGTCTGACATTGAATTTAATGACGTACGGACTGGGCGCCTTATGTGCATTACACTGTTTGTTTGAATATTCGCCGGTCATGTATTGTTTGACCGCAATATTTTTTTCTTATCATGTAAAGCAGATAGATTCCGCTTTGTTTTGGTGTATATTTTATGGATGTATTATAAATATTATTGAATGTGTGACTAAATTCCGGGTTATTCTGGATCATCCCTCGTATTTATATATTATTATACATCACGGGACCACTTTGTGTACTTTAACTATAGACTTAAAGTTATGTCACAGTGTGATATTTTTTCATTTCATCCAGCTAAAAATAGAAACTATTTTTCTTTTAACAGAATGTTGAATAAAGATATGAGTATGCATCGTCATGGCACTTACAGGAAAGTTAGCAAGTCATATTAAGAAAGTACTATTGAAATATATTATTACCGGTAAGATCAAAATTAAAACATGTTTTTATTTTGTCTTCATATTGAAATAAATAACACATAAGTTAGAGGATGACAGTAAATATTGTCAAAAATCACCAAACAGTTGTTAGACATAAATGTTCTCACAGTAAGTCATTTCTTATCACCTCTCATTGTTTTAGTTAAAATTGTACACCGGTAATAATAATTACATGTGCTATAAACTGATTAAGGATTGACATAACTAAACACACTTAAAACTTGTTATTGATACCTACAATTACAGCTGACTATCAGCAATGCCTACAATTACAGCTGACTATCAGCAATTCCTACCCATTTTCTGCAGCACTGATGAGGAGAGAACTGCCAGGCTGATTAGAACCCGGGGCAATACACGAGATAGCCGCAGTGTGGCCAAATAACATATGACGTGGGTAGATCTGTAAAAATGGATTGCAAATAAACATTAAAGCAGATTATCAATAGGCCTTGCCTATAATAACTGATGCACTATACATACCCTCTGCAATGTTATAATATACATATCCATTTAATATAATAACATTTTACTATGACATCAGTAATATATGTAAAACAAGTCAAAGGTAACGATTAAAAATACATGTACAGCGCTCAGCCTAGGGACACATTTTAGGGATAAGTCACTTCTCCCTCAGTTCAATTTAGGGACAAGTGAGGCCACTTCAAGGAGAAGTGTTTTCCAAAAAGTGCTTAACCATAATTTTGCTTGTTATTAGTTTATTACCATCATCAGACCATGTCAATCATTATCATAGTACCAAGTCCATCATCATCATCATCATCATCAAATTCTCCATAAATTAATAACAAGATATTTTCAAGTTGTATTACATTATTCTAGTTTCCAAGTTTTTTTTCCCCCCAAGTTTCCATTCTAGCAATACACACATCAATAAAGGTTTAAATTTAAATATTTTTTAAATATTTTATATCTAAACATTCACAATGCCTCATAAAACATTGAGTTTTTTTGGAATTCCAAAAAATTAATTATATATTAATTATATTTTGTTCATTATTAATTCTTTTTTTTTATCAATAAAACACTTCGTTAAAATTACCTTGGAATTATTTATCCCATTTGAACAAACAATAAAATCCGTTAAAAACACCAATCATTAAAATTAACACATGTTAAATCTAAGAAGAGTGACAGCGTGATGTCATCAATTAGATCGGGCTTTCAAATCTGCAAGCTGTTATTAACAGCTAATAGCAACGGTGTAGGTTTCACTTCAAAAAGTCTTTGATGTGACTGCCGAGCTGGGGCCATTTTCTAGCAGTTTGCAGCACTAAGCGTGTAACACGATTAGCACATGGTCAAGGAAAAAAGTATCAATCAATACTACTGTACCTAAAGAATGCAAGCACTGTCAATAGAGCATTAATGAATTAGCGTTCCAGAGGAAATGTCAAGGGTGTGAAAAAAATCAGACAGTTGTTTTGTTGCATTAAATAAAATGGATATTTAAATGGGGTGATGAAATACACGTGTTGGAATTAAAATGGAAACTGTGTTACGAGGGAAATTATTGGATATTGATATGAATGTTTACATTCAGTATGGATTGATATGTGTTTTGCGCATCAGGTAATTATGTGCGTTTTTGAAATCTACTTTGATTACGTTCTCTGTTTTTATGGAAGTTGATAAATTGCGACTTCAAAGCTTTTATGACTGGTGTTTGATTGATAATTACTACTATGCGAAGTTTAAAAAAGACGGCGAAGTGGACTTCTCCTTGATTAAATTTACGGGCGAAGTAAATAGCTCCCGGGCGAAGTTATTGCCCACGTCGCCTTCTCCCTCAAAATATACTTTCTTTATAAAAGGAGTAACCTTTACTTATCATTTACTTAAATCAACAGTTAAGTGGTTACTCAACATTCTGATTAATTCAATTAATTAAACTCAACAGTTAAACTTAGGTAGTACAACACAGAACGTTGATCAACTGATGGCCACTCACCTTCCATGCGGCTGTGAGATCCCACACACAGAGTTGGGCGTCATTGCAGGCTGTCACAACGCTGCGCATGTCCGGGGACAGCCAGATGGCGGAGATGCAGTGGGTGGGTGCGTGCTTACCCCACATCACCACCGGGATCACCACGTTGTTGCCTACAACCATGGCTGCTGGCTGGATGCAATGTTAATGTATCTATGACATTCTCCCCTAATGTTCTGTGTTTTCAGATTATGCTAAAAAACATTGCAAACATATAATAATACTTTTTTTTTGGCTCATGATAGATTTAACATGTAGAGTATTCTGACATTATGACAAAGCAAACAGAATGACGGAACACTATAAATCTAAACAATAAATTGATTGTGAAAACATCAAATATCCTGAACAGATTATCTTTCAACATCCCATTTTCAAAAACAGAACAATGTTGTAAACTGATGGAACATATAATATTGATAATGACAACCCTGAGAAGAAGAAGAAGAATTAACAAAAATAGGCGTATACGGTATACTGAAAACAGGACTGACCAATAACCTATTTACACTTAAGGACAATTTAAGTTGTGGAAATGTTTCAGGCGATTTTGTCATAAAATATCAATATTTGAAGTAATTAAATAACCAGTCATTGTAAATATGGTGCAAAAGACAGGAACCGTGCTATATTTCATATGTGTTGGTGTATTTTTCTTAGTCCGAAATGTGTTATCCGAAAGTCGTTAACGCGCCACTGTCACCAAAGTCAACTTACTGCCTTTTTTTGCACGTGCTGTGTTTAGCTAAATAGAAAATTGATATCATATTTAACATATATACTTACACGGATTACCTTTTGTAACCAAAACAATTTGCAAAATGGCAAAAATATATAATTAAAATAAATTATAACTCTAAAATATTACTCAATCGTGAAAATTAGTAAGGGCAAGCTGGGCTACATTGCACTAAACTTCACCCAGGGGGGAGATCGTAAAGTGAACTCTGGCTACCTTTAAGTGAGGCAAAAAAAACAGCTGATGCTCAAAATGGCCGGTTTGAAACAAATGCTGGATGTTTTTCTATGGTTCGTACGGCTTTTCTTCTGTGTTTCGTCCCAAGAATATGCTAATGTTGTGGCCCAATACTCCATGTAATCACGTGTTTTATTTCAAGACTTTTCATATACAAAAGTTATTGAAGGTACATGTGTGCAGGTGTGTTGTTGACTTGTAGATCTCACAACGTTTTTTTCGCATTTTTAATATTTTGAAGACAATTTCATACCATTTTATGACTATCGATATGGAGTTTAGCCGTACTCTTAAACAATAGCCAAGTTGTACACTTCTAGAGCAAATATACGTACTTTAAGCTCAAAAATATTTCTGGTGACGACTTTGTTGGTGCATGCATGTGTTTCTCTCTCATGGGTTTTCCATAGACATTTTAAGAAATCTTTGGGTTTTGTTTGTTTTTATGTTCTTGTTTTTCGACAAATTAGTATTTATATTAAATCAATCAATTTTCATTTGATATACACTACGTAAAAGACCAAATTTATACCCTGATGATTCACATAATATTAAAGCACCATTTTAGTGCCACGTGTGTACCACGCATTGCCGAGACACTCACAGGAGACGTATAACACGAATCCGTAAACAAGAACAAGATTGACATCCTCCACAGTCAGGCATGTACCAAACCGTGTTTCTATACCCGCAACACGTGCTTACGGTAAACCGTGATAGTGCAATCAGTAAATGAGATATCGACGGCTATCAGTAATGCACAATACAGTACATACTTACAAATAAACGATTCACATGCTCGCTGTGAGTCAGACGACATTCTATTGCTACAGTTATTTTTTATTTTTTAATCGACACATATATTACATTTAGAATCTAATCGTTTTTTGTGGGGGGGAGTTGGATCTGAAAAATGTCTGCAAGGGTGTATAACATTTTCACCCAGCTATGTTATTTGTGCTTTTCAATACTCTCGGTGTCCAGTAAGAACTGCGTCAAGGTAGACAGTTGCTCGTGCCGGTTTGACGACGGGTCCAACACCATCATCGACCTGCACGCGCTAGCTAACCGGAACTCGAGCACGCCGCTGTAAGTACGAACTTCCTGTACGACGGCACACTGCACTCACGTCTGTGAAATGCGCATGCTATTTTAATATGAGTATACTTACACCGTCTTGGCATTTCAATGACATTCTTTTTATAATACGACGGTTCCTGGCATGATTGTCATTTACATATTTTGTTTCTGTCTCTCAATGATTTGTATGGCTTTTCTGGGTAGGTATTTCAAGACAGTGGCATTGAGTCTGTCAAACAAACATTTAAAATTGTATGCACATACTTATATTTTATTTTCACACGATACAAATATATTATCTTTAACATATACAGTTAGATGATTTGACAACACCACATTTTTATAATTATTTTATCCTTGAACTGATCTTACTAATTATTAACTGTTATAAATATGATGATTAAAAAAGTCACTTATATTAATGTGCATTGTATCTATATGTACTCGGATGATTTAGATTAAATCCTAGTAATTTCAATGTATCGAAACCCGGTGGCTTATTTGACACACATTCGAGCTCATTTCCTGCATAGAACCAGAGTCCGCATTCACAAACATTTTGAGTCTAAAACATAGACTCAGACTCAAATTTTAATAGCTTAAAATGTAAGATTTCTTCGGGTAAAAAGTTATTTTTAATTTAAATCACTCTATGTTTGTGTCGTACACTTTAGGACGAATGTGATTATTGTGTGACTTGCATAATGGTCGATTCGCTATTGTGATTCCGTTCTTGAGTTCAAGTCAAAAATTTAGACTTAGAATGTTTGGGAATGCGGGCCTCTATGCAGGAAATGAGCTCGAATGTGTGCCATTGAGAAAGATTGCTCGAACGCTATCTGAGTAAGGATCGAACTCAATATTTACCGATTATGATGCGGACGCTACATCCACGACACCACTGCGACACTGGTCGAAACCATATATTTGAAAGTTTTATATCGGTGATCTTTTGTTAAGTCTTAACAATAGTGTCCCATATTCCAGTATATACAATCACCCAGACCCGGTAGGAGTCTACGAGTACTCGTACAACCCGTGTTACGGATTCGATGAAGGCTCGTGCTCTAATGCTGCTGTAAGTATACAAGTATACACTGAGTAAGTGATCTCACGAAACAGATCTGTATCTATAGTTGAGGAATACACAGTGCAACACTGTAGATTTCGTGAAACGATTTAAGACGGATATGTTATCAAAAATATAATATAATTGAGGCGTGTCGTGGGAAAATCGGGCTTAATGCATGTGCGTAAAGTGTCGTCCCGGATTAGCCTGTGCACTCCGCACAAGCTAATCCAGGACGACACTTTCCGCTTTTATGGTATTTTCGGTTTCAATGAAGTTTCGTCTAAACATAAATCCACTGTAGGCGGAAAGTGCCGTCCCGGATAAGCCTGTGAGGACTGCACATGGTATTCCTGGACGACACTTTACGCATATGCATTAAGCCCGATTTTCCCACGACACGCCTCAATTGTATAAAGTTTAAATGTAACATATAATTATGGTGTAAACATACGATGCCAATACGCACATTTGTATACGATGGTTAGATTATATTTCTGTGTACCCCTCCCACTAAAGGCCTGTCAGATCCAACCGACGGATGCTGTTTATTACAACATCGGCGCTGCTACCAGGGTCTTCTTTAACTACGTGGACGACCATCTGGAGGTCTCGTACAGCTCCGACGACGACATCAGGTATGAGTTGGGCGGCTGGTTTAACAGTTCAACACGTTTGTTTAGTGTATTGATTTGCTTGGATGAATTGTGTCGTGCCTTTTGGTTGTGTTTGAATTCTGGGAAGCTTATAGTAATTCTGAATATTGAATAAGCCAATGCATGAATTTCTAATTAATATGCTTCCGAATGGTTTTGATCATGATGACAACGAAATACAATTCTTTGTATAATTGGTTTAAACAATCCTTAACTAACTACACGTTACATACAAATGCCAAACCTGTGTATTTTGGATGAAATGTGCAAACACGCTATGTCTATAAAGTGCCGTCCTGCTCCAGATCGTCCACTGTGCGGTTCACGTGCGATCCCGAGGCAGAGACTCCGAGCATTGCTGTGTATGGGGAAATTAAACTAAGGATATATGTAGGTGTTTCAGTCGCATGCGTATAATGCTGAGAAAAAATAGTGTCTTTCTTATCTATATGATAATCACGGTAAAAAATATCGTCATTTTAACATAATTTACCTACGTCTAATTGTTATCGTTATACGTTTTGTAGAGTTAAGAAATACCTGTGTGAAGTTCGTATAATTCTGCTGAGTATGTACTGAACACAGGTAAAGTACTATATACTAGTAATCATTCATTCTCTCAGTCGTTCGAGGTGACCTCAAGGCACGCTTGCCCGCGGGGAGGGAATACGACCACGCCCAGCCCTATCTCGCCCGCCCCGGGCCAGCACGTCTACGTCACCGCCACTGTTAATGTCACCGTCACGTCAGCGCTCACGCTGAGGTAAAAATGTGTGTTAATGTACGTACATGTTAGCTATGAATGGAACATCTTGAGCAGCATGTTAGCTATGAATGGAACATCTTGAGCAGCATGTTAGCTATGAATGGAACATCTTGAGCAGCATGTTAGCTATGAATGGAACATCTTGAGCAGCATGCGAACTACAGTTTGTAAGAATAAAATAGAAGTCATAACGCATGCGTTATTGATTTTGACATAGATATGATCAACAAAAACCCAAACGAGTTTGAATAGCACAGCACATTATATAAAGAATAACCAGATGCTAGTTAACATTGATGAAACTAATAGAAATGAAAACGATGCTCTGTTTCCCCAGCGTCCTAGGCGGTCTTCTGTTGCTGGTGTGTGCCGGGGTCGCTCTGTGGAAGATGCGGAAGTCGCCCGCGTGGCGCAGGCGTCCTCAGCTGCCAGCGTACTCAGGTATCCACTTTCCGTTCTCCGTGTTGCATTGTAGGCTGACAGCCAGGAGGGATGTGAACTATTGTAAACACGTTAACGTTTTTGAAGATATGATCATTTAACGCTTGAACAATAAAACTACTGTTTAAATCACGTAATTGTATTTCTCTCTGTATTTTGCACATTGCTGTCGCTTACTAAACCTTGTGTTTCAGAACTGGAGTACCACGACGACAACGGGATCAAGTCCACAGTCTACCGCGATGACGGCGTCTGAAGTTTTAATGTCATCTTTTGTCATGATGAAATGTAACTTTTGAACGTATGTGGTGTATACATGTAAATCCAATAATGTTTATTTACAATATTTATATACTGTAAAATAAAAACGTTCAAATGTTTAAAATGCATTTTGAGTGACTTCACACACAGCAATGCACTACTACATAAGTATTAGCCAAACACATCTCCGAGCGCACCCAGACCCGTCACGCCAGGGCGTCGTGTATCTTTTCCCGTAGCATTCTGCGAACATCGTCTGCGTCGAGGTCGGCGCTGCGGTACTCGCGCCACTCGGGCCACACGATATCGTTCATTCGGAAGTAGATGCGCTTGTTGAGCTGCTCGCTCCATTGCAGCTCGTCGCCCTCCCGCCACTGCACGCGGCCCTCCCGGCGGTGGCGCCAGCTGTGGAGCCTCACGAGCCGTAGCGTCTCGAGCTTGTCGCGCGCGCTACCGTACTCGCTCAGTTGCTCGGCCGTCATCTTACTCAGCGCTTCGTCCAGTCTGGGGCAGTGTTTAAAGACATCGGGACCTTCCTTGATGGTTTCTTCGATTTTGCGAACCAACTCCTGTTTAGTGAAATAGTCAATTTTGCTTTCAAACAAGTTTATTTCCGGCGTCAAATAGTGTGACAGTTTATTTGTCTTTATTACATTCAGTAGCTTTTCAAGGGCTATATGCAGTGCGTCGAACAGGTTTTCATCGGTGAATGTTATACTGTCTTCCGTTTCAAATAACCAAAGTAACATATGTTTAATCATATAAGAAGACAATGCGTGGCAAATCGGTGTGTACAATGTTTTATTAATGATTTTCAGAAGAACGAATAGTTTATATTGTGGCTCTGACCAACTGTCCGTGAGTTTCAGCTCCGACATTGTGAAGTGCACTCTCCACTCGAGTTTCCTCTGCTTCCCGTCCGGGCTGCACACGGGTATCACGTGACTCTCCTGCTGGCACACGATCTCTATGAGCTCCCGCGAGGGCCAGGCGAACTTCCGGGGCCGGCTGACCCACTGCTGCAGCAGATGCTCGGTGCTTAGGCAGCGTAACATCGGCATCCGGAGAACCGTGGTCAGCTCGTCACGGCTATTGAGATTAATGCTGTTGGCTGTGTCATGCTTATTGGCGGGAGAAATGTCACAGCTGTCGTCTTTCGTCGTTGAGAATATATAATTTAGAACGTGTGTTTTGTATAACTCGCTTGAAATATATGTATCTCCATATTTCTTATATTTGAGTAGAGACCTTTTAATCGTTGACTGTCGAAATGAGCCGAGCTGTTTCGCTTTAAGACAGAAGTATCCTGGTTGGCTGTATTCTTCGTGCATTGAGAACACCGTGAACGATTTGGGGAACCTCATTTCATCTTCCTTGTAAACACACACCACGTGCTTATCAACCAGCAGTTTGTCGTGCGTGCTCTCGTATATGGACGAGAACCCCTGCGCCATACTTCCAGTGATCACGTGGGAGAGGTACATGTCCGCAGCGGTGTCCTGCTCATCTCGAGACCGGTAGACGGCGCGCCGGTGCTGCACCATGGCCGAGCTGTACCCCAGGCAGTCCAGGACACGTGACAGGCTTCGAGACCGCTCGCACGTGGCACTCGCATCTGGTGGGGAAACAGTGTTAACGTTTGAGCGTCTGGGTCGATGTTTATAACGAATCTTTTTTTTAATGTTATTAACTTCCGAAGCAGTTCAGCTTGAGTTTTACAAGTTTGAAAATATTCATTAGTTTTAAGTTAAGTTATAATCAAACATTTTATCTTAAATGTTTCTTGGAATTTAGAGAATGTTTCATTCATTTTAAGATGCTTTCGGATGTGTCCTAGCGTCTTGCATTTTTATTATTATCAGAGTCTAGTAGATAATAAGATACGTATTATTCTACAAAATAAAACGCTAAACCTTTTTATGAAGTCGACAATTATTTAAATGTCACTTAAGATAGAAAATAGACTGTTGAAATGTATTGTTTAGGTAATCTTATATGTAAGAAAAGATGTAAGATTCTTAATAATGATCGTTTCACACCTTTAAGATCGAGATAAATGAAACTTACACATGTATATACATTTATATTAAGCTGATCGATATTAACTTATATCAAAATGTATATACCTTTCGATGGTTTAGCTCCCATTTTCATCGGATAATTATCACGTTGACTACATTTTACATTTTTAGCTTTTGTTTCTACTCACTAGTATGTAATACGGTAAAATTGATTATCGAATTAACACTAACGGTGATTTTGTAATTTTTCTCTGAGACGAACTAAAGAGGATTATTATACGGTCGAACAGTTTAAACTCTAGTGAACTTGTAATCGCCACCTAATTAAGTATGCACTTACGTACAAATACCACGGTTAGGAGACTCACCGGACCACCTCATTTCGAGGTGTTAAGAAAATGTCCGGTGGTGACTTCCGAGGTGGCCCGGTGGTGCAAAAATATGGTATGACTTACCAATTTTGTATTATTTTCTTCTGATAAAGGTGCTTATTAAGAAATCGGCCAATATCATTACCAGTAGGAATGATAAAAGAACACTAGTTCGTAGTTTTGTTAAATAATGTACAAAAATAAAGGCTGTAGGATTTTTATAAGTTAAAGTCATTTAAAGAATATGTCTATGGTACTCTGTTTACTGACATGTTTACCCGTCTGAGTTCTTACTACAACCCATTATGAAGTGTGTAACGACTGACGATGATCACAAATATAAATGTCTTCACATACGCATTACATGTTTTGCAATAATTTATAATTTTGGTGGTCCGGTGGTGCTGAGGTGGTCCGGTGGTGCTGAGTTAGCTGATGTTCATGAAACCGAAAGTAGAAATTGTAGACACAACCAAAGCTTGTCAAGATTCATAAACGTCGAATTACTTAAACCGTTCGGATATTTATAGTCTGTAGAGGAGATACGGAAGAAAGAAATATGTGTCAATGGCGAAATGGGCAACACAATAGAGTACATTGTTGAAGAACTTCTTACTCTAGGAAATATAGATACAGTCGATGAAACACTGCATTGTTAGCCTTCCACGTCAATTTAGCGACACAGTAGTTTAATATACGAACACTTCTAAAACCGAAAAAGGAATAATGAACACAATAAGTTGACGTTTATAACACACAACCTTCAGATCAAAAGTCAAACACGCTAAGCACTATGCAGAAGGGGCTTTGATATTTGTTTTTTAGGCTATATGCGAGTGGTTTGTTTATAAAAGACATATTATTTTGAATACGTGCCAGGAGTGTCACTTTGCTCCATTATACAGAATTTATTTTTATGTTTATTATCGACGGTAAAAAGATGAAATTGTCATTGCCATTCTGTCAACAAGTCCTTCTAGTAATAGCATACAGTTTCAATAGCAGTTTACAAGTCAAGTGATTGACTTTAATGAACAGATCATACGAAGACGGACAATAACTTGCACCATAGGTGCACTCCCCCGTCTGGCCTCTGTCCCAGACATTGCTACTTTCTGAACTGAACATAAACAGATAAAGTGCAACTGATCTATATATTTGGCGAGGGCAAATGATTTTTGAACGAGTTCTTTTATCTTGCATCATAATTTTGTAGTTAACATTGAGTTTAAAACTCGCACATGTCTTAGCGCGTCAGCTTACACTAGCGGATCCGGGGGGGGGGGGGGGGGCGCGCGCCCCCTAAAACCTCCGGACCATACATATATGGGCATATGTAAAAGGGTCAAAACTAAAAATAATATCGTTTGTGTGTTTCGCTCAGTATTGTAAAAGATACGCATTATCTCAGTAAAACATAGCCCCGCCGCCCACGATTTCTTACATACACCGTTGTACCTGCGCCAAAGTTCAGGATGCTAATGTTTTCTTTTATAAATTAACGTATTTAAACAAATGTCAGATGCAATACACCGTTGGCACAGGTACATATAGTTAAGTTCCCAATATTCTAAATCGACAAACTATTTGTTCAATCAGCTATAATCAATCACACCATATTCCATATTGTTTCATGCATTCATAAGAAAGATTCTTATTTTTCTTATTTTTCCCGGCACCATATTTCAGTGAAATTGACACAAAGAGGGCATCACTTGCCGTATTAGTAGTATAATGCTATCATACGAGTATCTTTCACAATATTTCGTTTAAAAAACATGTTCGTCTGTCTGTGCGTTAATTCGTTTCAATGAACAAAAACACAGTGTACAACATATTTGCAGACAATTGATGAGCATGACTGTGTACGTGTAAGTTACTTAAAACGTTCATTTCAAAGAGACACTTCGGTAAATGAATAATACAAATTATTTTCGATGGATGTGCGTTTGAATGTAGTCAGCTACTGATTTTACATGTTGAAAGATATTCACGATATAAATAATATTGAATGTCAAATACGTATTTAGTGGTCAGGCACATCAAACAAGAGAAATTTATCGCCAAAACAGCTGCATGACATACAGATGAACCAACATATCTTTCGAACGTAATATGGTGAAATGTTTATTCAGTGAAACAAGTGCATTTGACGATGGTGATGATGATTATGATATGCAAAGATTTATGATATATCTTTGATACGGATCTGTAGCTGATCACTGCAGACCGATAGACAAACCAAGGTTTGGCCCATTGGATAACTGAACATTGTCATAGCCTCTGATGATGATGATGACGATGATGATGACTTCGATTATCATGCTGCTGCTGCTGCTGCTGATGATGATGATGATGATGATATCTATCCTATCATATCTATCTTATTTTCCTTCATAGGCTAGCTAGATAGTTAAAATAGACGGTGCTTTATCTCATTTTGCCGTTATCAGAAACCCAGAGTTCATTTCAACCATGGAGTCGAGTCTATCGGAATTGTTTGTGTTGGCGCTGATATCAGCTATTGTTACTTCAGGTAACATTGGTTTCATATGCATTCATTCATGTTTAATCAAATAATACAAACTATGCACGCAGGCATGTTCTCTTTGACGATATGTTTAACGTATAATCAACATATTATTGAAAGTAATTCAGTCAGTATAATTTGACAGTGATTTCAAATAGAGAAGTATAATTATTGGTTATACCTTTAGAATAAAATAAAACTAATTCAATATATACAATGTACAAGACCCCGCAGATGCGACCATGCGAAATTTAACTTCCATATAAACTTTAACTACCCCTTTAAGCTACCAATGATGTTCTACTTTATGGAATTCCATTAGGGCCATCGCCTATGAATGTGTTGATTTGAAACGCGTTTCAAATCAACACATTCATAGGCGATGGCCCTAATGCTAGGTTCCCACTCTCGTGCGATCCGTCACGAACGCCACGATTGGCCACTCGTACCTGATCGTGGGATTTCTCTGAGATTTCAGGCTTGGATACGATGTGATGCGAGTCCATACGTTTTGATACGGTGTTTTGCGCTTTGTTGCGATCTAGTCACGATTTGTCAATTACAGATGTCACGATCTGTCACGGTCTGATCTCCAGTTCAGATACGATTACATAAGTTCCGTTGGGATTTTTTCGATCGTGTCCGCGATTTGGTCTCGATCTGACACGATCATCACGATAGGGTCACGATTTGTCAATTGTATTTGTCACGATCTGTCACAGTCTGATCTCCAGTTCAGATACGAATACATAAGTTCCGATGGGATTGTTTCGATCTGCCACGATCATCACGATCGGGTTCCCGGAATTTGGACGTTCTAGTACGTACAGATAAGTTCCGATACGCTTATCACGAATACATGCGCTCCGTTACGATATGATACGATCGTGTTAGCGATGTCTTTCAAGATCGTGATCGATGGAGATCACGATTTGAGCGACGACTGGACCCAAATGCTATAAATATAGCCCGACTGACTATTGACTTAATTGTTGTTTGAGATCTCAACACAGCTTAACAGAGCGTGGTGTTTTTTCTTGTCTATGATCGATCCCGATCACAACGATTTGGATGCACGAATAGATACGATTTGTCGCGCTTTGCTACGATGCAATAAGATCTGATACGATGATTCCGACAATTTTTTGCAGTTGATCGTGGTAATCGTAGTGAATATTTGAACCTTTCAAATTTGTATACGATTAACACGATTGCCACGACTGACCTCAAGATCTGATAGGATCCCCACGATTGGTCCACGATTAAGACCACGATTTCAATCGTGACGCGAATCATGATAGTGGGAACCTAGCATAACGGAATTCCGTGCTTCAAGGCTCTACACTTTCCGCCTACAGTTGATGTATGTTTGAAAGAGTACCTCGAAACACAAAATACCATTAAAGCGGAAAGTGTCGTCCTGGATTAGCCAGTGCGGACTGAATAGGCTCATCCGGGACGACACTTTATACGCACATGCATTAAGCCCCGTTTTCCCACGACATTATATTCGATACCCTTTCCAGCGAACGCGATTGACTGTCCGGATAACTGGGTTCCTTTCCATGGCCACTGCTACATGTTCAGCACCAATCAACTTAATTGGTTTCACGCCACTGTAAGTACAACTTGTCATTTCATTGCATGCCCCTGAAAGTACAACTTGTCATTTCATTGGATTCCCCTGTAAGTGCAACTTGTCATATCATAGTATTGTCATACGCAACTGGTAAGCGCAACTTTTCATTTCATTTCATTGCATTTTCATGTTAGCGCAACTTGTCATTACAGTGCATTGCCCTCAAAGTGCAACTTATCATTTCATTACATTCCCCTGTCAGTGCAACTTGTCATATAATTGCATTCCCCTATAAGTACAACTTATCATATCATTGCACTCCCCTGTAAGTACATCTTGTCATATCATTGCATTCCCATGTAGGTGCAACTTGTCATATCATTGCAGTTCCCTGTAATCACATCTTGTCATATCATTGCATTCCCCTGTAAGTACAACTTTTCATATCATTGTATTCCCCTGTAAGTGCAACTTGTCATTTCATTGCATTCCCTTGTAAGTACAACTTGTCATATCATTGCATTCCTCTGCATGTGCAACTGGTGATAGCCAGTCCGGCTAGCTCAGTTGATAGAGCGCTGGACTACAAATCCGAGGATCGCGGGTTCGATTCCCAGCCCGGCCACATAACTTGTGTGGGGATTGGTCATGGAATAATTTCTACGGCCATTCTACCCCTACCTCTGATTCAAGTAGGTTAGTTGTCAGTTACTGGCATAAGTATGTGCACTTAGTACTGGTAAACCAGCTTACCCAGGAAAAGTGTGAGTAGGTTAACTGACCGCCGTTATATGACTGAAATACTGTTGAATACGGCGAAAAATCCAAACAAACAAACAGCAACTGGTGATATCATTGCATCCACATTGTTACTGCCACTTGTCATATCATTGCATTCCACTGTAAGTACAACTTGTCATATCATCGCATTCCCCTGTATATGCCACTTGTCATATCATTGCTTTTTCCTGTAAGTGCAACTTGTCATATCATTGCATTCCCCTGTAGGTGCAACTTGTAATATCATTGCATTTCCCAGTAAGTAAAAATTGTCATATCAATGCATTCCCCTGTAGGTGCAACTGATCATATCATTGCATTCCCACGTAAGCGCAACTTGGCATACCATTGCATTCCCCTGTAAGTGCAACTTTTCATATCATTGCAATCCCATGTAAGCGCAATTTGGCATACCATAGCATTCCCATATAAGCGCAACTTGTCGTATCATTGCATTGCACTGTAAGTACAACTTGTCATTTCAATGCATTCCCATGTAAGTACAATTAGTCATATCATTGCATTTGTTTTGTTTCGCTGCGATGTATGTATTTAGTTTGGTCAATGTTTAAAAGAGTATACTTTTTTTAAACATGTTTAATGTTCGCATACACTGCCTCACAATGATGATTAAACAATTTGAGACATGCACGTTTTCCGACATAACAGCCTTTCTTTTACAAATTAACCATTTTGCCTGCACAGAAAGCATGCAAGGACATGGGGGCGCAACTTGTTGTCATAGAGACGGACGTGGAAGATGCGTTCCTTAAAACCACCATACAACATTTGCATGCCCATGACGGCGAGTATTAATTTGAAATCTAAATAATCATTATCTATGATGCAGTTATTATTTTAAAACATTGACAACTTGACGTAAAACAAATCCTTGTTTTGCGTATGTTGCGTAAGTTCAAGTATGTGTGGTGGCTTTCATAAATACATTTTTTTCTATCAATGACATTTAAAGCTGTGGTCTTCTGTGTGTAGACCCAGCAACAGTTGGTTACTGGACGAGCGCCAATGACCTTGAAGTTGAAGGTCACTGGGTGTGGGGTTACCCCAGCGAGCACGTGGTTCAGTATTCCGACTGGCACACCGGAGAACCCAACAACGCGTGGTACGACAAACGGTAGGCATTACTTCATCTGTAACAACATCATTGTCGCATTTACGCCCAGACAATGTCAGTCAAACATTGTGTTCGCCATTGATTATTTCTATGCATGCACATTATTGCTTTAAGTATATCTAAACCTTTTATTTAATGTTAACTTGGAAGAGGAAACAACCGTTTTGTGATACATCATAGATGCATAAATAGGTAAAATTGAACAGGACTTCGTTGGATATTATCTTTATTATACATGTACTATATTTTAAAACATGCTAGTTTTAAAATGCGTGTGTAACTTAATACACCAATTCATAATCAATTATACTGTAGAGGAGTACTATGCACCCGATGCTTATTCTTGAAATATGAATCAACACAGTGACCTCTCTATCCCTATTTTATTGCCAGATCAGAGGGCTGTGTCGTGTTTTGGGGTCATGAGCATTTTGGATACCAGTGGAATGACCAGCCGTGCGATAATCTCGACAACTACATCTGCTTTCTCGGGTAGGGTGACGGGCCGGGGTTAGGTCTATTTAATGTAAACATGCAATAATAAACAACTGCCATACCAGACTGATGTTGGCTGGTTCAAACGCACACATGTAAATCCACAGAATGGTGTGGGTTAATAACGCGGCATGCAGTTCAAATCTCTGACAGCATTTTCACCATAAATAAATAAATTAATTAATTAATTAGTTGTTAAGTATTATGTTTTGTTTTGCCATGTTTTAATATATGCATTTATAGATAAAGTGTTTCAGGTACACGTCAAACTCACTGATCGCCTCTTTCCATTACAGGCCTGGGTCTGAACCTGAGGTGGTAGGCTAGACCTCTATGGATTCTGTTGATATGAATTATAAGAAGTTTTCTAGTGTAATTGATGTTCTTGAATATATAACTGAAAATTGATGTAAGATAATGCTTTAATTGAAATAGTGTTGATATACTAGAATGAACTACGTTTTCACTGTTTATAAGTGTGTTATTGGTAACTTAGTAATAAAGTAATAAAATGGTAAAAGTGGAATGGACAACTTCATTATTGCGTGCATAATATTACGAACATATTTATTATAAAACAATAGAAGTGCATACATCAATCTTGACACGTTGGATATCAACATTGACACGTTGGATATCAACATTGACACGTTGGATATCTGTGTTGAATGGAGCACGTATGAACCTTGATCATCTTCACAATTGTGTAAAACATTGAGTGCCACTGAACAAAGTGCAAGCTATGCTGTTGACTTTCGTTTTATCAAATCTCGAAACTTCAAACACAGTGGTACCATTTTATGCCCCCACAAAGTGGGAGGCATTAAGCGTTGCACATGTCCATCCGTCCGTCCGTCTGTCCGTCCGTACGTCCCGAAATTGTGTGTGCTCAACCGCCTCAACTCCTCTTTAACTGCTCGGCCGATTTCGCTCGAACTTTCACAGCTGAACAACCTTAATTTGCAGATGATTGTAAAGGAAGGAATTTTGGCTGCAACCAGTTTTGGCAGAATTATGGCCCTTTGTTAATTTTCGCGCTTTATAATTTATGTGCTCAACTCCTCTTTAATTGCTGGGCCGATTTCGCTCAAACTTTCACAGCTGAACAACCTTAATGTGTAGATGATCGTAAAGAAAGGAATTTTGGCTGCGACCAGTTTCATAAAAATTATGGCCCTTTGTTGTTTTTCGCGCTATAGAATTTGTGTGCTCAACTCCTCTTTAATTGCTGGGCCGGTTTCGCTCAAACTTTTACTGCTGAACAACCTTAATATGCAGATGATCGTAAAGGAAGGAAGTTTGGCTGCGCCTTTGGCAGAAGTATGCACTGTAGAATATATATGAAAATAAATTTGTGAAGGCAAAAATTAGTGTTGGCGACATGCCCTTTGTCTGTGTCCAAACATGCATCGTGGGGGCAGCCGTGTCTGTAACACATCTAGTTTTGCAGTGAATTAGCTTATAATTATGCATAAATCATGAAAAAAATATAGTGATCTAATATTGAAAATTTAGATTATTTTTTGAAACCGTTTTTGTACAATCAAACATACGTGCTTTAAAAAATTAATAAAGTAGATTTGTGGCATAACACTGAATGACAAAGCCATTTTTGGCAAATACAAGATTAATTGTTCGCCATGTAAGGTATTGTATTCTTACAATAAGCCGCTACAACAGCTACAATTAAATCGCTTTTTACCAATTATGCTTCTGTAATGAGCAATAGTACTACATGTATATTTGATGAATTAAGAACAACATTACATTTACTAAAATGCATTTAGGGGTAGGTCATTTACATGCATTTTTCAGAAAATCTAATTCGGTGACCTTCATTTTTTATTGTTTCATTGTATTGACCATTCAAAGATCTGCAAAATGCGTAAAACTGAAAAATATGAAACAGAAAAAATGTAGAAATCGTCATTAAGAAAGGGCGAAATAAATTGTCTGCATATTAACGATACAATAAATCATGCACAGAGAGTTAAAAGAGAAATATCATTGTTTCCTTTTTGTTTGTGTTTTTGAAAGTTAAATTTTATTTTATAAAATGCAATACAACTGCACCTAACCAAAAATGAATATAGACGTACGTTATGGACGCTTGCACCCCATATAGACGTATGTTATGGACGCTTGAATATAGACGTATGTTATGGACGCTTGCACCCCATATAGACGTATGTTATGGACGCTTGCACCCCATATAGACGTATGTTATGGACGCTTGCACCCCATATAGACGTATGTTATGGACGCTTGCACCCCATATAGACGTTTGTTATGGACGCTTGAATATAGACGTATGTTATGGACGCTTGAATATAGACGTATGTTATGGACGCTTGAATATAGACGTATGTTATGGACGCTGGCACCCCATATAGACGTATGTTATGGACGCTTGCACCCCATATAGACGTATGTTATGGACGCTTGCACCCCATATAGACGTATGTTATGGACGCTTGCACCCCATATAGACGTATGTTATGGACGCTTGAATATAGACGTATGTTATGGACGCTTGAATATAGACGTATGTTATGGACGCTTGCACCCATATGCAACTCACGAACAAGGTATATGTCTGCGATATGAAGTTGAAAACCTTGTTTTCAAAAGTGAAACCAGTGCTGCGCAAGTTAATAAGCAGAGCTTTTAAGTGTACTTTCCACAGATTATATCTCTATTATTTACTATTATTCAAGCTTTGTTCTTAGCAGTCAAATTAAAACTGGTAATACAAACGTGTTTGAATGAATGTGTTTGTTATGTCATGACCGAATCAAATTATATTGTTGACATGTAGATCGAGTGTTTCTTCGTCTTCCATATTTCACCTTTTTAAAGTGTTGCGCCTGAACTTACTTCTTCATTTTCTAAACATATAAACAGTATCGTATTTCTTAATCTGATCTTCAAAATGGGTTAGGGCTATGTGTGCATGTCTTGAGCTTGACCCTCGTGCACTTTCTACGTGCAACTTATCTAATCAGTAATGCAAACTGGCATATCGAAACAATACTATGCGTTATTGAAAGAAAATATTTTCAGAGAAAAAAGTAATCAATGCATGATTTTCCAATGCGGGGTTCTTTTTTTTTTTCGTGCTTAATTGAAAAAGTATTGAAATTAATTTTCAATCATCGTAAACAATGACATTTAATTGCCTAATGATATAATAATATAGCTGGAATGCTGATGTTTTAAAGTTGTAATTCTGTAGTCGTGACTATGTTAATATCCTGCAGTGTACTGAGTGCACCGAAACTCGATGAGGTCACCGAACAATTTATGAACTGATCACGCCCTTATCTAGTCAGCTCAGTCACGATAACGATTTCATCCAAAGATGGAGTCGACACAAAAGCGACTTTTAGTTACGGCGTTGTTTTTAACTCTAGTAGTTTCAGGTAAGATTGTACATTGGCATACACAGTATGTCTTCTTTTTTAACAGAAGTATTATCAATACGGGAAAGTAATATGCTTAAAATGTTAATATACCCTTCACTAGTTCAGGTGTTTGTACATACTAATCCAGCATAAACAAATATGCCAACATACAGATGAATAATGAACAATTGCATACTCACATGTGTGTATGGCATTGTAGTGAGTGGGAATTAGATGTTACTTTAGTAAGTGGGTTTGTTTCCAGCGACAGCGGTTGATTGTCCGGATAACTGGGTTCCCTCTCATGGCCACTGCTACATGTTCAGCACCGATCAACTCAACTGGTTTCACGCGAATGTTATTAGTGGGTTCTGAGTGTATTCAATGATAATGTTAGTAGTCGATTCTTTAAACACCAGTATAATTACTCCAGTCGAGTGTATAGATAGTGACCTTCTAAGGCAATGTTCAACTGCGAATGTCGTTCTTTGGCAAGCATGCAAAACAGTGTTGCTTATTATTAATTCAATAATGTTTTATTGGTGTAAATTTAAATACATATTGCTATGTGATGTTTTTTAGACTGTTGGTGGAAGCCACCGGCTTTTTGAGATCGTATTTGCTACTTTTCTGCAGGCAACGAGTTAGTAAATCAAAACCAGAAAGCGTCTTTCTGCAAAAAAGCAAAATGTCACGCCTGCTTTCGTAGCTTTTAAGTATGTAAGATAATGTATGTCATTTTTTAAATTGAACTTCATTCAAACAATTGCTTCCTTTTTAGCAAAAATGCACCAATATTTCACATGCTTTTAGTTTCTTTTCTCGACAACAGTCTTTCTACGCTGTTAGCGTTTTGATTTATATGTTTGACAGAATGGTAAGAATGTAATGATCTAAACATTAAACTATATATACGGAGGCACAGATGTGACATGTGCATGTTTTTATTTATGTTGTTGGCACGAGAAAAGATCTCGTTCCCACGACTTAATATGTCGTTACCACAAGTTAATTATCTCGTTCCCACGACTTAATATGTCGTTCCCAAAAGTTATTGTTGCCGTTCCCACGAGAAAAGATCTCGTTCCCACGACTAAATATGCCGTTACCACGACATAATTATGTCGTTCTCAAGATCTCGTTCCCACGCCTTAATATGTCGTGGGAACGACATAAATAGAAACATGCACATTTCACATCTATGCCACCGTATATGTGTGCATATGACGCAAAGTCTTTAACTCTTTTAACGAGAAGACATGAAGCTGATATTTGTTTTTCTTTCATTTCATTGTGCCTCAGAAATTTGCAATTCTGATACAATAGTTAACATTCACACTATAGTAATTAAATTGTAATTTAATTGAATTAGTATTCTCTGTTATTATCGTTTAACTTGAATCGCGATGCTATGAGGTTAATATTTTTACATGTACATGCAGTCTCCGCGAAAGTCCCAAATCCATTACTGGCCACAAGTTCTCGCAATATGTTAATGATATCTGGCCCACTGCCATTTAACTGGCCAGTCTAAAACAAGTAGATACTTTACCAGAATTTTTTCACTAGCCACAAGGGCCCATATTTCGGTAATTTTTCCTAGACCTCGTACGGTTGTACTGGCTTTGCCCGAGGTCTGACAGACTTTCGCGGATACTGTTTACATGTATTATGAATAATTCTGGACCACGCGTTAGGTTCGGGCGCCCGTAAGCTCGTTTAAACCCCCAATATTTGGCAGTGGCCGTTCCAAGGCAGTGACCCCAGTTTTATTCCTATTTGTGTGTGGGGTTTGTTACGTGTTTTTGTATCGTGATTTGTTGTTTTGGCAATTGGTCACTTGCCGTAAGTAAAGGACCTTGTGCTGCCTATATAAGGTTTGTCCTGCTGCTGCAGGTGGAGTTCCGTTTTGTTTATATTTAAATGAACTTACTGATTACGTATTTTGTTTCCCTTTACTCAAATTACCGTTGTGCAGAGCCTCCACTAGATTATGAGTAGTTTTGCTATCGCTTATGGTCGAGACCTATCTACAAATGACATGGCTTTAATAGTGAGTGTTTATACACTATTTTTTTGAGATGAACACATTTAATGGATAATTACGTGTTAAAACACACATAACATATTTAATCGCTTCATTCTTTAATAATGCAACCCATGCCATGATAGAATGTGAGGTCATGAAATAACAATACATTCTGACGTCATTATTACACATACATGCACATACAAGTGTAAATAGATTACACATTTATAAGTTGAAAATTGAGTATGTTTAAAAAAAATAATATAAGTAGAAGACAAAACACTTTCTTTTATTGCACCTGCTTCAGTCTGGTTTTGAAGTTGATTAAATATTTAGGTAATGGTTAATGTTTGACATTAAAAATTACACATTCCTTTTTATGATCAATATAGATTAATTGATCATTTTTTTAAATATATTAGAAAGCATGCAATGACCAGGAATCGCAACTAGTTGTCATTGAAACGGCTGCTGAAGACGCTAACCTCAAGCTAACATTACAACATCTACATGCTTACAACAGTATGTAAATTACGCTTATATATGCTCAATGCTCATCAACTCATACTTATACATGTATTATCATTCTCACAAATAAATGCTAACGGTTTGGTGAATGAATTTATTGACAGCACTGAGTATTATATGCTGATACGTGCGTATGTATGTTCAGATATATAGGATCTGACATGAGTTGTCATTTCATACCATATTTTGTTAAACGAGTTCAGGAATTTTGTTAGTAAGCGAGCATTTGGCGAGCTTACTAACGAATATCCTGGACGAGTTTAATAAAATATGGTATAAAATGACAACGCGTGTCAGATCTTTTTTTTCACATGCTTTTAAACGAAACAAAAATCTTCTAATTTTACCAAAAATGTTGATAAATCCAAAAAGTTGTGTACTGACGTGACGTCATTTCATGTTGACGACGTCATTTCACCAAAATATTGTTATCCGATTGGTCAGTCAAAGAATATGTAGCCAATGAAAACGCTCAAAATTTTATCTTACACATGTGTAAGATAGAAATATTCGTAATGGTTGTATTACACGGGATACAAGGTATAGCATGTGATAAATCGTGCTTTTTCAATTTAGGCATCGCATACACGACATCGTTCTGTGTACTACATGTTCTTATTATAATTATTTTATTGTTAAACGTCATTTGTTGACTTCGTCCATTTTAACAATGTAATTGCTACAAACACAGAGGATCAAATCGTGGGTTACTGGATGAAGGCAAATGACCTTGAAGTTGAAGGTCGGTGGGTTTGGGGCTATCCCAGTGATCATTTGGTGCAGTATAGCGACTGGAGTATGGGTGAGCCAAACAATGTCTCCGGCTGTGACAGGTTACAGCCTGGATGATAACAGTGAATATTTTATTACTTGAATACTTAATTACGCATAAAATAAATGCATTCAAAGTTGTTTTAAAATGCATAATCCTTACCATTTTATGTTCTTTATTAACACTTTTTTTCGTGAAAAGGCAATAACTTTGATCTAACAAAACTTATTATTAATCCCTGTTATGCACTCTTTGACAGTACAAAGAACTGTGGGGTGATGTTTGGAGAAATCCACTTCAATTTCACATGGAATGATGTCCATTGCGGCAGTAAACAACACTACATCTGCGAGCGTGGGTAAGTGGCGGCATTAACTTAAAGTGTCAGGGGAACATAACAACACTTGTTTAGTCAGATAACTTTCGCTGACAAGGTAATGACTTTGTTGTCCATATGGTGACACTTTGTACACAGTGGAAACAGAAGATACTTATCAAATAAGTAAACATGAGTTCCGGAGTAAAATCAGCGAAATACTCAGCTTCAAGGAGATGGAACCATGCTGCAAACGCGTTAGTGTGATGGTTGAACACAGGATCGTGTAAATGCCATTGTGTCGACGAAGCACTTATCTGAATGGTTTGTGCCTGCAACAGTACAATATATCATGTATATAATATATGCATGGTTATTTCTACTAGTTTATGTTACTGGTTCGATACAGAATTGGCAATGTTGTTAATATAAAACACGAGCAATGCCAACGAATGTATACATTATTTGGTATACAGACAATCGAATAACAATTTACATCGAATCTCAATAACCAACAATACAAAATCTCGACAGCAAGTGTACATATGATTAATATAGACTTCGTTAATACATAATGCATTATATAATTTTAACTATGTTTTTCTGCATATATTTTATTTAAAATATATAAATAAGTATGCTTGATGGTATTAATGTTTTGTGATTTCCTGTACTAAAGCCTATACATTAATGTTTTTCATTTCAGAGAAGCAGCAGAAATTGTAGGCTAGATAATGTGAGATACATTTATACCAATATAGCAATAAAATGCTGTTTCACAATATCGTAATGTACTTTTATAGTACGCAGATGAAATGACAGATGTTGAAATGATAGATGTTGAAATGATAGAAGTTGAAATAAAATATGTTGAAATAATAGATGTTGAAATGATAGATGTTGAAATGATAGATGTTCAACTGATAGATGTTGAAATGATAGATGTTGAAATGATAGATGTTGAAATAATAGATGTCGAAATGATAGATGTTGTAATGATAGATGTTGTAATGATAGATGTTGAAATGTGTTCGTCAATCGCGACAGCATGTCGTCTGTTACGTACTTTGATGTATTATACACTCGAATTCGGTCTGCGGTGTCATGACATACACAATTCGGTCTGCGGTGTCATGACATACACAATTCGGTCTGCGGTGTCATGATATACACAATTCGGTCTGCGGTGTCATGACATACACAATTCGGTCTGCGGTATCATGACATACACAATTCGGTCTGCGGTGTCATGACATACACAATTTTTAGGTAAAACACAAATTATGGCTTGAGTATAGACTATTTTTAAAATGTTTGGGAAAACGCGCTTTGATTGTAAGGGTCTTAGATGAAGCTTTATCGGCAATAATATTGTTTTCCAAAAACACTGTTTACAAAAGAGGCTTAGGGTTACAGTGATCAGTGTAAGTGCATTCTGAGTATAATAAAGTACGATGCACTTGTGAAAAATGTTTGTCTTATTTACGGCATTTTTACATTGCATTGAAAAGGGTGAAACTGAAAGTTGTTATTATGATGTGAAAATAAAATGTAAAAGTTGTTTCAACATTATTAGATACATGAGCTATCCTTTTTGGCGTCTATTTTCATATTTAAATAATGCTATTCAATGTTTTCTCAAAATACTTTTATTCAAATGTAAATGAGACACACATGTAAATGAGACACACATGTAAATATAAGAAGTACGCAGCACTATTTAATGCTATTGTATATGTTGTCAAATGATAATTTTTATTAGGTTTGATCACGAACTTCATGCTTTTTCGTGCATCAACAGACTGTGTACATTATATATACATGTCTAAAGCAGATTAACTATGACTATAATATGTTTTTAATATGTTTTTGATATGTTCTGCCCCTGTATTGAAACTGTCAAGTATAATTGATGAAAAAGCTGCTTTAAAGCATATGCCCATATTCCACACAAGCTACGATTCCAACGAATCGAAACGAATTAAAAAATAGTAGGATTCGTCAGGAAGCGTGGAATTTTGCACGTTTTCTGGCCCAAATTGTGACGTTAGGACGATTTAGTTACAATTCAGTTAAGAATCTATTACCACTACTGCACGAACATTAGAAAACAGTTACGTACTAGTTAAGAATACGCCGAAAGCATGTACGAATTAGGTACGAATAAAAATATATTCTTTAATTTATTTTCGGCTTGTATTCGTGGGATTCGTGACAGATTCAGAGCCGATTCGTGGTCAAGCCGCGAATTCTTGAATCTCCGAATGAGCTAAGAATACCTACGAATGACTTCGAATCTGTTAAGATTCAGCTACGATGACGAAGTGAATGCACTACGAATTTGTTACGAATTAACTATGATTGTTTTTGAATTTTTGGACTGGGGAGTTCATGGCCAACGTTTTGAACAGTTCAAAACTTTTGTCACGAATTTCCGACTGCGCAAGAATTGCAAGAACTTACTACGAACATATACGAACTGATTACGATTCAACTACAAATCCAAAAATTTACCAATTCTTGGCGATTCGTTGGATTCTTGATGTCTGTGGAATAGGGGTATTATAGTACTTTAGTGAAAAATAAAATTTTAATTTAATATTCTACGTACTTGACAATCCAAGTAAGATTTTTACATAAAATGATATAGACCTTGGGCTGACAATAGACCCTGCTCCTCCCCTAGAGGGAATTTTCGGGACTATGTTTTTATGAAAGTACCATATCTAAGCTGTCATTTGGTGGTTTGCTGCACGATGGCTGTTGGTTATTTATTGATGCTACGCCAATTTAAAATATGTTACCATTTTTTATAAGAGAAAAAATGGTATAAGTACCCATAGCAAGGTTTATATCGCACAAGAACTAATGTTTAGGTCTTTTTTTTTTTAATTCAAACAGCTCAATACAAGTGATTTGTGAGATTCAAGTACACTATCACTTATTTGTGAATTGTAAGTATCATATTTTATCATTTTTAGCTCAACTGTTCGAATAATAGGTGAGCTTTCCTGATAACCCCGGCGTCCACGTCTGAATCTGGGTAAAGTTTATATTCAAAAGTTTTGCTACTTCAAAACTACATAAGTTATTCACTTGAATATTGGAATATACCTTTGTCATCAACCCCAATATCAGAGGCAACATTCCCTATAACTCTGTTTTGTATTTTGACAGAGTTTTGCCCCTTTCACATAGATTTTCTGGTTAAAGTTTATATTCAAAAGTTTTGTAACTGCAAAACTACATAAGTTATTCACTTGAAACTTGGAATATAGTTTGTCATCAACTCCAGTATTAGGGGCAACATTTCCCATAACTCTGTTTTGTATTGTGACAGACTTATGTCCCTTTTTCACCTAGATTTTCTTATTAAAGTTTATATTCAAAACTCTTAAAACTCCAAAACTACACAAGTTATTAGCTACATAAGGTTTTCACTTGAAACTTTTATTAAATGAAATAATTGCCATAACTCAGTTTTGTATTTCAACATATTTATACCCATTCCTCTCCCAAAATATGTACCAACTGAAAAACTTCGAATAGTCTAGCGCGCTGTCCTATGACAGCTCTTGTTTTACATAAAATTCATTTCAAATAGGTGATTGTATATTATGTTACCAAAAGATAAATGCAGTAAAATGTATGTTAAAAGAAACCTTAATTTATTTACCTATTTAAGATGATACCATAAAAGTGTGTATATTATGTGTATATTATGTGCAGAAAAGATTAAATCATGTTAAAAGAAAAATTTACTCATTCTATGTTTTATTTATAGTGATTATAGAATCCTTTTTCCAACTATTCAGCCAACCCTGTCTATTCGACCACCCAAATATAAATTAATTAGTATTTCTTATAAAGCTTGTGTTAGTTATCTGTATTTAGAACATTATATTACACTCATTTTTTTAAACTGAAAATTCAGATTTTGTCTGAGGAAATAAATATTTTTTTAGAAATTATCTAAATTCTTTTAAAACAGTATGCTAGTGTTTGTAAGTATAATATAGAATGCTTTTAATGAATAATATCCGAATTGTTACAAACTTTGAGTGTTTCTTATCAAAATGAAGACTGGCCGAAATTGTAGGAAACATCTAAAAAAAATCATAGATGCTAGGGTGAGTTGCTTGAATTGGTCGGTAGCAAAGTGAATGGCTAATCTCTAAAATTATCCGGCCGGTATTTTGTAGGATAGACCTTCAATATAGAGGTAAACGTCTCACTTGTGTTGAAATTGTGTTCATTTAGGATATAAAAGATGCAGAACGTTTGGTGTTGTGATTATGAAACAGCACACTTATTTATATATGCAATTGCAATACAGTTATTTATAATTATTTCTTATGACAATTTTAATAATAATAATCAAGATGTTATTTGAAACAAACTGAATTGAACCTCAAATTGGCAGTGCTATTTACATTAAGTGTGTGCTTGTGCCATTTGTGTACACCCCATCACTTCAGGACGTTATATCTCTAATATAAAACAATGAACAATTCTGACAATTGGTGTGATTACTGGTGGAACTATGCGCAAAAAGTATGTCGATTTAGACTTTTGCAAAATAAGCTCTTTGCGGCGATAAAACTATATAAACTTGACAAAATACCTCGAACACACATAATGTTCGATTTTAACTCGCCTTTTCTTGGAAAATATAAGGTTCTATAATTTTATATTTTCTGTAATGACTCTTTATTGCTTTTGACATCTTTATGTAATATTATTTTTTTTTTAATCAAAGCAAAAACGTATAAAAACCAATACATACAAACCCACCGTCTCTCCTTTTTTTGTCTTCGCTGGAAAGTGGTGCATTTGCTGATAAGGAGCCGGTACTACGGTGTGAACAACCCTTTAAATATGGAAATGGTGCTGACTTGCAACCTAAACAACCAACAATAATCTTTAGGTACTGTTCTACTATAATAAATTGCACAAATATTTTGTTTTATGTAGTAACGTAATTATTTTTTCAATGCCAGCACACATGTATGAGCCATCAACATTGATGTTTTGGCTTGATTTGGTCATATGAGGCACAAACCTGATAAACAAGAAGGCCATGATGGCCCAAAATGCTCACCTGAGTACTGGCAATGACAGAGGTCAGCTCTGATATCTGAATGTCATCACCAAGGTGATTCATTACTGTTGTTGACCAGGGCCCATATTTATAAGGATTCTTAAGCTAATCTCCACTTAAGATGAAAATAAGTAAAAACTAGAATTTGTGTTTGAAACACTATGCTTTGGAACATGTCCATGAATGTCATATGGTAAATACATGTATTAAAACACTGAATCATATTGAAAATTCTGTGTCAGCTGTTTTAACAACGCATTACTTCGTAATAAGATCCAATTAAAAAATAATTCTTACTTTGCGACTAATATTCTTTATACGAGCCCTAGCATTCAACGGGAGCTATGTAGATGCCTGTCCGGCCTACTCCTGCTTTCACCTGGCAGTCAACAGGTGCAATGCATATGCATTAATGGTCAAATCAGTTGGGTCAAGACAAATGCCACATGAATATCACAATGGTACTATCAAAACATCAACCAAGTGCCCAATTAGATCTAATGTAGCAATAAGTACCGCTATATTTCAATCGCAACTGACGTTCGAACATTCTTTAAACATGCTGCTGACACACAATCTGTGACATGTTTACCATTTCAATCACACATTATACGGAGGTACATCCGATCTCTGTCATCACAGTATGTTCAAGTATCTAGCTGAATTCCATATACGATATTTTGTTATCATTTTTACAATTGAAACAGTTACGAGTGACAGCTACATTGTATAGATACCTGCCGGCATTACATTAATCACAGATTAGGCCCGTTAATCAAACAACTGTCATAATGGACACACGTGTGTTTTACTTGCATTTTTAGGTTTTATAAATGATACCAAACTTACTGGTTAACAACTCCTATAATCACTATAAATACAACCACCGGTTAACTGGTTTACGGATTTGCTATTTGTTGCCATCCCTAGTGACAAATGCAGTCTCTATCCTACACATATATATATAAGTGAACCTAAACTATTACATGAATACCTACACTCATTAAGGATATTCAAAACCTACTCTTGAGGGTTATTTTAAGCCATAACCATTATTAATATGTTACTGTTAGAATCAGACTGAGGAAGACTTAAGAAGAGAAAACGGCATGTTGGACACGAAATCCGCAATAACAATAACACAGAAGTTGAGAAGTATATCTGAATTGGCAATGCTCCCCCGCCCCCCCCCCCCCCCCCCCACACACACACATTCACAGTGGAGAGCTGATTATGATGGTGGTGGGTATCGATTTTCCAGAGAGATAGCACCTGTTATAAAGCAAGTTACCTACCTTAAACTGTCTTGTCTTCCATTAGAACAGAGACAGTAGTTCAGGAAAGAAGCCTTTGCTTGGGGTAAAGTGATGGAATTATTTTTGCATTTTATCATAAACACGCCCTAAAGCTCCATTATTTCTGCTCTGATCTGGCTATTGTTTAATTTATTGAGATATAACAGCCAAACACAAGTTTGATAATATTGCATGTTAAATGAAGTCATTATAGAAACACTTTGTATTTTTGCTTTTCTTTCACAAAAAACATTCTGGTAATTCTAGTCTGAAACTGGCCCATATTTGACTATGTCTTACAAAAACGGTGCAAGTTTGGTTGAGATTTGATAAAAACGTACGTCTGTATTTTGTACAATGTCTTTTGTTTTTCATTAGCTCATACAAAAACTAAATACTTATTGTGTTGCTGGTCTGATCTGGTCCATATTTGACATCGACTGAGACCTTATGGTCATACACAAATTGTGTAAGTTTGGTCCAAATACAAAAACGTATTTACCGTGCACATCGCCATTTTTTTGGCATATTTTTCTCACCAACAAGGGGCAATGGTGTTGGTACCCCAATCTAGGATTTATTTGTTGAAATATTCTAGTCATACACAAGCTGTGCAAGATTGGTCAAGATCAGATGAAAAATGAAGTCTGTATGTTGCACAAAGACTATTTTCTGTTTGTTTTTTTTTCTAATGAAAAAGGGGCATTAACTCTTATGCTCCTGGTCCAATCTGGCCCATTGTAAAACCTATCCGAGATTTTATGGACATAAACAAACTGTGCCAGTTTGGTCAAGATTGAATGAAAAGTGAAGTCTCTATTGCGTCCATGTGTCAAAATGTTGGCGCATTACGGACGACGGATAAATTTTGCGGGTAACATGCTTTAAAGTCACGTAGCTGACAAAATAACCAACATCTACTGTGCAGCCAACCTGCAAAAAACTCAGTAAACATGTGTGTTTCAGAAAAACCATGTCCCTTGGGGGGGTGGGGGAGCAAAGACCTTGGTAGCCAGCGGCCTACTATCTTAATATCCAGATACATATCAAAATAATTATGTGGTAACACGAATCTGTTCGCGAACGCTAAGTAGTTAACACGAATGTTTTCGCGAACCTTAAGTGGTTGGTACCCCAATCTATGATTTATTTGTTGAAATATTCTAGTCATACACAAGCTGTGCAAGTTTGGTCAAGATCAGATGAAAAATGAAGTCTGTATGTTGCACAAAGACTATTTTTCTGTTGTTTTTTTTGTAATGAAAAAGGGGCATTAACTCTTATGCTCCTGGTCCAATCTGGCCCATTGTAAAACCTATCCGAGATTTTATGGACATAAACAAACTGTGCCAGTTTGGTCAAGATTGATTGAAAAGTGAAGTCTCTATTGCGTCAATGTGTCAAAATGTTGGCGCATTACGGACGACGGATAAATTTTGCGGGTAACATGCTTTAAAGTCACGTAGCTGACAAAATAACCAACATCTACTGTGCAGCCAACCTGCAAAAAAACTCAGTAAACATGTGTGTTTCAGAAAAACCGTGTCCCTTGGGGGGTGGGGGAGCAAAGACCTTGGTAGCCAGCGGCCTACTATCTTAATATCCAGATACATATCATAATAAATATGTGGTAACACGAATCTGTTCGCGAACGCTAAGTAGTTAACACGAAAGTTTTCGCGAACCTTAAGTGGTTATAGTATGGCTGTTCTATGCCACCATACATTTGTACTCATTTTTAATTATTGTTACTGCGGCGAAATCAAACAAATTCCCTACAATGAATGAGCATTTAACAAATTCCAACCAATTCCCTACATTTGACAGCATTTATTCAAATTCAACAAATTCCTTTCAATTTGTTAACATTTAACAAATTCCCTACTACAGCCATTGAATGAGTTCAGAATCACTGGCAGTTCCGGGTCACTTCAAGATTAATGGTTCTGAAAATAATAAACACTCTCCCATTTCGATTTTTATTAACTTATATTTGAACAGCAATACATTTGCAGTATATCACCAAAGTTCCAACTCTGTATGCTGATCCATGAACCGAAACGGGGTTTTATGAGTAACACATGTTGAAAAATCTACCTGAACACCGGTTGCAGAAACTAGGCTACGTTTTATTCATCGCGATGAAACATCGCAAATGTCCGGTGAATGGGCACATTTATGGTATCAGTTGGTAAATGAATATATATTCTGTGTAATTTATACATAAGAAAACACCTGATTTCCAAATTACTGCAGAAAACATCAGTTATATGAACACATGCGTATTGGGGTGTTCCGGGTCACTTGAACGGGCATATGACGGGTTTAAGTCAAGCAATTTCTTGTGTATATGTTTTGTGGAATATCTCCATGGGTTGGTTGAGTCCGTAGACAAAGCACAATTTAAGACAATTATTTATTGACCATTATGAAATATTTGTTACACAAATAATGGGATATTAATAAAGGTATGCTGCTCATAGGTTGGATTGACCCTCATATTAGTAATAAATAACATAACAGCTTTTCGTGGTATTTCAAACTGAAGACTGGTGCTAGCCATTGGGCGAACAAAGAAGACCCTTCACTGTTTTAATGTTTTCAGATAGTTTATCTCATTAATACTATTATTACAATTAGATGTAAGCAAGTATAGTATACGTGTATGTTATATGTATTGTGTGTATTCCAAAGCCGTCAGATTGTTAAATACCGTCTTTTTAATAGAAGAAACGACTGTGAGTTCCATATTTATTATGTTTTTTCAATACTTTTATATACAATGATCTATATCGTCTAGAGTACCATTCAGCTTTATGTTTACATATGACATATCATCCTTTTGCTGTAGTATATATGTTTCAGAGTGTTGATGTTACCATTAGAATGGTGCTACCTGTATATCGTATGCTATCATTATGTGTTTTGTTACTCTTATATCCCTAGGTTGATAATTTTATCAATGTGCTGATGATTGTTATCAAATTGATGATCTGGTTGTTACTGATGATACCTGTATGTTTAGAAACTACGTACAATTAACACATTGTGTACGTGAATGCATTTTGGATTGTTTATCGCATTCCGATTTATGTACATATTTTCATTTATTTCGCGGATTATTAAATTATTTTAGCTGGTATGTTTAAGTATAATTTAAGTATAATTTTACTAGTCAAAGGCGTTGATAATCGTTGATAAATTATAAGATTATTTTACTGTTGCAGTCTAACATCTGAATGGCCATGTAAGCTATGTGGCTTTGTATCTGTTCATATATTGACCCGCATCCTACATGAAATATAAAGAAGATGCCAATTGAGGGAAAATCGTCAACATGCCCCAACTATTATGTTGTTATTATTTGTTCTCCGGTTTCCAGAAATGAACATACCTTCCTAGTGGTGTTGTTTGACAACTACTAAGTCAGAATGACAGATGAAAATGCTTTTAAAATAAACCTTAAAGGAAACTAAAGTAAAAGTGTTAAGTGACCCGGAACACACGTAATTGCTTCCGAACCCCCGCAATCAGTGTATACAGTTCAACAAAATATTTAACAACAATATTTAATGCTACCAAATGTTTCAAACATGCATATTAAAGCTAAGATATATGTCTTCCAAAGTATACGTAGGTTTGCGTGATTGCAAGTACATTTAAAATGAAGAGAGCGGTTTTGTCGCTAGTGACCCGGAACTACCCAATTGATAGTATTTAGAATATATAAGTAAACATATGTATACATATATAATATATATATTAATGTAGCATACACAGCATATAAACTACCTTTCATCGGTTACTCTAGGATGTTGAAGATTGGCTTGTTTACTCGTCGTTTCTAATATATAATTAGCTCGTTACTTACACATTATTTTTATGATGATATCGTATATTATTGAATAACAAGCCACATTATCAAGTTTGAAGGTGGGAAATTGAACTTTATTCAAACAAATGCTTCCCCTTTAGCAACAACGCACCCATAATTCATATGCTTTTAGTTTCTTTTCTCGCCAACAGTCTTTATACGCTATCGAATTTTGTCTTAAACATCAGGACATCTGTGTATAAAGATTCGGTAGTTAGAGGAATTATTTGCGATTCTGATTTGACTCAGTTACGAAACATATTTGAAAATGATAAAGCTCGGACACATTTACAAGAAACTATATTAGCATCTATTACGCTATAAAAGTATTTCCTATATTTATACTCGGTTTTGTTCGTGCACGTGTTGCATGTGTCAAACTCATTCATTTAGATGAATAAATACAAACAAACATTCTAAAAGATATTACTTGGGCAAGCATTTTAATAAACGTCCGTAGAACACATACAAATACACACATACACATGCAAACAATTTTTTGGCAGGTACATTCATCCACAGTAATTCCATTTGAATTAAGCAGTTGTGCTGCTTAATTCGAATGGAATTACTTCTTACAACACATTCAAATCCCCTATAAGTAAATACAGTGACATATTACTTTTGCTTGAATTTGGCTGCAATATTTGTCTGCTTGTTCAATCCAAAGAAGTGCACATATTTCTTCACAGGCACTTTGTTTCTTTCTCTGTCAAGTTTAAATTAATGCAATGCGGACGTATGAGGAACGTGGCTCAACATCAGTGTATAGGTGCCGAATCTCCAGAATCTCCTTAAACAACTTCAGTTCAAAGAATCAACAAATATGCACCAATTACTGAAGTGAAAACAATCGGCATTACGTTGACAACAATACAAAACGATCAAAACGATGAGAGCGTAGACAGACGGTTGGCGAAAAAAAAGAAAGAAACCAAAATCAAGGGAAATGCAGTACGAACATTTTCTAACAGAAAGGATACATTTGTTTGAATGAAATTGATTTTCTACCATGCCGTTTTACACAAGACAAATCGAAATACTATAATTTCAATAATTGTTATACGCCCTAATTTCAACATCTTGATAGATGCGTGTATATACCTTTGTATGCAAACTACTTAATGCAACCGCAATAATATACAAAACAGTCAACATGTCGACTTATCCAGAACGGGCCGAAATAGCCAATGGAGCGTATGAATTTGGGGGTATCGATTGTTAGTTCTTCGTAGCCTGCAACGTGACAGGTAGGTCACGCGATTCAATCTCTCGAAATCGCCATACCATACTAAAGACCATTCCGCCAACAGTCTAAAAACCGGGAAACATTTCATACAAGTTATTTTCAAACCTATATGCATTTTATAAATTAAAATGTACATGAAATGTACAGACGGTAGTCACGGCATATATACATCAGTAGCTTTAAACTAACTGAAATATACATACTTAAAGTTACAAATACTCTCACTACATATATGCACCATCGGCGTTATACAGGCGTTCACTGACGGTTACCATCCACAACAACAACAAATGGTTGACAAATAATCTGGAAATATAATAATCATTGTTAAACACATAAATAACTATTGAGGGGTGGGTGGGTGGTAATAAAGCGATGTTCGTTTTAACTTGTCAACAGCTCGAATGATTTCCGATATAAAATTCTGCAAAATATGTTTGTGCTGTGCTTGTCAGAGTTACTGGCATTTTTTTTCTAAAACAAGAAACATAGAAATTTCACGAAAACCAAATTTTCAAATGAAATGCATTAAAATCAGCACATCAATACAATTTTAAGTAATGGTAAACTTGACATTGACCCCACGCACCCCATATGTAATCTCAAGCGAGGTCTCGGTATAAGGTATCTATGTATTAATTTTCATTAAAATATCTAAATGCGTTATTAGCTTATTTAGTGGAAACCATTTTTCTATTTTTAGTAACAGTGACCTTGACCGCACCCACCCCTTATGCAATCCCACACGAGGTCTCGATATAAGGTATCTATGTATTAAGTTTCATTAAAATATCTCAATGTGTTCTCAAGTTATTGAGCGGAAACCATTTTCTATTTTTAGTAACAGTGACCTTGACCCCACCCACCCCAAATACAACCCCACGCGCGGTTTCGATATAAGGAATCTATGTATAAAGTTTCATTAAAATATCGCAATGCGTTCTCAAGTTATTAAGCGGAAACCGTTTGTCTATCTTTAGAAACATTAACCTTGACCTTGACCCCACCCACCCCATATGCAATCCCAAGCGAGGTCTCGATATAAGGTATGTATAAGGTTTCATAAGCATATCTCAATGCGTTCTCAAGTTATTGAGCGGAAACCGTTTTTCTATTTTTAGTAACAGTGACCTTGACCCCACCCTCCCAATATGCAATCCCAAGCGAAGTCTTGATATGAGGTATATATGTATTTAGTTTCATTAATTATCACAATGCGTGTTCAAATTATTGAGCGGAAACCGTTTTTCTATTTTTAGTAACAGTGACCTTGACCTTGACCCCACCAACCCCAAGTGAGGTCTTGATATAAGGTACCTATGTATTCCGAATTATTAATATATCTAAATCTGTTCTGAAGTTATTGAGCGGAAACTGTTTTTCTAGTTACATTGACCTTGACCTTGACCCCACCCACCCCATATGTAATCGCAAGCGAGGTCTCGCAATAAGGTATCTATATTTGAAGTTCCATTACAATAGCTTTATCCGTTCTAGAGTTAGAGAGCGGAAACAAAAAGTTGAGAAACTAGCTTACCGAAAAACTAAAACCTGTCCATATAGCTTATATGTAAAAAGGCTCATAATTTTGACAAATTGCAAACTAGAGTTATCAAAATTGGCCTATGAGTTCATTTTAATATAGGGCATAAGTGTTCTAATTTTGAATGAAATCCCTCAAGCCATTCCTGAGAAACCAGCTTACCAAAAAACTGTAACCTGTCCATATAGTTATACGTAAAATTTCTAAGTGTAAAAATGCCCATACTTTTGACAAATTTCAAACTAGAGTTACCAAACTTGGCTTATAGGTTTATTTTAATGTGGGGAATAAATGTTTTAAGTTTGAATGAAATCCCTAAAGCCATTCCTGAGAAACTAGCTTACCGAAAAACTTTAACCTAGCTCGGACGCCGACGCCGACGGCGACGCCGACGCCGGGGCGAGTAGAATAGCTTGCCTTTTCTTCGAAAAGTCGAGCTAATAATAATCGAATGATACTAAATATATTTACATATACACTAATTTCGATTCCAGCACGAAAACGAATATATTAATTGTTAAGGATTTGTAATCTTTTCATGCATATGGGTCAGTATCATGTTTACGTGTCCGATCTATATATGAAGCAGAAAGCTCAGCACACTTGGATGTTTGAACCAATGGTTTTCATGTTATCTTTTATATTCAGTTTGTTCGTATGCATGCATTTACTTTGCATTCGTGTGTAGTTAGATAGTTACATATTAAAACATCAACGCAGTTTTGCTCGTGGGCTTTCTGCAATTCGTGCGTCCTTATCTAATCAAGTCAACCGCGATACCATAAGTTTGTTTCAAATATGAAGTCGGCATGTCTTTTCGGTGTTGTTTTTGTCATTTATTATACTAGGTACCGTTACATATATGCCCCTATGTGCATTGTATCGGTAGAGGATTTTGTTAACCAACATAAATATCGGAAATACTGGAAACAATAGTTCTGGTTTCTTACAACAAAGTAGAAACAGACATTCTCGTATAAATTTATGGAAACAAATCTTAAATAATTAAACAAATTGTAGTTCTGGCTTCCGTAACTTAAAATGTCGCTTTTAATATTTTTTGACTGTGCGCGACATAAAAGTTATGGAGCAACCCCATAGTAAAGTCTACCAGGAAGTCTCAAGAATTTGACAGTTTATCAACAGTCACCAATAAAACGGCTTAAATGCACTACTGAACCAAATAGGCAGCATTATTGGATAGATTTATAATTTTTACATCTAGTTAGGCTAAACAAATTAATGAATTGTTTCTCAGGCACGTTTTAAAAAAAATCAGGAAGGAGGGCGAATTTTATTTTTATTGAAGTATTTTTTTTTTATTTGTCCTACTCTTTTCTATTGGCACTATGTAATGGCTTATTAAAACAAGTAAATAAGTACAGATTAAAGACAAGTTTAAGTTTCAAGAACAATCTTAGCATCCTTTTTTTTATATAATTCTAAATATAGATGTATTAATCACAAACGGTCATTTATACAAGCTGACGTAAAAAGACAACCAATTTGAATGTTCATAATTAACATAAGTGCCTTCAAATTGATATACCATCAGCATTAAAGTACTTCTACTTAAAAAATTTAACTTTTCGTAATTCAGATTTTATAACTGCCAAAAATAGGAATTAGCTTTGAAATAAATTTTTGGACAGGAAAATCAACACTTGCCTATGCAGCTGGCATTTTCGTTTGTCTCCATAGGACTTATATTGACACAGATTTTCTTCAAACGAAACACAAGTTTAAATCAACAAATATCAAATAGACTATATTTATATAGGTTCCCAATCGACTATGACTATCTTTCAAAAATAGTTAATAAAAATTTTTTTTGCATTAAATCAAATTCGTGGCGGGCCATAAAAACACGTTGCGGCGCTGCCTGAGAAACAAATCATTAAATTATTTTAGCCTTAGCATAGTTATGACAGAGTACGGTCTAAAACACATCTACATTACCGTTCCGTTACTAAAATGTGGAGGAAATCTGCCACATGGAAGACAATGTGCAATCAGTGATAGTGCAGTGGTGATTGCAATGTGGACATTGGTGGACAATGTGCAATCAGTGGTAATGCAGTGATTCATTGGCTGACTTGCTGTGGCGAGTGGTGTAGACGACAACAAACGTAAGTGCATCTTTTGTTATCCCTCTGCGTAATTTGGCAACATGGCAAATAAGGCACTTATAGATTTTTTTTAGGTCACTGAGCGGAAAAATTTCTAATTTATTCAACACTATGGGCGCTCAGGGCATAGCTAAAATTGTTAAAAGTTTTGATGGTAGTCAACCTAAGGAATTTAAAGAATGGATTAACAGTATAGAAAAGTTTAGTACTTTGACCGAAGTTCCACCAGAACGCACAAAATTGATTGGTTATCAGGCGAGTTCAGGTCCAGTCAGTGATTTCTTGAAAAGGTATCTTGCAGAAAATGGAGATCTCACCTGGGAGCATGTCAAAGGGGCGCTAAGGTTACGATTTGGGGAGGTGGTAGATTCACAGCGTGCCCTTTTCCTACTAAGACAACTTAAAACAGAAACCCGGGGAAACAGTTCAAGTTTATGCAGAAAGGATGTTGTATTTACGGGAAGATGCATTTCAGTGACTGGATCAGAATGCAGCTCAAAGGCAGTTAGTAGGGTATTTCATTGACGGCTTAAGAGAGGATTCGTTTAAACTTAAAATAATGCGCGAAAATCCACAGGCATTTGGGGATGCTGTGATGGTAGTTACTCGTAAACAGAATCTCAGGAAACGTTTCCAGCTACAGACAGATCATGCGCCAAGTGAAATTGAGCTAAGCGAGTCGGTTCCAATGGAAGTAGATCATTTTCGGCATAAATTCACTGTAATTATTGCAGATAAAAGGGTCATCTGATAAAAGATTGAAGGGTTCGGAAGCGTGACATGCGTACTAGTATAAACGCTAGTTCAACAAACCAGAAGGGTAAGGCTCGTAAAGAACGTGTCTGTTTTGCATGTGGAACAAGTGGTCACTTTGCTAGAGACTGTCCTAATCAGAGAAAACATAAGGATTTAAACGGGAATGCTTCCCACATGTAGAAGCCGATGAGGGAAATAAAAAGTACAAACATAAAGCTAACACAGTTTTTATAAACATGGCCAGTATCAGTGCAAACTCAGTATTATTGAAATTTGGCAAACAACAATTTAGAGCATTTTTTTGTTACATTCTGGAGCCGAAATATATCTTATTCATAGGCGTGTGTACGAGGGTCTTAAAACGAAGCCGAAATACGGAAACCTAGTCCTAATTTAGACACAGCTGGAAATATCCTTCATGTTGATTGTTTTGTGGACGTTGAATTCTTGATTGGTGGTATACGTATGACTCATAAATTCTATGTAGTAAGAAATCTTAACAGACATGTAATTCTTGGAATTGATTGGCTGCAAGCACGTGGTGTGCGCGTGTATCATGACCTTAAGTGTATATGCGTGTGCAAAATACGTATGTTGCCAGAACAAAGTCAAAGGACAAAATTCTGCCACAGACTGCTTATAATTGTTATTGTAAGTTACGTAAACACCCAAGCTACCCTGATAATGAGATGTATGAAGTCACATCACTTGAATTTGGTTACCTTGGAAACGAGCCGGGCTTGCTTCTCACAAATTCGATAATTAGGCTTCCAAGAATCATAAGATACCTGTTCTGCTTGTAAACACCACAGGTAAAACATTAGTATTAAAGCAGGGTACACCTGTTGCTCTTATCAAGCCATTAACTTCTGCAGACGTAGTAACAGTAGATACGTCCGGTTTGTCTGATCCAATTAAGCGAGAGCAAAATCCTTAGTTTGAGAATGTAGATGTGCCACCCAGGTATACACGCCAAGTCATTGACCTTTTGTCCAGAAATGGAGACCTTTTTGCAGAATCTGATGCTTATTTGAGCCACACAAACACCGTTAAGATGAAAATTGATACTGGAAGTAATGGGCCAATTACACTGAAACTTATCGTACACAGCTGAATAACAGAAAGGTTATAGATAAGGCAGTTGATGAGATGTTGGACGCAAACATTATTTCTAGAAGTAGGTCTGAATGGTCATTTCCTGTAGTTATTGTTGATAAGAAAGATGGTTCCAAGCGTTTTTGTGTTGATTTCAGGCAATTAAATAAGATAACAGAGACGAACTCTTATCCTCTTCCGATAATTGATGACATTCTGGCCCTGTTAGACAAAGCAAAATATTGTACATCCCTTGATCTAAAATCAGGATACTGGCAAGTTTTAATGGATGAAGAAGACAAATGTAAGACGGCATGTGCATGCCACAGGCGGTTATTTGAGTTTAATGTCATGCCATGTGGACTGACCAATGCACCGGCCATATTTCAAGAATTAATGAATCGTGTCCTTGAAGGGTTATTGGAGTTTACTACGCTTAAATTGATGACGTAATTATTTACTCACAGACCCTTAATGAGCACCTGGAACATGTCCAACAAGTATTTAAAAGATTAAGGGAGACCAATTACCTGGGACTTGTGATTAATGAGCAAGGTATTTCTCCTGAGAAACAAAAGGTTGATGTGATAAAAAATCTCGCACCACCTGTTACCGTACGTGAGGTTCGTAGTTTCATTGGAATGTGTAGTTATTATCGGAGATTTATTCCTCATTTCTCAGAAATTGCTGAACCAATGATTGCTCTAACTAGAAAATATGCGAGATTCTCTTGGTCTGATAATTGTCAGGTGGCGTTTGATAAGCTTAAAGCTTTATTAGCCGAAATACCACTTCTTTGTTTTCCTGACCCACAATTGCCGTTCACTGTGTACACCGATGCTTCTGATAAGTGTATAGGTGCTTGTTTAACACAAAGAGTTAATTACGATGGTGAGGAACTTGAAAGACCTATATATTATTTGAGTAATAGATTAAGTGACACACAAATACATTGGTCTACCATAGAAAAAGAGGCATATGCTATCCATTACAGCCTACACAAAGTTGATCATTACCTTCATAATGCTGAGTTTGTAATTAAGTGTGATCATAAGCCGTTGAAGTACCTTTTGGAGTCTCACATACATAACAAAAATATATCGCTGTGGGCGGTCACGTAGGAACAAGTATGCAAACAAAAATGCTACAGAGGTTACCTTTCATGTAGGAGATCCTGTTCATAATCACACCCGTACCAGTAAATTAGACACTAAATGGACACCATACTTCCACATCTTGGAGCAAACATCACCTGTGACTTTTATCATTAAAAATCAATTAGATGGCTCTACGGTAAAAGCACACGCTCAGCATTTACGATTCGCAAATCTCAATAATTGGCAAATACCTGTGCCAACAGCTGGTAAACAATCGCGGCGGTCTAATTATGTTGTTCCACCTACTTTTGATTCTGATTCTGACACTAGTGAGTAGGACACTAATGGGACAACTTTTGTTATTTGAAGACATCTGTTAACATTATTCAAGTAAACGTGTTAGTTCATTTATACAACAATGATTTGATTTTTTTTAATACAATAAAATCATTATATATGATGTTCATGGCTTGATTGAAGAGAGCTTTTTCCTGACTAGCTTAATTCATAGATTTGTTCTACTATTCCAAGGTAGCTACTGGAAACAAGGACTTTAAAAATTGTGAAAAATCTGAAAATTCAGGAAATTTGACCATAGCCACAGGAAAAAATTCCAGAAACTGAGGAAAAGATAAATATAAAAATAGCATTTGTTATAGAATAATGATTTGACTAAAATGACTAAAATGGAGAATTGTGACTATATTATTATGTACACTGTCACCGATATGCACAAAATTAGGATGGCAATTTGATAAAAAGATATCAGGAAAAAATCACATTCTGGTCAAACAAAATCAGGATGACATCAGGGATTCTTTTCTTCAGAATTTCAGTCGCCACCATGTGTTCAATTAGTTTATTGCTAAAATAATGTCATGTCTAAAAGCATTGCATGAACCTTTTTAAATTGGAAGTAAACAATATTTTTTCTGACATAAATCATACGATTCAGCAGTTATTGTCTTTCCTACTTAAAGTTCCATTCAGCAGTGTAGAAATAAATATGCAGATAAATATTTTAATGAACATGAATTTGCTTGTCTTGATGACAACAACAATTCAGACACTTGTGTGATATCATGTATGATGTTGACAAATATTTCTAACAAAGATGTCTAGATTGTTGAAAGAATGTAAATCAGGCTAATGGATTATGATAAATTATAGATTTAAGGCTGTCTTTTTGGAGTATGCATATTAATGTGATAACTCTATCAGTAAATTGTGCTGAGGATTTTATTGGTTGTAAAACTGTATTTTTAACACTAACAATTTTTCTTCAAATACTTACCTAGTAAAAAGCAAACATTGAAGATATTCATTACAGAGGTGAGGCAACAAAGATCGCGATTCAACTTAAATATTATTGCTAATACAAGTTAGTTATGTATTTTCCTACTTGATGATTATTTCAGCACAACAACTATGCTACACCAGTGTCAGAGTATGCAGCGGTTGCTTCTACTTCAAAAGTACTGTGCAAACTTGAACGACGTCTGCACCTTAGATGACGATCTTCAAATGACTGGATACGTTATTCAAGACATGATTTGCCTTCGCAACAGCATTAAACACATTTAAATAAGTCCCCGCAATGTTTTGGCAAGTGCCCTATAGTAATCACCCTGTCTGTCAGTCCTTCGGTCAACATTTTTCATGTTTTTCCCTCATAACTTCAAAAGCATGTAAGCTATTAACTTGGTATTTTTTGCAAGTGCTGACTGAATTTTAAGGTAATTAATGTCCCATGCATGAACCTCTACAACATACCTTCAAATTATTTTGACATGGCCGCCAGGGTTGGAAAAGTTTTCCTTAAATGGCTATATTGAAAACTTGAAAAACATCTGACTGTATTTTGAAATTATTTCACTGAAAAGTGTGTTTGGTGACTGTCTACACAATTCCTTTCAAAGTATTTTCATTGCTAAAACATGGTTGTTAGTGGTCCAACATTTTCCTGAAAACATGTCTGAACATGCTTTTACATTTTTACAAGGTTTATCAAATATTATTTATTAAACTCCGGTGAGCGACCGTAGTCCACTTGGCCCTCTTGTACATGTCCATCAATAACCATGGTTGTGAGTGGTCCAACATTTCCCTTTAAACATCTCTGAACATGCTTTTTAAATTTTACCAGGTTTATTCAATATTATTTATCATACCCCCACAAACGAAGTTTAGGAGGGGGGGGGGTATATGGGAGTAAGCTTATCGGTCTGTCGGTCCGTTGGTCTGTCGGTCCGTCGGTCTGTAGGTTTTTGGTTTCCGGATGATAACTCAAGAAAGGTTTGACATATTCAAATAATTTTTGGTACACATGTGTAACATCATAGAATACAGGTCAAGTTTGATGTTGGTTACAAACCACTAAATTTTGACACAGGTTTTGCCCCTTTTCGACTTAAAACTCCCTAAAAACATGATTTCCGGACGATAACTCAAGAATGGCTTGACATATTCAAAATATTCAAAAAATTCTTGTTATACATGTGTAGCATCAGATAGTACGGGGCAAGTTCGACTTTGGTTATAAACCACTAAATTTTGACAGAGTTATGGCCCTTTATTTGACTTACATTCCCTAAAAACATGGTTTCCTGACGATAACTCAACTGTGGCTTGACATATTTTAATAATTATTGGTACACATGTGTAGCATCATAAAATAAAGGTCAAGTTCGACTTTGGTTACAAACCACCACATTTTGACACAGTTATGGTCCTTTTTGACTTAAATTCTTGAAAAACATGGACAATAACTCATGAAAGGCTTCATATATTTAATTATTTTTGGTACATAGGTGTAACATAAAATACAGATCAAGTTCAACTTTGGTCACAAACCACTAAATGTTGACAGAGTTATGGCTTCTATTGAAATTAAATTTTTCCAAATACACTGTTGACCATTCACAAATTAAAGCATTCTCTCTCTGTCCATTTCTTTCAAATGGATGCCATAGTTTTGTGACAAGGCCCTATTGTGGTGGTATATCCGTCACCCATGTGACAATTCTAGTAACTCTTGTATAAGTCCGTCTTAATATCAATAACACATTTTTCAAGCAGCACTGTGCAGCAGTAATATTAATAAACTTCCAACAGGGTTCTATAAAGAAATTACTGTCACAGTGATGAACTACCATCATCAGAGTATGTTCTTACTATGATGAAATCATTAGAGCTGGAAGACATACTCAGCAAGACAATTGTGTGCAAATGTAAAACGAGAGAATATTTTAGAATGAAATTTTAATAATTTAAAGCATTTTATGTGCGAAATATACTTTTTCCAGTTGTAATCCAACTATTTATTATTCGAGTCCTTTTATAAAATAGAATTTACTTAATTTCTTTTTACGTTTTGTGTTAATACTTTTGTCTCATATTTAACCTGTTTTATCGTTATATTAATACCAACTTGTATTTTGTTGTAAAATGTATTTTTTACCTTCCATATTGTTTTTTGACCAAATATATACAGTATTATTTACCTTTTTACTTTTCTATTAATTAAATGTGTGCACTTCAGCTTATATATATATATATTGTTTAGGTCCAAAACTTACCTTAATAATTCAGTGCTTGTGTCTTGTTTATGTATGTTTTTTTAAGTTTGTTTTTTAAGTTTCATTTTGTTAGATCAACGATAATAATTGTGTTGTTATTTTGATTGGTTTTTGATTTAATTGTTTTGATTCAATTTCGATTCAGGACACATTACAGTTACTAAAAAATGTTCATTTAAGAAAAAGCAGCAATAGAGATGATACAATCGTTCTATGTTGTTCTAAACCAAGTTGTTCAAGGAACCTATCCATTCGCAAATTGACATTTTTTCAACATTTTGTTACATATTCCAAAAATAAAAGAACAGTGTATACAAGAAAGCGAAATAACACTACGGACATAAAAATATACTGTAAATACCATTTCGTTCATGAGTAATCATCAGTTTAAATTATAAAGCGTTTGGAACGATTAATAATTTTGAGTGTTTCTGTTGTTTTCGTTAACATTGTTTACAGCACGTGGGTCACTTACATAAAGTAAATAATGGAGGGTTAAATATAGAAATTGGACTGGCCACGTGGTTACGGCGATAGCCTTTAATCTGGAGGTCCCGGGTTCAAACCCCGGTGGGACCAAATTTTTTGTTTTCTTTAAAAAAAAAAAAATTCTTGCTATTATACTTGAGCTCGTTAGTTCCGATACTTAAGTCTGTCAAATTAAGAAATGTAATGGCCTACTTCACAAAATGCACATATCTGTGAACAAGTCCCTTTAAAATCAACATTACCAAGTAACCTGAGCATATAGAGTTGTGAAACTAGCTGCCAGATATTCATTTTGATAATACATTAAGTTTATGCTTAATGACTTCAGGAATATACATTTTATTTTCCAACAAAGAATAGTTGTTTAATATTTACATTAATGTTCAATTTGGTCTAAATGCTAATGGATTAATTGACCAAAATCTATAAACCTACACAGTTTGTTATAAATTGGAAACAAAGAACTCAAAATTTGTTAATGTATGAATTGTTTCTTCCACCGTTCGGTATCCATTTCAATACAGCTCACAACAACAATATTAACTGAAATTCGACTTAGTCAAATTTAAAATGTGTGTTTCAAAATCAGTATTTTCAATTGAAATGGTCATTTTAAGTATCATTTTCTAGATCCTAATACAAATTAATTTAATAGCAAAGTTCAATGAAACAGACATAAACTTATGGATTTTAATGCCGGTTTTGACAGTTTTAGTCCCTGAAAACAAACTGCTGAAACTGTGTATGAAATGTAAGGTCGACAAATCCTGTTTCTTGTTTTATCTTACTGAGTTACATTTCCTTGGAACAGTTTTCAGGTCACTGTCTTGAGCAAGATCAAAATGGCAAGCACGTTATATAAGGAGCAAAGTAGGAGAATACTAATATTATAATTATATGATGATTTCGATATTTGACAGAAACGACTGCATCAGTCTAATGCCGGTTTTAAGAACACTGTTTTTTAGGTATGTGGGTTATGACTACATTAGATCCCTATTGGTTATTGGGTCATTGGTCCAAGTCAAGCTGACCAAAAGTTGAAAATAAATTGTTTCATTTTACTTTCATCCTCGCAATCTTCTTCAGAGGCTGTTTTGGATCCAAAGGAGCATACCTGTTTTACAAACAGCTCTTGTTTATTATTATCTTGTTTATTGGCCAATTAGTCGAGTTCTCATAATTATATGATGTGCAAAAAACTAAGAAACCAAATTCTGAAATAATTTGCAGAGAAAACAATCTGTTACATTCAGCATCTAGACTGTGTAGCATGCACTTTTAACGAGATTTTTTATGTACAACAAATGCGCTTTCGGTTATTCCAAAGCGCTTTCGGTTTTTTAACCGAAAAAGCGCGCTTTCGTTTATTCAAGTAACCGGTTATCTTTTAGCGCCCAAAGTATCCAATCCATGTGAAATAGCACTTATTTTGGAATCGTTAGTTACCATACTAGATAATGTAAATAGACATTTCATTTACCATTTCAAATTGAAGCTGTTTAAAGTTTTAATTAAACAGTAATTGATTTTACTTTTCATCATTACTACCTTCCTGTGGCATGTCTGAGGACAATGACTGGGAAAGGATTTTTCTGCACGAGATAATTTCTCATCTCCACACAAATCTATGGGCTTTTTAAACAAATCATGAGATTTCCAATGATTGTTATGGGTTTTACAGTAATTACATTTTGTGAATGTCTGTCAATTGAGGTCTAAATATCCCAAAACGGAGTTAGATAGTTAGATGATAAGCACATGTGGTTGAGTGCAGGATGCATATAATTTGTAAAATACACTTTAAATTATATGTTTTGGTATCATTTTAAAGGTATATATGTAAGCAATAAGAAAAAAGGCTGTTTTGTGCACTACGTTTTGTCTAGTGGTTCCCAGCTTCATAACTTTTGGCCCATGTATTCATGCGCAAAATGGCAGCCTCCGTGCCCGTCAAAACCGGTGATATATTGGAAAGTAGCTTGGTCATGGTGAAAAGTGAGATCAAATTTTGACTATTTTATATGTAACAAAGAAGGAATTTATTTGCGCATGCGTAACCTTGAGAACATACACCACGTAGACGCTCCCACTTCCCTTTCAAGGTGTACCGGTAATGAGCGTCTGTTGATATTGGTTTTTAGACTGCTGAATTAATTGTATGGATAAAAGCTCACCACATAGTAACAAAAACTGCAAACCAGATTGTTTATTGAACGGCTGCGTTTTTTAATTCGTACTAAAAATTGTCGGTGCGCCGTAAAATCGCATCGGTGAACATTTCTATGCGATTGTTCTCAATTGTATGCGCAAATATAAAATTGCGCATTGATTTCCAAGTCACAGTGAGGCTCACATTTTTTCACATATTTTCATAGTCAGTTGATGTTGAGACAATAGAGAAAATCATTATTTGTAGCCTAATGATAGACATAATCATCATCATTATCACAATCATCATCATCACCTCCACCATAACCATCATCATGATATCTCAGACAATTGGCACACTTATTTTCATATGTGAAAAATATGAGTTCGTTGCATATAAAATACCAGTCTGCACAAAATGGACAGAAAATGTGAAGAATGAGACTGTGATGTGTGAAGAATTAGACTGTGATGTGTGAAGAATTAGACTGTGATGTGTGAAGAATTAGACTGTGATGTGTGAAGAATGAGATCACCATTTCCACACATGCGAAGAATGAGATCCTATTTTTGTGAACAATATGATTTGTGAAAAATGTGGTCCTACATACATTGATCCATACATTTATTATTACATCAGAATATTCTGCGTAGATCTATGTATAATAATTTGGATTAGTGGGAAGTTAATTTAGCCAGGGGCGAATCGTTGAAATGATGTTGAGCGAAACGTTACTCGTATTTGTTTTTCCTCTGCCCCTTTGGTTATAAGTGTGCATGTTTGCAAATAAATCTCCATTTGCCTCAATGAATTCCAACCAAATTCACATTAATGGCACTATAATAAGAAATATGTTTAAATCGCTTACTCTTTATTAATTCCACTCTGTGTACACAACCGACGTCAAGCATGTTTAAAGATAGCTTCTATATGTGTTTGTAACAACGTTTCTGATTGGTTTTTTCTAGGTATCGGAACCAATCAAATCAATTTCGCGGGTAACCCATGGCAACCCGCTTTGTGTGCAGTGTTCAATGCTCAATGTTTCCATCAGAAGATTAGCAAAGTTCCGCGCTTTTTAGATTCCGCTTTTTGTACAGTATTTAACTTTCAATTGTTCCGTCGGAAGATTTTCAAAGTTCCGCGCTGTTTAGATTCCGCTTTCTATCCGTCGGAACAAATGTCCGAGAATTGCTAGATCTATGTAATTAGCATCTTTCTGTCCGTCGGAAAATGTAAAAGTTCCGAGCATTTTAGATTTTTAATTCTACCCGTCGGAACAAGTGTCCCGAAAATTACTATGTAATTAGTACCTTTCTTCCCGTTTCTGACCGTCGGAAAATGTGCATTCCCGAAATTCCGAAGGCTACTATATGCCTATAATAGCGGAATATGAATGTTCCGAAAAATGAAAATGTCCGAAAGTCCGATAGTTACTATATATGTTAATGTGATTAAGCGGGCGTCCCAGCGGCTTTACATAGATACTGACAGTGTGTCGTCAATGTGGGTCAGACAAGTACAGCGTTTCAGGACAGAAGTTGTCTCCCATAGGTTTTCATTATTAAAGATTGCATTATATTACAAGATTTAAACAGGGCAATAGTTTTTAAAATGACTAAAGAGAAAATAATTAAACCAGTTACTGTTTGGGCAAAAGGAACTGACAACTGTGAAACAAAATACAGTGTGGGAATCTCCTACATCAGGGCTGGCGCTGGCTGAAAATGTTCTTGAGCCAATTTTTCGCGAGGTTGGATTTGCTTATTCGCGTGGTTACAATTAATAAATCAGGTAACATTGTTTTGCTACATAAATATGATTAAACCATTAATGTACATATTAAATCACATTAATAGAAATAAAATAAACAAATCAATAAATGAGATTAACAACAAGTTCTTTCATACATAAATAGCATATTTATTTTCATTTAATTTTAAAGAATACATCAAAAGTTAAAGAAAGTCACTGGTCTGCTGCATATAAATGTCTAATGCACATGAAATGAAGTATTGTTCTGTAAGCACTGAAATATATTTATATACCCTCACATCTATGCTACATAAGTCTTTACTCGTCATAATTGAAGTGGTTCTCCCCTTATGTGTATAATTCAGGCACTAATAAGAATGCTGATATAGTACAGGTACTCACTGTTAGTCACACGTGTCCGTCTGTTCCGCACACAGCACACAAAGCGTAGGGTTCACTCGCGTCTAGCTCGCACTGCTCCAGACTCCAGAATGCTCTTTCCCGCCAAAGTGGTCTGCAGCATGCCCAAAACCGGTTCCCACTCGACTGGCATCTGCTTGCACTGGACTGGTGACGCGTAGACTGGCACACGACTAAACTTAGACGGGTGCCTGGCACCACACTCCCCCCAGTCTTCTTCTTTTAGGATGGAGCCTGCCTCTGGGGAAACCCAGTCGCATCCCAGGAAGAACGCTCCACCCTGTGACGCCCACTACCAGGGGTCCCCTCGCACTACCCAGTGCGGAACCAGCATCCGGCCACAACACTTGCTCGGACACTACAACGCGCTGCTCCGCCGCGGTGCGGACTAACGACGTCCTGATGCTCTTTCGTAACACCAGGACGCCCCCTTCTCTGCAGTGGCGCCCCCGCTCACTGCCGCCGCTGCTGCGTCACCCACCGCCTAAAACGACAGCCGGTAGAGCTCACGGGCGTTAGCCACCGTGGCTGCCAATACTTCCCGGATGCTCTCTTGTCGAACGGACGCCACGTTCCTCGCCGCAAGCCCCACAACCATAGGGGATGAGCACGGGCGCATACCCGGTCCACCGAAGTATGGCGCGTCTGTCTCTACTAGCAGACGGTCCGTCGGAATGGCCTTGAGCGCCTGCTTGGCCGCCTCCGAGAGGTCGCCCGTAGAGTGCGTGTATCCCACATACGTATTGGGGAAGGCGTTAGAAAAAACTCTGAACACCTCCATGTCCCCGCGGAAGCAATGGAGGTGAATCCTCTGAGTGGGACTGACCAGCCCCCTCAGGATCGACAGGAGGCACATGTGGACCTCCCTGCCATCCACGTCGCGGTCCGACCCCCGACAGTGGAGGATCAAGACCTGGCGCTCCTCCAGGTGGGTCAGTACCCTCCGCAATAGGGTGGACTGCCCCAACCACTCCGCATACGGCACGGAGTGGTCGAGTCCCACCTCACCGAACCCCACTACCTCCGGCATCCCCACTAACTGCACAAAGGTCCCAATTTCAGAATCAGAGTAAGACGACGCATTTTTAGGGTGGAGACCAATGGTGGGAAAACACCGCAAGCCGGTCAGGGTTCGAAGGTACTCCGCGGAGGGGTAAGCGCATGGGTCACAGAAATTGGTGACCAGGGCCCGCAAGTTAACCTCTGCTTCTGCTGTCGGATAACGGGCCTTAAGCTGCCGCCAAATGTCCCCTCCCAAGACCACACCCACCTTGCGGGCCCACCTATCAAGATGGCAGTGGCTGTCCACAGCCACTGGCAAGACTCCTTCCCTCTCCTCAGCCAACAGCGGGTAAGTCTCCCGCAAGTACTGTCGCTCGCCGGAAGTCAGATGACCACACAGGTAACCTAGCACACTCCAATGCACCAGGTCGAGGATAGCATCTGCCCTCTCACCTGACAGCTGAGCAATGGCCTCAGCGGCCTCAACCTGGGAGGGACTCTCCCTCCCCCCCTGAGGCTGGAAGCTCATAAACGAACAAAACCTCGCTAGATCCCTCAGCGAGGCTCCGGGGCGCACCACCTTACCCCCGATGGCCAGCAAACATGCCCGCCTCCTGCGAGCCAGGTCCCCGCTGCCTAGGGTCCTCAGATCAAAGATCTCCGGGACATGCGACCTTATCACATGCTGCCGGCAGAAGGGCTCCCGGCAGTGTTCAATCGGGCAGGAAGATACCGTCCTCGGCAACTTCGTCGGGCCCCCCTCCCTGTCCCCAGACGCACCCCGCTTGCCTTGGTGACGGACGGTCACCTCGGCACGTGACCTTTCATTGGACTCACCCGACTTGCCCTTTCTCGTAACCCCTGACCTCCACCGCCGGGCCTGTCGAGCCCCAGCCTCCCGGCTGGCACCCGGCTCGACGCGGCTTCCCGAAGCCCGTACCCTCCACTCCAAGTCCTCCCCCCGTGGATGGGTAGACTCTTCGCTACCGGCCGTCGACCGAGACAGCACCCCCGCTGCCCATCGGTCGGCTGCTGCCACGCTCTCCTCAGCATCCCGGGCGGCCGCCTCCTGGTCGGTCTCCCTCGCCGGCTGGACCGCCACCTCCTGGTCCTTCGCCAACTGGACTGCCACCTCCCGGTCGGCCTCGTCCATCTGCTCCGCCCACGTCAGGGTGGAGCGAGGCCCCTCCTCCACCGGCTCTTCCACCTCTAACAGCCGGCTCGTCGTCCTTGGGGATGGCGTCTCAGCCAACTCATCCCCAGACAAATATACCGTACCATCTCCAGCAGCCATGTTAACTGGAAAGACAGGAAAGGATCACAAACTAATACAAACCACATGAAACTTTCCGGACACACATCACACGGAACAAGGTTGCTGTATACTGAACCTCGTAGGGTACACGCCTAAACTGAGTCCATCGCAGTCTGGCTTAACACAATGCATTGCAAATCAGCAACCCTACAGATAATGGCAATGAAGAGTTTTAGTGCCTACAGACACGAAAACTGCTCAGATTCTACAACTATAACCCAACGGCTTCCCGGCCTCTCCTCTGAAATCAACAAGACATAATTAGCACGAGGGACATCGGTACTTCTTGATGTCCAAGGCCTCTGTGGCGGTCACATTCACGCATGACCCGTGGTACCACTCATCGCAGTGATCACACTGGATCATGAATCGCCCCTGCCATGGCTTCCGGCACAGACAGTACAGCTGACCATCAGCATCCCCTTCACCCGGGTCCACCTCGGGCCTGTCTCTCGCTGTCGCCAACCACCCCGGCAGGACCCTGTCCCGACACGGCTTCAGACGGTCGTGGTTCGTGACCAGAACAGCATTCCTCAGCTTGATCTGAAACAGGAGGTTAGAGAGTTTCCTTACCACGAGGCCCGGTCCCTTCCATGGAGGGCACAGCTTTCTGCACTTACCTTTGAGGGTCGCGGTATCAAGAACGTATACCGCGTCCCCCACCTCATAGTTCCGCTCTAGCAACCGGAGATCATAGTTGCGCTTCATTCTTTTGGTCGCTGCCTTCAGCTGACCTCGGGCGCAATTATGGGCTGTCTGCAAGTCATTCACCAGCCGGTGAGCATAGTTGTCCTCCTCCAGGTGCTCCCCCTTCTGCGGAAACATCAGGCCCGCCGGGGTATTTACCTCCCGGCCCAACATCAGCCTGTTTGCTGTGAAACCCGTACTACGGTTGACCGAGGCACGCAGTGCTCCAGCTATCTGCTGCAGGTTCTGGTCCCATTGGTTCTGGTTCTTACCAATGTAACACCGGATGGCGTCCATCAGCGTTCGATTGTAACGCTCCACCTGTCCGTTCGCCGAAGGCCGGTAAGGTGTTGTGCGAGCCTTGTGTATCTTCAACACACTGCACAGCTCTATGAACAGCTTAGACTCAAAGTTACGGCCCTGGTCTGAGAAAACCTGAAGGGGGAAGCCAAATCTTGAGAAGAAATGGTCCACAGCGGCACGAGCCGTCTCCTCTGCTGTCTGCGTAGGTAGAGGGACACATTCCACCCACTTGGTGAATTGGTCCACCATCATGAGTATGTACTCATTGCCTCTGGGCGTCCTAGGTAGTGGACCCAAAAAGTCCAAGTGGACCCTCTCCATGGGAGCTCCAGCTTGGTACTCGGTCATAGGACCTTTCCCCCTCCGTTCAGACTTTTTGTTTCGGCTGCATACCTCGCAGGAAGACACGTACCCTGCTACATCCCTGCCTAACCCATACCAGGTGAACTTCTCCCTGACCTTGTCCTTGGTCCGCTTCACGCCCTGATGACCTGCAGCCGGGATATCATGGTGCAAACGCATTGCCTCTTCCCTCATGGACTTGGGCATAACCAGCAACTTCTCTCCGGACTCCGGGTGACTCTGATACAGAACACCGTCGATCAGCACGCATTGTTCCTTATTCAGCCAATTAAACTTTGCAACCGGGCTCGCTGCAAATAGCTCGGCTTCCCCGGGCTCCAGCCCCTTCTTCAGCCAGCCAAGAGCGAAATTCAACTCTGGGTCCTGCCCTTGCGCGACGATCAAATCAGCGCATGTGAAACCCCAACTACTGGGTTCCCTCATCTCCTGCGTAGCCTGAACCTCTGTTTCCCCCTCCGGGGCACAGGCAAGTATCTTAAACTCCCCACCCACCGTCAATATATAGACCTGACATGAACTTAGAAACAAGTTTTCCAAGCTTGAGCAACCCTCCTGGGGCTCAGGATCCGGCTTGCCACCGTCGTCTCCCTCTGTTGTTGCTTCACCCCTGTCGACACATCCCGTTTCCCCACGGCCCCCTTCAGTGCCCCTGCCCATGCCCATCCCTGGGTCACGGACGACTCCATACACTGTCGGCAGCGCCAACGGAACTGCCTCGTCGACGTCCTCGGTGAAAGTATTCCACAGATCTGCCCTCTGGCAGTGTTTGCATCCCCCACAAGGCAAGTCTCCAGATCGGACCTTGCATGGACCCGCCGCGGACTCCTCTCCCGGTCTACGAGAGAGGGCATCCGCATTCGCATGCTTCCGGCCTGCCCGGTGCTGCAGCACCATGTTGAACTGAGACAGTTCCTCCAACCATCTCGCCAACTGCCCCTGTGGTTCCCTAAATCGCAACAACCAAGTTAAACTTGAGTGGTCAGTCCTGATGGTGAAAAGTTTACCCAGCAAGTAATGTCTAAACTGACGTGTGAATCTTACTACTGCTAGTAGTTCTTTCCTGGTGGTACAGTACCGCCTTTGTTCCTTGTTCAACGCATAGCTACCATACGCTATCACGCGCTCCCCCCCCATTCTGGACCTGAATCAGCTCCGCCCCTATGGCGACATCCGAGGCGTCGGTGTCCAGTATGTACTCATCGTGCTGGTTCGGAAGACCCAGCACCGGTGGTGTCGTCAAGGCCGCTCTCAACGCATCGAACGCCCTCTGTTGTTCAGCCTCCCATCTGAAATGATTCTTACCAGTGACCCGATACAAGTGCTCTGCCACGTCGGAGTAGTTCTTTATGAAACCCCGGTGATAATTGGCCAAGCCAACAAACCGCTCCACATCTTTGGAGCACCTAGGGACCGGCCAATCCCGGACAACCTGAATGTCTGCATCGGTCACGGCGATCTCGTTGCCGCTCACCCTGCGACCCAAGAACTCAACCTGTCGCTGAAAAAGAACACACTTCTTCGCCTTCAGTTTCAACCCGTGGAGACGAAACCTGCTAAACGCGTCACGGATATTAACCAGGTGACCTGAAAACGAGCTACCTAGAACCATGACGTCATCAAGAAAAGCCAGCATAGTCTCCCAGTTAAGACCCCTAAGAACCAGGTTCATTACCCGCGAATATGTTGCGGGGGCGTTACACAAACCGAAACCCATTTTCACGTGCTCGAAGAGACCATATTTTGTCACAAAGGCCGTCTTCTTGCGGTCCTGCTCTGCTATGCTAACTTGCCAGTAGGCCGAGTTCGCATCGAGTTTGGAGAACCAAACACTACCAGCCAAAGTATCGAGACAATCATCAATCAGAGGCAGAGGGAATACATCCTTAACCGTGACGTCATTCAGTTTCCGGCAGTCAATGCACCACCTTACCGTATTGTCCCGCTTACGGATCAGCACGGGGGCCGAGGACCACTCAGACGTGGACTCCTGGATCACGCCAGCTCTCAGCATTTCCTCCAGGTGCGCCTCCTCCTCTCCTGCAAAGCATGCCGGTAAACGCCGCATACGCTCCTTAACTGGCGGGGCCCCACCTGTATTGATAGTATGAGAGATAGCAGTGAAAGTGCCCAAATCAAACTCGTCTCGAGCAAACACATCCTGGTACTCTGTCAGCAGATCAGCCAGCTGTCCCCTCTCCGACTCATCTAAATGCTCGCAAGAACGCTCGTACAGGTCTCGAACGTGTTCCGGAACAGCCCCTGACGGCGCAGCACCTGAAAGAGAGCAAGTTGCTACACAAATACCTCCGGAGTCGGATGGTAGCGACTCCCCGGACAGGTACTCTGCGACCGGGTACGCCCTTGCAATGAGGGTGTTCTTCTTTACCAACTGATAACGGTCCGTAGGGTTGACCAGGCACAGCATGGGGTCCGAACCCGCAGACCGCACCACCCTAGGGACAAGAAGCTTAGAGTTCCCGAACGCCTCCACAACATAATCTTCCTCACATCTAGTCATTGTACATTTTACCTGTAACACCGAGTTAGGTGGAATAACTCGTCTCCTCGCCACCTTCACTTCAGCGACCCGTGACCGCCCGTCGGTTGACCCCAACTCCAGGCTCAAAACCTGCCCATCAAAGATAAGAGTTGCATCCCCCATATTCAATATGGCCTTCCCCGTATTGACCAAAATATCAAACCCAAGTAACATGTCCGTATCAGTCGGGGCTACATATAGCTGCTCCTGGTACCAGCAATTACCAATCTTAAGTTTTACTGGGCCAACAACAGAACCCTGCATGGACATTTTCCTGCCTGCCGTCAACAACTTGACATCACGTAGCTTGGGAGGTGGACGCTTCATGGACTTGTAAACCCGGTCGGAAATGATACTGACCTCAGCTGCCGAATCAACTACCGCATTAACCGTTACGTCACCCACCTGCACCTTCATGCAAAACTGCGAAGTCGAACCCAGCTGGTTCACGTGAACCACTTCCGGTTGAACCGGCTGCTTAGCCGCCGCGGTTCTCGATTTGGGCGTCCCCTCTTTTTTGGCCTCGGGAGTCAAGGTCGGACATGGGCCGCCGTGCCCGACCTTTACTCGTTTAAAGGTTTCGGCCGGGTTTTGGTGGTGTCCGGACAATCCCGCGCGAAATGTCCCGACCCGCGACACCTGAAACATACCGAATCCGGGTCCGCAACACCGCGTCTCCTACTAGGGCCCTGAGCAGACACATTTCCAGGACAACCTCCACGATTTGGGGCCCGTAGTTATATCCTCCGCGCGGGGCGCCCTCCTGATAGGGACCGCCTGCCGGGTACTCACCTTGGTGGCCACGTTGACCGCCACCCTCACCAACATCCCGATAGCTGCCCCTGTGCGCGCCACTGTCCGCGTGGCCACTGTAGGGACCAACGCCCTGATTCCCACCAGGACGGGACAACCGGCCTGCATCCCCCTGCAACTTCTCGGACAGCCTAGCCACATCGCCCTGCAGCTTCTCCACCATCCGGGTCAGTTGGTCCATGGCAGATCCACCCGCCTCCTCCCGGAGGGGTTCTCTCTGCACGGCGTGTACCCGCCTCAACTCCTCATGCTTACCTCCCTTGTGCACGTCCTTCTGGTTGGGCGTACAAACGGATTCCACATACTGAAACATCTTAATCTGGTTCATAGCGTCCCCCATGGAAGTGGGTTGCTGCAGGCTTGCGTGCTTGCCTGCCTCCCCGTCTGTAAGACCCTGGCAGAACCTGGCAACTGCCTGCTGGGTGGCGTACGCCGGAGGTAGCTCACGGAACGCTTTCATTGCCAGCGTGAGGATCCGGTCTGACCACTCCTCCATGGTCTCATCGGTTCCCTGCCGGGCGACTTGGAACCGGCCCTGCGCCGTGGCCGGAAGCTCTGTTGCTCCAAACCTCTCCTGCAGACGCTGCATCAGCTCCTCGTAGGACACTGATCCTCTGCCCTCAGTGATAACAGCATAGAGTTCTATGGCCTTACCTGTGAGGCACCAACCCAGGCAGTCTGCGCATTCCTCTTCGGTCCAGCTACGCAGCCGTGCATAGCGCTCGAACCTCGTCCGGAAGACCAGCCAGTTGCTGCGCCCATCAAACTGCAGGCACTTAGGAAGCCCGGCCAGCACGTCTCGCGCTCTCTGAATGGGACGGCCAGATGGGGCTGGCGGGTCCGAAAGAAGCCGCGCATCGTCGACAGCAGCTGTCTTGGCTGCCGGCGCCGGTGCATTGTGACCAACAGCAGCGTCCCGGTGCAATCCCGGCAAAGGTGCTGAGACCCGAGCGTCCGCTCCAGCGGCCGCCGGAGTGCGCCGTGCAGGCGACGGCGCACTATGGCAAACACCAGTAGCCCGAGGCAACCCCATTGACCTCGGCGGGTCGGGAAGACCCAGCGATATGTCGGCTGTGCTGAACGGAAAGGGCGCCGGCACACTGCGACCACCAACAGTTTCCAGTTGAGCCAGCTTCAACTTGGGGGTAAAGTGGCTTACCATCATCTCGTGGGCGTGTTCCCACATGGCCTGCAGCTCCTCCCATCGTGCAGTGATGTCAGCTTCACCTTGGCTCGAGCACTGGTGTCCCCACCAGGGATAGGCGTACTCGCCAAATCTGTGCGGTATTTCGCCCTAGACTCACTCCTAGGCGGCCTGTTTGCGCCTTCATCCTCACTACTTACACTATCACCATCAAGCGCTGCGCCGACAAGACTTAGATTGTCAGAGAAGTCCAAAATACGCAGATCAGACTCATTCAGCCGACGCCTGATAACTGCCTGCAGGGTCTCTATGCTTAAGTTACCTGAGTTCTCCCTAAGATGTACTATAGCCCCCGCCAGCTTCGGGCCCACTCCCGGAATGGCCGTCAGGACTTGAGGAGGGTCAAAGTTTACCCTTATCACCCCAATGCCGCCCGACTGCGTCCGCGGTGTTCTCATGTTATCCATCTCGAATAAGAATTAAACTAGAAATACAAAACAAAACACACGAACGACGAAGTAAACAATGATATTTCTATTCCGGAACAGGATGTCTCAACACTTCCGCCACGCATGCGCAACAGACGCTTCTCTAAAACAACCACACCCAAATTCAAATTATATAATGAAAAAATACACAAAACCGTCTTTAACAAAAACCTGTTGCAAAAACAAAAGAAACCACACAATGAATAACTTTCCTCGCCGTTTGCTGCTCTAACGGCCCGATTCTGGAACCTAAAATCCTACGAAACAAAAGACTACACGTGGTCAGCGAACTTTCTATAAACTTGCCCTGAAAACACCCGAGAAACGACTTCACACAAATCCCACTTCTGACACCATTGAAGTGGTTCTCCCCTTATGTGTATAATTCAGGCACTAATAAGAATGCTGATATAGTACAGGTACTCACTGTTAGTCACACGTGTCCGTCTGTTCCGCACACAGCACACAAAGCGTAGGGTTCACTCGCGTCTAGCTCGCACTGCTCCAGACTCCAGAATGCTCTTTCCCGCCAAAGTGGTCTGCAGCATGCCCAAAACCGGTTCCCACTCGACTGGCATCTTGCACTGGACTGGTGACGCGTAGACTGGCACACGACTAAACTTAGACGGGTGCCTGGCACCACATAATTGAGCATTAAATTACAACAATACATGACATAATAGATACCGACTTTGTGTGTAAAAACATTTACCTTTGACGCTTTGCTAATTAACTCCATTTTTATAATACAGAATAGTACCGACTTTGTGTAAAAACATTTACCTTTGACGCTTTGCTAATTAACTCCCTTTTTATAATCCCTCCTTTAGTCCTCTCATTAATCCATAACAACTTTCATTACAAGTTGATTCAGTCGCCGCCTGTGTGATAATCAACCACAATCGGGAGCAATTAAAATACAAACGGTCGACCATAAACATTGTTTTCACAAGAGCCATTTTCCCACTTGACACAATTAACACCACACGAGGTTAATCGTATCGATTCATTACTCGCGTTATCAGCTGAAACTATTTAGACTGTAAACCAGTCTGAGCAGATCTCGCTCTCGCGGGACTTGGGTACTTTCGTTTTCTTGTTTTGAAATCTGGTTTTTCCAAAGTTGGGGGGTTTCCTAATACTCACGTGACAGTTCCCATACTTACACTGTTTACTGATAACAGACCACTGAACGTCATTTGAAGGTTATCTTTGTTTCTGTTCAGTTGGAAGTTCTATATTGCTTGAATATTGACACTAGCATTTAATGTGCGTTTTCTGGACTATTTATTTATTTTAAACAAGATACTGTGACATTGATATGTCAGCTGAATTTAAGTTGTAAAGTTTTGTTTGTTGAAAGTCAGTTAGCAAAATGGCGACATTTTCTATGTCTACTGTTGCTAAAGGGTCAGATGAATTTAAAGATTTTTGTTCGATCTGCGAAGAGCAGTCTATTGAGGTAGTCGCAGATTTTTACTGTGAAACATGTTTGTATTTTTACTGTGGAACATGTATTCATCGTCATGGTTGTTTTTTTTTAAACCATTCCCCGTATGGAAGGGGAGAAATGAAGGAGTGGCCAGTTTCCAAGAAGGTGGAGGATTTTCTGTTGAAATGCGAAGTTCACAAAGATAGCAAATTGGAAATGTTCTGCAATGACCACAGTCAGCTGTGCTGCGCTAACTGCGCCTTCCTTAATCACAGGTATTTATTAAACAATTGTCGTTATTAGTTTTCAAAATTAATACAAACAGTAACACTAAACAAGATCAACATTATCCTCTTGTTGTAGAGTGAACAAATGACACAATGAAAAAAACCCTGAACATTTGTGTAATTGGTAACTTGTGGTCATTTAAAGACAGTATTAATGTGTCCATTTTAATTGTTCAATGCCATTTGATACCAGTATTCATATTAACACCATTTATTAACTGAAAATCATGTTTTAAAAAGGATACATGTAATAAGAACACAAACATAGTCTCAAGAAATAAATATATAGTAACAGAAATTGCAATTTTTTACTTGTATTTAGCTGGGTACCAATGGTTAACACATAATGAATAAATGTGTATAACGATTTTAAATGTACAGTTGGTGGTTAATTTTACCCCCACGGTGGCCCCACCCCTCCGTGTTTCTCTATATCAGTAAATAATCCATTTTTGCCTTGTTCGTTTTAGCTCACCTGAGCACAACGTGCTCATGGTGAGCTGTTGTGATCACATTTTGTTCGTCGTGCGTCGTGCGTAATCCGTCGTGCGTAAACAATTTCATTCAATCAACATCTGCTCCTAAACCGCTGGGCAGATTTTCACCAAACTTCACAGGAATTATCCTTTGGAGACCCTCTTTCAAAATTGTTCAAATCTGTTCGGTCCGCTGCATATATAGGTCACCAGAGCTAAAAATTTATTTTAAAAGTGAAAACATTAAAAAAAATCTTCTTTGAAACTGCATGGCTGAGAGCTTGCATATTTGGTATAGAAGAAGTTTGTTTAATGCAGTGTCAGATTGTATGTTATTTCATGAGTGGTCTTTGAAACAAAATTTTCATGAGTGGCGCAGCAGCCTCGAGTGAAAATATCTATTTTCTATGACCACGAATGAAATAAAATATGATCTTACACTGTATTAAACACAATTTCTTTTTTAGTTCATTCTTTTCAACGATAAATACAAAAAAAAATCGCGAGATATGCTGAAGCGTCACAAGTTTTGTGTATTATAACGACATAAATATGACGTCATTATGATTCCAAAATTGTCGATCACTGTTGTGGTGGGACAATAGTGCCACTCTTACTGCGTTGTTGTCGCTTAATTATAGTTGTATTGAATTTCATTATGTGTTTTCTCTGGTTTAAAAAGGCCGATGTTTACACTGACGATTAGGGTATTCGCGTACTTTCAAAAAATAAACATAAACACACAGTTAAAAGTAGTTCCAAATAACCAAGAGTGAAATGATCAAACGTTATCATTTCACTCGACCTAGATTGAAATGATCGGGTTATCAATAACTGGTATTCTCCACTCATTCACTACATAGCATGAAATAAATGTGGCATCTTCTAGTGGTCATATACAAAGATTGTTCAAATGATGCCCCTGGGGTCAAAACTGGCCATGCCTAGGGGGTCACATGGTTTATATAGACTTAAACAGCAAAATGACTTTTACAATCTTCTCCTCTGAAACTGCAAGGCCCAGAGGTTTCATATTTGGTATGTCACATTGAATAGTGGTCCTCTACAAAGATTGTTCAAATGATGCCCTGGGATCAAAACTGACCACACCCGGGGCTCACATAGTTTTTATAGACTTATATAGCAAAATGACTTTAAAAATCTTCTCCTCTGAAATCGCAGAGCCCAGAGGTTTCATGTTTGGTTTGTAACATTGTATAGTGGTCCTCTACGAAGATTGTTCAAATGATGCCCCTTGGGTCAAAACAGGCCACACCAGGGGCTCACATAGTTTATAATTATAGTCCTACATAGCAAAATGACTTTAAGAATCTTCTTCTCTGAAACCGCAAGGCCCAGAGGGTTCATATTCGGTATGTAACATTTTATAGTGGTCCTCTACAAAGATTGTTCAAATGATGTCCCTGGGGTCAAAACTGGCTGCGCCCCGAGAGTCATATTTTTTATATACACTTAAATAACATAATGATTTTTAAAATCTTCTTCTCTGAATCCGCAAGGCCCAGAGTTTTCGTATGTGGTTGGTATCATTGTGTAGTGGTCCTCTACAAACATTGTTCAAATGATGCCCCTGTGGTCAAAACTGGCCACGCCCCGGGGGTCACATTGTTTATACAGACTTAAATAACAAAATGACTTTAAAAATCTTCTCCTCTAAAACTGCAAGGCCCCAAGGTTTTATATTTGGTATGTAGCATTGTTTAGTGGTCCTCTTCAAAGATTATTCAAATGATGCAAAACTGGCCACGCCCCGGGGGTCACAGTGTTAATATACACTTAAATAACAAATGACTTTAAAAATATTATCCTATGAAACTGCAAAGCCCAGTGGTTTACTATTTGGTTTGTAAAATTGTATAGTGGTCCTCTACAAAGATTGTTCAAATTATGCCCCTATGGTCAAAACTGGACACGCCCCGGGGGTCGCATGGTTTATATAGACTTAACTAGTAAAATGACTTGAAAAATCTTCTCCGAAATCGCAAGACCCAGAGGTTTCATATTTTGCATGTAACATTGAATAGTGGTCCTCTACAAAAATTGTTCAAATTATGCCTCTGGGGTAAAATGTGGGCGCCCCAGGGGTCACATGGTTAATATAGACTTATATAGCAAAATGACTTTAAATATTCTCTCAAACTGGAAGGCCCAGAGGTTTCGTATTTGGTATATTATACTGTATAGTGATCATATACAAGGATTGTTCAAACTATGCCCCTGGGGCCAAACCTGGCCATGCCCTGGGGGTCACATGGTTTTTATATACTTATATATGACAATTGGACTTAAAAAAATCTTCTCCTCTGAAACTGCAAGGACCAGAGGTTATGTATTTGGTATGTAACATTGTATAGTTTCCTCTATAAAGAATGTTCAAATTATGCCCCTTGGATAAAAAGTGGCAACACCCCGGGGGTCACATGGTTTATAAAGACTTAAATGACAAAATGACTTGAAAAAGTTTCTTCTCTGAAACCTTAAGATAGATAGAACTATATTTCGAACAGTAAGCATAAGCTCATGAGTTCAAACAATCATAATACATAAATAAATATACAAACAATCGTCATGTTCCATGTGATGTAACAAAGCAGGTAGTAATATAGTTAAATTATACAAATAGTTGACAGATCAAAATAATTGGGAGAAAAGTAAGTTACAGTAATAATGTAGAGCATACGTACATGTTGTATATTAAAATGTTGAGTCATGTAGTTGAAAAGCTTTATAAATAAAAGTCGCAAGTTTTACTGATAAACGTTCATTTTCGGTGTTTAAAAGTTCAATAAATTTAGGGATGTTTGGTCGTTTCCAAAAATATTTATTTAGATATACTTTTCTTTCATTGTAATAAAGTGGACATTCAAGCATAAAATGAAACTCATCTTCTATTGTATTACATAATTGGCATTTTCTGTCTGCTCTAGGTATTTTATGTGGTTTGTTCCATCTACCTCGTTCAATTGCTAATCTGTGCGATGAGACACGTAAGCGGCATAATGCTGTTCGGAATTTTTTAATTTTGACATTGTCAAGATAGGGCTGGAATTTAAAATCTGCTAATATTGAATATGTATTCGCACGTGATGATAGATTTAATCGTTCGTGCCAATTTTGAATAAAACAATCTTTAACTCTTAGTTTAAAGACTTTAAGAAAAGCGTCAGTATTGCCTTAATGCCCAGAGGTTTTGCAATTGGTAAATAACATCTTATATTTGTCCTCTACAAAGATTGTTCATGTAATGCCACTGGGATCAAACCTAACCACGCCCTGGAGTTCACATGGTTTATATAGACTTGTATGGCAAGTGGACCTTAAATATCATCTCCTCTAAAAATTGCAAGGCCCTGAGGTTTCATATTTTGTATGTTACATTGTATAGTGGTCCTCTACAATTATTGTTCAAATGATGCCCCTGGGGTAAAAAGAAGCCTCACCCCTGGGTCACATGTTTTCTTTAGACTTATATGGCAAGTGGACTTTAACCATCTTCTCCCCTGAAACTGCAAGGCCCAAAGGTTTCATATTTTGTATGTAACATTGAATAATGGTCCTCTACAAAAATTGTTTAAATTACGCCCCTGGGGTAAAATGTGGGCGCCCCAGGGTTCACATGGTTAATGTTGACTTAAATAGCAAAATGACTTGAAATCTTCTCTCTAACTGGAAGGCCCCTTGGGTAAAAAGTGGTCACACCCCGAGGGTCTCATGTTTTATATAGACTCAAATGACATAATGACTTTACAAAGATTCTTCTCTGAAACCTTAAGGCCCAGAGGTTTTGTTACTGGTATGTAAGATCTTATATTGGTCCTCTACAAAGATATTTCAAGTTATGCCACTGGGGTCAAACCTACTCACGCCCTTGAGGTCACATGTTTTATATAGACTTGGCAAGTGGACTTTAAATATCTTCTCCTCTGAAACTGCAATGCCCTAAGGTTTCATATTTTGTATCTTACATTGTATAGTGGTAATCTACAATGATTGTTCAAATGATGCCCCTGTGGTAAAAAAAGCAACACCCCGGGGTCACATGGTTTCTATAGACTTATATGGAAAGTGGGCTTTAAAAATCTTCTCCTCTGAAACCGCAAGGCCCAGAGGTTTCACATTTGGCATGAAACATTGTTCACTACAAAATATTGTTCAAATTATGCCCCTGGGATATAAAGTGGCCGCGCCCTGTGTGTCAAATGGTTTATATAGACTGTAAGTAAAATTATTCTCCTGAACTGCAAGGCCAGATCTTTATACTGAGGATAGTGGTTTAGTGCCATTTGGCCCTCTTTCTATAAGCCATTATGATGCCGTAAACTCAGGTGAGCGACCTAGGGCCATCGTTGCCCTCTTGTTTATGTGAAGTTAATGTTGTTATTGTTATTATGGATTATGAGGCTGTCAATCAGGTCTGAAAAAAGGTATTTTAGACCAAAAACAGGAAACACCAGTAATTGTATTTTGACACAACGTTTTCTTTTAAAAACACATGGGGAAATATATCGGCACCTTTCCCTTTGACAGTACGTGCTGTCCGTAGGTTATTACCGATGAACCCATACTTGATTTTCTTCTTGTTCTATCGAATATTGACGTGTGCCGTGTTAGAATCAATGAGTTTTGTATACTGCATGTACTTGTTTTAAAAGTATCATAGATGTCATTATTTTATTGCTGTTCTATTGATGCTGAGTGTGCTCGAGTTAAAACTAAATTATTTTTAAAGGGACAATAAATGCAAGTTATTATTGAATGTGTTTAAGCAAGTGATTTGAAATAACATTATTGCACAGGCCTTGTTTTATAAAAGACAGTACTATTTTTTTCAGACAGTGCGCTCAAAAGACACTTATTTCTGAGTCTGTCAAAATGAAGTCAACAGAACTGCAGCGACTGTCAACCCAGATTCAAACTATTCTGGAAGAAATGAAGAGCCTGCAGAATGATTTGGAGTCCAACATTCAGTCTCTGCAGGTTTCATATGATGAACATGAGCGATACATGTTCGAAGAAATGCTCCTGAATATAAAGTCCATGCTGGATGATTTTGATTATAGTACTTATGGAAATGAGCAATACCAGAAAGAAGGACTGTGTAGGAAAATGAATTCCATTTTAGATGAATTTGACAGTACAGTGAATGATTCAGAAATGAAAGATGAACTTATGAGCCTGCAAGCTTCTATTAAGACTGGTGTTGACAGCTGCTCAAGGCTTCAGGATGAATTGAAACAGCTCCATGAAGCCATGCAGAGAATTGGGGATAATGAGCAACTCTCCTTTATAGCCAGCACGAAATGTCTGCACAAAATACAACAGGCATTGACAGTACTGGGGAAGTCAGGCCAGGTATTGACCGTGAAGGGGAAGTCTGAGTATGATGTGAGCATACCAAGTGATTCATCCAAGCGCACTATCACAGCCATCTGTGTTCTCCCTGATGGTCAGATCATCGTTGCAGACAACTTTAATAAGAATGTAAAGCTGCTGGACCTGCAGTACAGGGTGCTAACTCATTGTGATGTGTCTACTTATATATGGGACATATGTCATATAACACTTAGTGAAGTAGCTGTTACTGTGAATGATTACAACACATATGAGGTCCAGTTTATCTCTGTCAACAATGGGCAGCTGGTGAAGGGCAGGAAGCTTCAGTTACAACATTTCTGTTCTGGTATCGCCCACCACCAGGGGGACCTGTATGTCACGTCTGGTAGAGCACTATACAAGTACACACTGAGTGGGAAACTGGTCAGCAAGCTGTATGAGGATACATCAGATAATTATACAGGTAAATATCATGGTGGATTCATCGGGATATCATTACGAATATGTATTATAAAGTAATTGTAAGACTGCATAGTTGTAGGTTGTCCGTGTGTTATTTTATGTTTACAACAGCAGTTAAGAATAATGTTCAGTATTATTGATTTATATTTATGAGAAATCATGTATTTTGACTGTCACTACATGACATGTCTATAAATATACGTTGAGTGCTTTTCAATGACACACTTTGTGACCTGTTTGTAGATCTTTTATGTGGTTTCCAAAAAGCTATGTATAATTACTATCATGCGTAATCTTGCCTCAAACATTATATCAAATAAACAAACTTCAAAGTGTTGTTGTCGAATTTTAAGAACTTTTCAAATTTTGGTTCATGAAAATCGTAAATTTAAATTAAACAACTGGCTTTTGTAACTGGTAAAGAAGAACTAGATAGAAACATTATTTTCCTGTTGTAACAAGTTACAAACATTTATCCCATCATCGTGCGTGCATTGACGAAATAAACCCCCATGGAATAATCTTTGCTTTATTTCAACACGGTGGTGATAAAACAAACACGCGCAGTATAATGACGACATCTTGTTGATTTTCGTGACATCATTTTATGTTTTTCGTAATATTTAGTGCGATTTATTTTTTTCATTTTCAAAATAAAGACAGAAAATGATGGAATAAATAAAATACTAGGTTATTATTGATAAAGATACGTTTATTTGTCGGCACAAAACCGTGAACCACTCGCCACGGCTCGTGGTTCAGTTGTTTTAGCCTCACTAAATAGAGTTATCTTTATTCAAAACTAACCTAGTATTCTCTATAACTACAATCATAATAGTGTATGTGTAAATGTATGAAATATGTCAGCTTGTGTCAATTTCACTAATATGTCAATGCGTGCAATCATGTATACATGTATATGAAATATATTATTTCTGCATATAGTTACATCAGCTGACACATTCCTGTGTACTTTCTCATTGTGTGTGTAATTGTTTCCATCTGTGTAATTGTGGTAGACTTCAATTCTAATTCATCATGTACATAATTATCAATATGTAAAGCCTTTAGACAATAACCTTATTCAGAGCCTTCCAGTCACACTAAACTATTTATTATTATTGAATTGTATGTAGATCTTTAAGATGTGTTATTGTCTCTTTTGAAAACCAAACAACATATTTAATATAATACTGTATTACTGCATTTTGTAGATTAACAATATTTAAAATTTAAAGTAATTCAATATCTTGATGTTACTCTGTTTTGCAGTATACAGGTGTGCTGTTAGCCCAATTGGTGATATGATATACATCACCAACCTAGACCAGCACAAGCTCCTCAACCTGGCCAGGGATGGGTCAGTACTCTACACCTTTACTGACCCTGAACTTCAATACCCACGTGCTGTACATGTGACACATGCAGGCCAGGTGCTGGTCTGTGGAGGCTCCCACACTGTGATACAGGTGGATAGAGAGGGCAGGAAGAAACTGGCTTCTCTGGCTACACTCGAGGATGGAGCGAGGTTCCCACGGTCAGTCTGCTACAACAGGCAGACAGCCTCCATCATTGAGGGACGATCAGGCAGCAACAACATCCTGGTGTTCAATGTGCAGTAGCTAACATCTAATTGTACCAGACATTTGTATAATAACCAAATATTTTTATCTTAAAATGACAGTTTGTAAATTAGAAATGATATATTGTCTATTGTAGTACGTTTCAAACGTCAATTGTGTTTTCAGTAACAACTATGTTTTTGTGTAAAACTATACTTTTATCATAATTATGACAGTATGTCTTTGGAACCGATAGTCTGTGTTATTAGTATCAAATAAGTGTTTTTGCATGTGTCCTTAACTTAACAAGTTAATATATATTGTATGTGAAAGGACCATTATACCGGGTACAATTTTAGTTTAGAAGTTAATGTGTGTACAGAAATCTACATGAACATCGTACATTACATGCCATTTTCAGACTGTCATTTGTACATGTATTTAAGAAATGTATTTGAAAACATGACACTGTAATGTTATATAAATACTTGTTTTTGAAATATGAAGGATTGACTTTAATTGTCTGCAGTGAAAAGACATTGATCATTTGAGCATTGTTCACTTTCATAATGATGTTTAATTGGTTAATTTTATTTGGTTTAATGCTGATGATTATACAATGATCTTTGTGCTTGAAGTTTAAGAGATTGACACTACACATATAAAATGAAAACAATCAGACATAACTGCTTGTAGTGTTGATGCATTCTGGTTGCAAGGTTTGAACATTTTAAGTTTCAGGAGTGTCATGATTTTTGTAAACACAAACAACAAACTCTTCTGTAATAGATAACGGCATAAAATACTTTCAAACTGACTTAATTAGTTCAGTTTCATTAACAAAGCTGACATTGCAATGAAACTGTATTACTAAATTGCTACACCTGTTACACATGTGTGATCTTATGCATGGGAAGATGACTTGTAGTTTGATAATGTTTGTATAAGCCAATATATAAATAATTGTTTATGTTATTTACCAGCTAGTAAGCATTGATGTGCTGTTTCAGTGTGCAGTAACTGCTGTACAAACTACTTGGAAAAATAGTGAGTGCTGCCCTGACTGAACAAACTGTTAAAAAAACTGTTCAACAGTCTCGTCATACTTGCTGTTTCATATTCATTGTTTCCAACAGTCTTTTGAGAGTTTAGCTTACGTGTCTCTCAAGAAACACTTTAGGTGAAAGCTTGGTGAAGCTATCCACATCTATGACCAGGTGGAATTTAAAAGAATAGAAACGTTATCTGAAATCAATAATCGAGCTTTCTGAAAAGTTCTCAACTCCAAGTGATCCAAAAACAAGAAGCAATGTTGTGAATTAGATTTTGAAGGCAAATGTGAAACAATAATTGACAGGATACTCAACTGATGGAGAACATACTTCAAAAAAACTGTGGAACCCTGATGCAAACATAAACATTGTGTAGGTAATTGTTTGACATGTAATCTTAATTCATCAATAAAAAAATCACTCCGACCAAGAGCTTTGCTATGAAACAAGCAACTGAGGACTGCAAAAGTGTCTATATCCACACCGTAACCTATGAGCTCTTGAAATATGTCAAACAACCTGCTGTATGGATTCCAAAAGAACAAGAGCTGCAAAATGGTAATGTTCATTCTTCAAGAGGCCTGTGATTTCTGCTGCGAAAGAGTGATTTCAGCCTTAGTATCCCATCATTTCGTAGTAGCGCGATTCGCAGTATCGCATTTCGACTGTATTTAATTATTTACTTAAAATGCATTTTGACACACTTAAACGTATATGTGATAATTGTTATATGATTATTTTTGATATTTTATTTCCTTTTTAAAAATGTTATCTAAATTTAAAACGTTGTGTACAGCAAACCGCAAACTATATATTCTGAATGTTAATAAAAGTTTGATTTCTTCACCTTTGTCTTCCACATTGTTTATATCCACTGAACTGTTGATGTATATAGCAAAACACGCATGTGATTACTGCTATATGTAAGAAAATTTTCGATTTATTGTTGTTTATTTGCCGATAAACAACGATAATGCGAAAATTATTTTGATTATAACATGATCTGACACATGTTTTTGCAATTGTAAAGAGAACTGCATTTTGCTATGGTCAGCGTTTTTCCTCTTTATAAAGTCGGTACCGGAAAACGGTACTATTCCCAATCCGATTTCCTGACCATTTTTCCCAATTTGAAGTTAAACAATTCCCAAATGAAAAAAATCCAAAAAGACTCGGAAAAGATCGACGATGTTCCTGTATTTTACTTTTGTTACAAGCGTAAACCTCCGCGCAACGCTCAAATCAGTTACTGTTAACAGCTAGTTGAAGTAACCGCTGCAAGGTTTGGTGGCGCTGTATCGATTGGTTACTGTTATCAGTTATACAATCCGGGTGAGAATGGGAACCAGCTGAGCTGTAACCTGTTTTCGCGAGTGTCATTGATGAGACATGGCAATTCATAACACTAAATACTACCAAAAAAAACATTCAGGGATGCAATCCTTTATCTAGCTATGGCTTTTATGGCAAAGCAGAAAGTATAAATCCACAACGGTCATTAACGACGTAAGATACTAGTAATTTTGTTAATGTTCTGTCAACCATTGACACAGACATTGCCAGTGTCGAGTCCGAGAGCAAACTTGTCTCCCTGGGGCATTTAAAACCATAGTCTGACTTGAATGCAAGTTATAGAATTAATGGAACAAATTGTTTTAGGGTTTATTTATTGTAATTATTTTTACATCCTTTTTGACCGGTTTTAATGAAACTGGCAAAATTCCCAATTTGGCTGAAAACGCCGCTAATGTTCCCAATTTGACCGGTACCGGTACCATTCCTAAAGTGGTAATGGTCCGCTCTGAAGCTGGACTACCTTTTTTGTTGTTCATTTGGTACTTTAATATAATAACGATACTATTGTTCTTTGTCTACAGAAAATTCAGCGAGTGTCATGTTAGAATGTTCAATAACAAGGTATTAATATGAATATAGGTGCTACATAGTATCAAAAAAAACATTTGTTGCGTGGAACTGTAGATCTGTGTGATTGTTTTCGTTATTCACCGCGATATGAGTAGCGAGAGTGTCAACCACTGCGCTAGCCGGACAGCTGTCACTTAATGTGTTTCACCGCTTTTTAATAAGCATACATATAAGATCTACATACTCAGATGGAGAGCATTTTAACATAAATGTTAACATTGTGTTTCAGATCATCTGATCAATTTAAGTTAAAGTCGTATTTTATTAACTGAATTTAATCTCGGTAGTTGATTGTATAAACATACTGTAAACTATTTATATTACCTAGAGCATAGGAAAGTAGGACAAGAACCACAAAGTGCCTATGATGTTAATAATATAGTTATTTTCTTCATTCGGTTGATCTATCCAATTTGGAGTTGACAGGATTCAATTGACATAAAAAGGTCGAAATGATGCTGGATAGGAATTTCAATGCTAAGTTATAACAATACAATGTCACATGAATATTTTGCTATTTGAAATGATCATAGATGTTAAAATAGGAAAAAGAAAGAAGAAAGACAAGACTATAAGTTTCCCGTCTATACCTGCAAGTTTATCTCAGTTATGCAAGCATCTTTAATGTTTCCACAAAATGTTACTGTCTGAATATTAATAACACAAATAAAATCGATGTTGTTGTTTGTTTTTTTAACAATACAACAAACATAATGAGAATCTTGCATCAACATCAATACCGAACAATAATCAATTTTATAAATGTTCATGAACAAACCATTCATAACAGTATTCGACATGGTCTTGCAAAATGCAACTACATGTAACTGTGAAAAGTATATTGTACTATACAATATAATGAATTTACAGTTTATGCATAGTTTTGTTCTTCTGAGCCAGTGTATTCTTTCAGCCAAATATTTACTTTATCCATACACAAGAAGTGTGCCACACACAAAAATGTGTCAGTATTTTGGCAGAGAAAATTATGTAAAAAGTCACAGACATAAAGGATCAACCACTATAGTACTGTTACGACAACAATAAGCATTGGCTATGTTGCTTGTTATTTTCTAAATGTATCGATCACAAAACAAATTGCATTTGTTGCTCACAAATATTTATAAAATAACAGCAGCAACAGAACCACAAACAAAAAAAAACTAATAAATAAATAATTATTGTTTATGTATTTATTTTCAAAATATAATAATTCTACAGTTTACATTTCACATTATTGTATTCTTTTTGTATTGTGCATTATATCACTTGTAATATGTATTAAACTAAAGTAAACAAACATAATATGTTTGTGTTGTTTGTGCTCAAATTAAAACTCTGAAAACAGCTACAAATGGAGCCGTTTTAACCACATGTATTAATAACTCGATCAGTTTTAACCAGTCTGGGCCGTTTTAACTTTAGGCCGTTTTAATTTGCTTACCTTCAGTGCATTTTACCTTCTACTTCCTTAAAATGCATAACTTATTTCCACTCAGACATCATGGAAAACAACAACAAGAAATTGTATAAGTAAAAACGATCATATTAACAGTTTAATTGCATTTTCTGTTTTGGTAAAAGTTTGACAGTGTTTTGCGACCGTAACGTTCATACCATATTGGTTCGTTACGGAGTTCTTTTGTCGAAATCGCGAGTGCATTCTGTGTTACTTACGGGTGATAACAATCAAGTGTAATTAGTTTTCTTCGACATAGCATAACATATATTGTTATTTTAAATTTGGTAAGCAGAGAGAACTTTTTTTCCAAAGAGACCAGAACCAAAGAAAAGTGGTGAGCGATGCCAAGTTTAAACTTTTATTGGAAACGGCCTCGTAGAGGCCTCAGTTTTAACACAAACAGTAACAGGTGAACATTATATACAAGCATCAAGGCATGTAAATCTAATAGAAATATTCTAACCAATATGAATATTAAATAAGGTGTAATTGCATCAAAATATAGTAACTATGACTAGAAAAAGTGACTGCACAAGGAGAAATATAAACAATATTTTATGAACACATAATTTTTTTATGTCATTGTTCACGTACATTGTTTAGTGCAAGTTAACCTTAGCTCAGTAGTCAGTCGTATACAAGTATTTATCACGTGACGTTAGTCAGCAATTCAGAATACGTAGAACTCATTGTTTACATTATATTTGGTGCAGGCGGATGCCTCACCATTTTTCAATTTTAAAAACCACCACCACCACCACCTCCACCTCTTTATTTCCATTCATCGTTCTTTTATGCCACGGTTATACGCCAATCAATTTATGCTCTTTTTGAATACTTGATATTTCATAGTATAATATGTTTTATATATACGGCCTATATGTCATTTTAGGTCATTTATGGCCTCACGTATGTTTTGATTGCTTATTACAAATTGTTATGCATATACGGTGTATGTGGCGGATTTTGTCCGCCCATTATGTCATTTATGGAAAAACTTGTGTGGCGGATTTCGTCCGCCCATTATGTCATTTATGGAAAAACTTGTGTTTTCATTGTATATTACAAATTGTTATGTATATACAATGTATTGGTTATTTTATGGCATTTTAAATAAATGTCCTTTTTCGATCCTAACCCACGTGTTGTTTTTCGTTCAATGCCTTACGAGTTCGACCGCTCCTTAGACTTCCCGGGGACAATACATAAAATAAGTACAAGTTAGTGTATGGTTTTGTTTTGAAAATGGAAGGTGACATATCAAAGATTAGATGTAATATAAATATCTAAGAATTTTTCTTTACTATTAATTTTTATGTTTTTTCATAATGATATTTGTGAATAATGCTAATTTCTAAAGTTGGTTATAATCCTCACTGTTAAATAACAACATGAAATTAAGGGTATTTGGAGTCAAAAAAAGCACGATCAATATATCTTAGTCTTTCTGATTTAAAGTATGAGCATTGGAATAAAATCTCTTTGCCGCGATTTTAATTAAACTGCACGTGATTTGAGCGTCAAAGTGCAATTCACGCCTTTGATGTGAAGCCGACGTCCGTTCGACGAGTAACTGCTCCAATATGTAAAATATGTTGTCAGCGAACATGAAAATGACATAAAAAAGTTTCAGTGTTCGCGTGACGTAGATGGGAAAGTACAACAGTTTGGTGCGAATTGTTGTGTTTCATATTTAAATACTCGTGATTTTCTATTTATAGATAATTTAAACAGGATTAACATATATTCTAATCGGTTAGTGTTACACTTACTTTTATTTACGTACAAGCGATATTTTGGTTTGATACGCTTTATTCGTAAATGACGTCTTCACTACTCTCGGTCGATTTTAGCAATGCTTTCTAATTACACATAAAATTCGTGACATGTGTACCATTTTTATTACATGTATTTCCTTGATAAAAACGTGTTTTCCCAGAAATTCTCGCCGAATTCTGCAAGGTCACGGACACCTCATGAAAAACGTGCGTGTACTCGCCAGGTGCAGCGTCCTGTCACATCGGCGAAATCAGCGAGTGCTTGACTTCGATTAAAGACGACATAAGTGACGTAATATACTTGTATACTTGGGTTTTGTCGGTCGGGAGATGAAGTGGACACAGCGCGTATCCGTTTGGGTCTATTGCGTAGTACATGTATATAGACACGATAGCCCGATTAACTTGTATTTGGCTGAATATACGGCATGATTAAAGAGGGCAGGGCGGTATCAAAGGTGGCAGGGCGGTATCAAAGACGACAGGGCGGCTGTCGGGAGCGGCAGGGCTGGGGTTGGGGGCGGCAGGGCGGGATCAAAGACGGCAGGGCGGCTGTCGTGGGCGGCAGGGCTAGGTTTGGGGGCCATTTAGACCTAGCTGGAGCACTGAGTGATGATAGACAGAAGGATTAATAAAATGGTTAGGCAGGAGTTACCTCCCTGCCATTGTTATGGGTTTAAATGCTGTTTCCCTATAAGTATAAGGAGTAATGATAGTAATGAGTAAATAAAATACAATATAAAATACTGAAATGAGTTCTCAAGGAAGATTTTCTCCAGATATGGAATGGAGAAATGTTTTAAACAATAATGATTGTAAAATCAGTTCCTTAATTGCTGCACGCCTGGATAGGAACCAATATTTTATGAGATTCCTATAAATTTTGTAGTTTGGCTGAAATGACCGAGAGTTCAATGTCCTATTGGCTCGAAGTGTTTGTCACATTCCAAGAAACCCAGTAACAGTTTTCATGCATATAATTGTATGTTTGGCTCGTACACGCTATGGACCAGGGCCGGATCCAGACATAGTCGTGCTGTCACATGGTGATAACCCCCAGTAAATTGCGGCGACCGTTATTTGTCAGTGTTATTCTTGCTGCGCCGGTACGTTTATTGCAATGGAGCCGTTAAGTGCTACGCAAGGAAGCCGTGCGGCATCCGCAATTGCACCGTGTGTGCTTGCGCCTAAGGCAAATTCGACGCTAACAACATAGGGTGCCAGTATGTTGACCGCATGAGTGACTGACGCACGGCCGTCGCAGCAATTTAAGTGGCACGGTCGCCGCAAACCGGTTGTTGCCGATTCCATGGACGCGTTTAATCAGTCCAAATGCGTATTGCGTCAACGTCATACATCTCTGATAAAAACGCAACAGACGATACTCATATTGAAGAATTCCATATCTCCGTCTGCGTTCATGCGTCAACATCGAAGTCGATCGTTCATGCTGGTAGTGGACAATGAATTAAAGGGCATAATATATTAACAAATTACATTTAATTTAAACAAAAAATACGTTTTGATATGATTAATACAATCATTTATAAAATATTATCTCGTGAAACAAGAGTGACAGTGTTCGCTTTCAGTGAAGTATATCGAATGTATGCACATTTGCGAATATGCTGCTTTTTGAAACATGCTTTTTGTAATAAAAAAATAAAAAATAATATTAAAAAAACCCACATATGCACCTATTCAATGCTTTTGATGTATAATTCCTGCATTAACGAAATCGTGGATGGAACACGCGAAACGTAAACGCGATGCTCAGACGCGGTCATGGAATACCAGCTTTAGGCGAATATCCCATGAAGCATGGGGTTATTTTCAAAGATTTAAAATGAGAAATAGATTACTTCCTGATATCAAATTAATCACTTTCAGTTTTAAAAATTAATAGATTTAGCAAAATTAAAATGAGGCTATAGTAAGTTTTGTGGCCATTACTTTATCCCGAATGAGATATATATATATATCAGCTTAAATCTCATTCGGGACAAAGTAATGGCCACAAAACTTACTTTAGCCTCATTTTAATTTTGCTAAATCTATTAATTTTTAAAATATTAATAATATATATATATACGTATGTCAGAATATTGTAGTAGCAGTGCCAAGTGGACACATGACGCACGCAACGGTGCTACGATGTTACTAAAGCGGTATTATGATTACGCGATAAGGATCAATTTGGGGTGAGCTGCGAACACATGTCCCTAGTGCCCCCAAATCCCCGCTGTGAATGCGTGGCTACGAAGGGGGTTGTCTTAGATTAGCGATAATGATCAGTTTAGGGGCACCACCTGGGGCTTTGATTCAGAGTAAATGCGATTTGGGATCAGCTGGTAGCACATGTGCCCCCACCCCCTCACACACACACACACACTCATCTGGAACTGTGTCTTAGGCGTTGGATTATCGATATTGATCAGTTTAGGGGCACCACATATTTTTCACAAACCGCCTTTCACTATTTAAATGTCATGTTAAAGGCATATACAATACATAAGCTTTGGGGTCAGCTGTGCCCCCCCCCCCCCCCCTGTAAATCTGTGCCTGTGGTCGCTTTGAGTAGGTAAGCCATTAGATGTGCTTGATAAGTGTTAAGTGTTTAGAGGAAACACTAGATTAATTAGCTTTAAGCTTTGAAAACTTACATAATATTTATAAAATATTTACACATATATATATATGTTTGATGTGTGTTTATTACCGTATGTCTGTTAATTGCTAGCTCGCAAAAGCACAGCGACAGATCTATTAACATATTGTTCTTTAATATATCTTTGGCACAAAATTACAGTGCTACTTTGACCCTTTCCGTTGAAAACAACGCGATAAATAAATATGCCTTTAAAACTTTCTATGGTCTAACAAACATTTATGAAGTTTGAAACAAATCAGTAGACATCAGTAGACACTATAGGGTTTTAATTGCTTGACAAATCCCCTCCCCAGTGAATTTCTTTGTGTAAAATGGTCCTGATAAAATAACCACAAGCTTTGTCATACAAAATCATCCATTAAGTACTCCTTAAGTTAAATATTATCAATAGGATATTTAAAAAGAATGGTTAAGGGTTATACCCTACCTAATTGGCATTGTAAACTACTGATCAACATAATATACCATTTTGGTAATTGATTTGAATAACTCTTTATGCGATTTGCGTATCAGATATTGTTTCAGACATGTTCAAGAGCCAATTCTCATGATAATAATCTTTTGAATACAAACTATTAAATTGCTTTTAATTACATTGTACCTCACACACAATTCATGCCAAAATTAATGAATGTTTATTGCGTACCATGTATTTAATAAAAATGATCCAAATGGTTGTAATATTAAAACTATTGTAGTAGGCAATTCCAAAATGTCTTACAATTACACAATTTCAGTAGGATGACAAATTATAAGATCCATATTATATTGATGGCAGAAGAAACAATCAAATAAAAACACTCGCAAATTGAAAACATATCTGTAGAGATGATTATACATAGTTTTTGTTTAAGACCATAATTTATATGCTGATTTCCTGTTTAAAATTGACGAAACCTGCTTTTCTGTTACGTATTATCTGTATAATGTCGCCTCTGATCTTTGTATATTACTACATATCAAGGGTTGAGCATGAAACTGTTGTATCTGCTGAACATTTCTATAGTAGATACGATAGTTGCACACTCAACCCTCAATATTTCAAGCCCACTAAGTTGAAAGTACTCAGGAAGGTTTGAATGAGGGGCACATCCCATGTCGATACATATTGCAGCTTCTTGGAAGAAGGACATCATTATACTCTTATCAATTCTAACGAACAGGCCAGCCATCAAACACCGTTCAGACATTGACAAAGCAACCCTAGGTCAGTAAAAGGTCTGCAAAAACTGAAGGAACGGAAATTTAGAATGTCTGCTGCTGTCAAGGGTCTTAAGCCCATTGAGCATACGCAGGAGGAGCGTTGTACATTCGTTAAAAAAAACTTTAAATCACCGTAACTCACCTGTAGCGTTATACACTTCAGAATCGTGTTGAGTTTATTAGTATATTACTAAGATATTTTTAAGTTTGTATTCACATTGAAACATGCCGCCTTGTCCATCTGTCTTTTACACCGTCCCTATTTCTTGTCCGGGCTATTTCTCAGCAACCACGATTGGAATTTAACGAAACTTTATGGGAAGTTTCATAAGTTTTCTTGAAGTTATGGGTCTTTGAAGATTTATTGAAATTAGTATATGGTTCACAATTCTCGGTTGGCTATTTCTCAGCAAAGTTCTTGGCAGATTTCAATGAAACTTTATGGAAAAATTCATTGCCAAGAAGAGATTTGCATAGAACCAGGATGTTTCGCTTCAAAGTAGGTACGTCACTTATTTCGTTTCCGCTCCATAACTTCGTAATGCCTGGAAGGATTTTAATATAACTTCAGATTATTATTCTCCATAACAAGACAATGTGTCGCGTACATGACCATGTCTGTCAAAGGTCAAGGTCACAATTCAAGGTCAAAGGTCGAATACTTGTATTTTGTTTCCGCTCCATAACTTCTTAATGCCTGGAAGGATTTTATGTAATTCAGATAATTATTCCCCATGACCAGACACTATGTCGCGTACATGACCCATCTTGTCCTTCAAAAGTCAAGGTCACAATTTAAGGTCAACGTTTTAATATTTGCATTTTGTTCCTCTCTGTAATTTCTAAACGCCTGGAAGGATTTTTATATTACTTCACATTGTTACTCCACATGACTAGAAAATGTGTCACGCAGATGTCTCATGTTCATCAGTCAAAGGTCAAGATCACAATTCAAGGTCAAATATGTGTGAATCGATTCCGCATGTACTCTTCATTTTACTATTTCAAGCTCATTTTTCATTTCATGCTGGTCATTTTGTCAGTCAATACATTGTTCCGCGTCAAAGCTCTACATCTGTGTCAAAGCTCTACATCTGTGTCAAAGTTCTACATCTGTGTCAAAGCTCTACATGTGTGCCAAAGCGGTGTGTGGGGGTATAAATCACCTTAAGTGATATCTCTAGTTAGAAGCATTAGCTTCATGAAAACCCTGGATTTAGCAAACTATTAGAACATGTCAACCAACTCGTCCGGCTTTACCACCCTGCCCTTTCAACTCGTATAGGGCCAAAAAAAAATTAGTTCCGTTTCTGGACTCCTGCCCCAAAAAATAAGGGTCGGTAGGTAGGGATTTATTTTATTTTATTTTATTCATGATGGGAGAATGATGTGTGTGTTCCATATATGTTTCGGCGCGCGTTGTACACGGTAACAGTCTTTTTAAGTCATGTTTTTTTTGAAAATTTTAGTGATATTTTATTTTATATTGAATTCGTATTTTTTTATTAACAAAATATTGCATCCTAATTACCTTGCAATCATATTTCTAATTTGAAAAAAACAACAACAACAATAAAATCCGTTAAAAACTCAGATATTGACACTTGTTGCAACTGAGAATAGTGAACGCGCAACGTCATCAATTAGCCAGGTCTTTCAAATCTGCAAGCCGTTAGCAACAACCATAGCAACGGTGCCGGTTTAACTTCAAACAGTCTTTGATGTGACTTCTGAGCTGGGGCCATTGTCTAGCAGTTTGTATCACTAAACGTGTAACAGGATTAACACGTGGTCAGTGAAAAAAGCGTCAATCAATACTATTGTACCCGAACAATGCAAGCAGTGTCGATAGAGCATTAATGAATTAGCGTTCAAGAGGAAATGTCAAGGGTGTGAAAAAAATTAGACAGTTGTATTGTTGCATGGGATAAATTGTAGATTTAAATAACAGTGACGAAATGTACATGTATTGGAATTAACATAGAGATTGTTTTACGGCATAAAACTTATTGAATTGTAACATGAATATTTGCATTCAATTTGGATTAATATGTGTTTCGCGCACAAGGTCATTATGTATGCGTGTCTGAAATTTACATTGCTTACGTTTTTTTATGAAAGTAAATTTAGTTCAATATTCCAGAAAATAACAATAAAAAATGGACACAATTTAGTTAAATTTGTACCATGTGCAACAGTGAATCATTATCAGGTTTATGAAACGCGATAGCCAATTAAAATCTTGTTTTGTAAAATGAATAAGAATATTTATCGACGGAAATAAATAAATTATTTTTGGATCAAAAATATGTAGGGTCGGCAGCAAAAGTAAAGGGTCGGTCGGGAGACCAGAAAATGGACTTTTGTTTTGGCCTAGGTAGTTCAGTGTTATTGAAAATGTTTGGCTGCCTTTACTGTCTGCATATGAACTCCGTAAAACCTTGATATGCAGAGTAATATCAAATGTAGACATTACTGTTAGTAAATATGTGTGCCATAAAAGCCTGGAAGGTCGTGGACAAATTTCAGTATATTAAGCACTTGTACATGATTTTGAAGCAATGTGGTAAATATGTTAGCAAGCAGTATTTAAGTTGTTTTTTTAAACCAGTATGTTAGATCATGTTCGGTCATCATCATGCCAAGATCCCCCTTCTGTTGCTTTACCACTACAGGTCACCATTAAATGGCTAAGCATTCATGGTATTAAACATAAAGCTTGATGAAATCTTAAATTATATCATTATGATGCACACAATATTCACATGAGTTCCATTATTATTCAATTGCATATACACAGTGTATATCCGCTTGCAGATGGGCCTGCCAGTGATGTACAGAGGACATATCGGTCAGACAGGGACTCCAGTTCTGTAAACAGCTGAAATGGTACTCGAGCCAGACACTGGACCTGTACTGGCAGACCACGGTTGGGATCGTTATCGAGTTGAGGATTGCAACCCAAGGTCTTGCTTAGGTAAGATGACATTGATATCACCAACAGTAGCTCACTCAGTGACATGCTGTCCAAATGTAGCATGATTGCACCGAACAGATTTTTAGCTCATCTTATCTTGAATTGTAAGTTATTGCAATCAATAATCGTCCGTGGTCAATTTTTCATCATACGACATTCATTGTGAACATTTTGCTTTAAGCAACTTCTTCCCTGAAAACGATGGATCACGGTTAGGAGACTCACTGGACCACCTGATTTTAAGGTGTTAAGAACTGTCCGGTGGTGACTTCTGAGGTGGTTCGATGGAGTAAGAATATGGTAAACAATATGTTCATAGTCTCCTAACCGTGAAATACAGACCTCATATAAAGATAATTGTCCTATTCACGGCTCATATACCACTGTACGAGAATTCCATACATGACCCTCCAAAACATTTCTGTAAACACTCTAAAAATAATTAAATATCGTTCAATTCCGTACGACAATAATTTCATTTAATTGTATACGTTACAACACTCCATACCAATAGAACTCATCTGTAATGCAATTCACTTGAGTATTAAGTTAAGTGTGTGACTGAGACATCACATATGTTTTTGGAATAGAACTCATCTGTAATGCAATTCACTTGAGTATTAAGTTAAGTGTGTGACTGAGACATCACATATGTTTTTGGAATAGAACTCATCTGTAATGCAATTCACTTGAGTATTAAGTTAAGTGTGTGACTGAGACATCACATATGTTTTTGGAATAGAACTCATCTGTAATGCAATTCACTTGAGTATTAAGTTAAGTGTGTGACTGAGACATCACATATGTTTTTGGAATAGAACTCATCTGTAATGCAATTCACTTGAGTATTAAGTTAAGTGTGTGACTGAGACATCACATATGTTTTTGGAATAGAACTCATCTGTAATGCAATTCACTTGAGTATTAAGTTAAGTGTGTGACTGAGACATCACATATGTTTTTGGAATAGAACTCATCTGTAATGCAATTCACTTGAGTATTAAGTTAAGTGTGTGACTGAGACATCACATATGTTTTTGGAATAGAACTCATCTGTAATGCAATTCACTTGAGTATTAAGTTAAGTGTGTGACTGAGACATCACATATGTTTTTGGAATAGAACTCATCTGTAATGCAATTCACTTGAGTATTAAGTTAAGTGTGTGACTGAGACATCACATATGTTTTTGGAATAGAACTCATCTGTAATGCAATTCACTTGAGTATTAAGTTAAGTGTGTGACTGAGACATCACATATGTTTTTGGAATAGAACTCATCTGTAATGCAATTCACTTGAGTATTAAGTTAAGTGTGTGACTGAGACATCACATATGTTTTTGGAATAGAACTCATCTGTAATGCAATTCACTTGAGTATTAAGTTAAGTGTGTGACTGAGACATCACATATGTTTTTGGAATAGAACTCATCTGTAATGCAATTCACTTGAGTATTAAGTTAAGTGTGTGACTGAGACATCACATATGTTTTTGGAATAGAACTCATCTGTAATGCAATTCACTTGAGTATTAAGTTAAGTGTGTGACTGAGACATCACCTATGTTTTTGGAATAGAACTCATCTGTAATGCAATTCACTTGAGTATTAAGTTAAGTGTGTGACTGAGACATCACCTATGTTTTTGGAATAGAACTCATCTGTAATGCAATTCACTTGAGTATTAAGTTAAGTGTGTGACTGAGACATCACACATGTTTTTGGAATAGAACTCATCTGTAATGCAATTCACTTGAGTATTAAGTTAAGTGTGTGACTGAGACATCACACATGTTTTTGGAATAGAACTCATCTGTAATGCAATTCACTTGAGTATTAAGTTAAGTGTGTGACTGAGACATCACATATGTTTTTGGAATAGAACTCATCTGTAATGCAATTCACTTGAGTATTAAGTTAAGTGTGTGACTGAGACATCACATATGTTTTTGGAATAGAACTCATCTGTAATGCAATTCACTTGAGTATTAAGTTAAGTGTGTGACTGAGACATCACATATGTTTTTGGAATAGAACTCATCTGTAATGCAATTCACTTGAGTATTAAGTTAAGTGTGTGACTGAGACATCACATATGTTTTTGGAATAGAACTCATCTGTAATGCAATTCACTTGAGTATTAAGTTAAGTGTGTGACTGAGACATCACATATGTTTTTGGAATAGAACTCATCTGTAATGCAATTCACTTGAGTATTAAGTTAAGTGTGTGACTGAGACATCACATATGTTTTTGGAATAGAACTCATCTGTAATGCAATTCACTTGAGTATTAAGTTAAGTGTGTGACTGAGACATCACATATGTTTTTGGAATAGAACTCATCTGTAATGCAATTCACTTGAGTATTAAGTTAAGTGTGTGACTGAGACATCACATATGTTTTTGGAATAGAACTCATCTGTAATGCAATTCACTTGAGTATTAAGTTAAGTGTGTGACTGAGACATCACATATGTTTTTGGAATAGAACTCATCTGTAATGCAATTCACTTGAGTATTAAGTTAAGTGTGTGACTGAGACATCACATATGTTTTTGGAATAGAACTCATCTGTAATGCAATTCACTTGAGTATTAAGTTAAGTGTGTGACTGAGACATCACCTATGTTTTTGGAATAGAACTCATCTGTAATGCAATTCACTTGAGTATTAAGTTAAGTGTGTGACTGAGACATCACCTATGTTTTTGGAATAGAACTCATCTGTAATGCAATTCACTTGAGTATTAAGTTAAGTGTGTGACTGAGACATCACACATGTTTTTGGAATAGAACTCATCTGTAATGCAATTCACTTGAGTATTAAGTTAAGTGTGTGACTGAGACATCACATATGTTTTTGGAATAGAACTCATCTGTAATGCAATTCACTTGAGTATTAAGTTAAGTGTGTGACTGAGACATCACATATGTTTTTGGAATAGAACTCATCTGTAATGCAATTCACTTGAGTATTAAGTTAAGTGTGTGACTGAGACATCACATATGTTTTGGGGTTTATTTTTGGTGAAAAGACACCCAGAATGACCCTGTATCCCACTAAGACCTGTAGCCGAGTCAGAAGACAAGACATGAACCTATGCATACTGAAGTGAATTTGTAATAAGCTGTATGTGTGTTTGTTTGTTTGTTTTGGTTGTTCGCCGTATTAAACAGTATTTCCGTCATATAACAGCGGTCAGTTAACCTACTTGCATATTTCCTGGGCAAGCTTAGCCGATCTAAGCTGTTTACCAGCACCATGCGCAGTAACTGACAACTGCCCTACTTGAATCATAGGTAGGGGGAGAGTGGCCATAGAAATTATTTCACGTCTGATCCCCACACAAGTTATGTGACGGGGCTGGGGTTCCAACTCACGATCCCCGGATTGACAGTCCAGCGCTTTACCAACTGAGCTAGCCGGGCCCGGCTCAAGCTGCATATGTGGCTGTGGTATTGATCACATACAGTTGCCTAGCAATGTCTACGTACTGTATGCGTATGTGTTCAGTTGTTTGCACCTGGTTACAGCTATGAGTGGGGAGAGTGAATTGGAAGCATATTTTTCAGCTGATAAGAACAACCGTGTAAATTATTTGTTTCATAATTGGTTTAATATAATATTCTGTACTTCATCGTTTATTGCTGACAATCCATAGTTTGTTACCCTGATATAAATAATGATGTTATCAACAGCATACACCCAGCGAAGTAAATCATGATCAACATAAACAAAGAATTTCTTGTCTAGTGCATTTTGGTGAATTTAATGATGAAATAGTAATTTTAACTCTGCTGCTAGTGCACATAATACTAATTATGCAACACGTACAGTCTCCGCGAAAGACCGTCGGACCTCGAACATAGCCGATACAAATTCGTAAGGTCCGGGAAAAACTGTCCAAATACTGATCCTCGTGTCATGTGACAATTTCCATAGATATAAGAAAATTTCGGTCAAACATATTTTTCGACATCGATTGCTGTACGTTATGGACATTACGTCACTCTCCGAATCTCCTTTCGTTTTCGGTTTTCGTTCGACTGGTTCCGTCTTGCGTTTTAATTGGTTGCATTTTAACATGTTTGTGTCAATAAGATGACGTCACATGTAATGACAGGAAACCTATCAATGTTGTTGTCTTATATTTCCAGTTGAAGTTTAACATTAACATGCATTAAGTGTGAAAAGTTTTGTTAAAAATATTGTTGAAGACGTTGTAGGGACTTAGACAAATACAATTGAATTCATATATATCTTGCAAAATTAACATGCTGATAGTAGTAGTTTTAGTTAAAAAAAACACTCTCAAGTATACTATTTTAGTTTTCTTCAAAGATATTGTTTTTATCGTATTTGAATGTTTCTTTCAAAAAAATAAGTGGCCAGTAATCGTTTGTCCGGGCCAGTAATATTTGGGGCATTACGTGGCCATTAATAAATTCACGACATTCGCGGAGACTGCACGTAAAATACATGTGGTTAACGTTTGGGCTGGATACTTTAAATTACAAAAACACTTGTTGTATATTATTACCCTAACTTAATCATGATGGAAGTTATGGTTGTACATTACTCACAAATGCAAAATGTATGTACATTTAATAGTGCCATGTAACCTATTTGAAGGTTGATTTTTTTCCATTGTTTCATTACTCCTTTAACCTGGGGGATACAGTGCATACTTCTGCAGAGAACATGTACAAATAAATGTTTTGGCAACGTATAGTGAGTTGTAGCGGACGAATATTACTCATTTTTTACTTAGAGAAACAAGTGTTCAATTTCGTGTTTGATAGCTGAGGAAGTTTGGTTAATCATATACTATTTTTCTCAATTTACAATCCCATTATTGCCATGTTGGTAGATTTAGAAAACTTGCTTTATTTTTATGGCCCCGGCATCGCGATGCTGGAGGCATACTGTATAGTGATTGTACTGTCCTTCTTTCCGTCTGTCCATCCGTGACAAGGTTAAGTAGATTTTAGCGTTTTGTCTAGCACCAACACCGCTTACTACAACACTTAGATACTTACACAGTTGTTGCTTATGACCATCCCCAATCCACCCATATCACCCAACATCACTACGACCTTGACCTTGACCTAAGTTGGACTTTCGAAAGTGCCATTTCTTGGTTAACTAGATTTTACCGTTTCGTCTAGTACCAACACCGCTTACTACAACACTTGGATATTTACATATTTGTTACTTTTGACCGTTTCCAATCCACCCATATCACCCAACCTCACTTTGACATTGACCTTGTCCTAATTTGGACTAAGAAATGGGCTATCCAGCACCAACTGGGGGCATGTGTGGTTATCAAACACAGAATGTTGTTTTGTCAGTGTAGCTGTTTAACCCAACTTCCGACCTTCCTGAATATCCAATCAAATGTTGTGAAAATTTCCCACCAGTAGTCCTGAATGAATAAATCCTAATATTCCATAGGATAATTAACAATAAACTTCCACTACACTAGTCATAAATCAGAAGGTGCAACATCCCAACAATATAGCAGACGAATTCGTAACAGGTTTTGAATACTTATGGCAAATTTAATAAGGGAATAACAGTTCGCACATAATGAGAGCTTTCATAAATGCGCAATGCTATCGAAATGATTTTACATGACATTTGACATGTTAAAAAGCAATAAATTTGATGTTTTGCATCGATGTAAATGAACACACTTTTACATTTGAGTGTTTTCTTTTATATTCGTACACAATAGATACACTGAATCTATAAATATCAATTGTATTGAAGACAATTCTTCTACAGAGGGATAGTCTATATTGAGGGCGAAATCATACACTCGCTTGCCTGCAGGTCAGTGTAGGGTCAAACTGACAGTGTACAGTTGAAATTCTTTACACCTCAACAAGATTTTATGTAGCCATAAATATTTTAAAGCTTCTATGTCACAGATGATTGGAGAAATATAACTGAGGTCAAAAATCGTGTTTACAATGTAAAAGTAACGAAAATAATAAATAAAATCGATTACACTTTATAGTATAATGACAATACAAATAATAGCGGACTTTACGACTAGTTTGGGAAATTCTTTCTAAAAAATCAACTACGACTGTTCGGTGTGTGATATTGAAGATATGATGTTATTGCTGCATGTACAATACTATTACAACCAACGATTATATAATATATTAACTTTTTTGTTTATCGATATAGTTCTTTTTTAAATTATTACATGAAATATATTGGAATAAGTCGTTTCAAACGAATTTTTAAGCAAAAAGTCCCGACTTCCTTCGGAGGATTGAACCACGGTCCTGTGCGCGAGAGGCAGACACTCCGTGCCGCTAAAAACGTTCACATGTTTTGGACAGTTTGAAGCGCTACTTGTGTTTTGTAAACTACGGAACTCCGGAAGCGAAATCTATTGGTTGTGTGAATCACGTGGTAAATTTACAGCAACCTGAGAGTTATAAATAGTTGAAAAGCGTCTCGAGACGCTTTTGAAATCGGGTAGAAACAATGCGTTGAAATGAATAAACCAATGTGTGTCAAACTTGTGCTAATTAGTCAACCATGTTATTTTAGTCAGTTGTATCAAATAATATAGTAATTTACTAGATTTTAAACATTTTTTGGTTATTTTTGTCATTTTCCCCATCGATGACGTAGCAGCTTTAAGTAACGTATATAATAATTTATATATAATGGTATGTTAGGAGACGTACACTACTAGTATTATTTAGCATTTGAGTATTGTATGACATTCGGATCTAGTCTTAGTTACATTGTTTTGAATTGTTATGCTGGATGTTAAATTTACATTCCTTATTTGCAAAATTACCACAGACGCCGAATATCTTTTCTAAAGATATTTCTTATTTTTTTCCTATTATAAGTTCATGTTAAACCAACTACATTACTGATGTGTGCCATTATGGTTCAAATTAGCCTCATATTCAAGTAAAACATTTCTTTCCCGACTTGTGGGTATAAAGTAACCTAACACTACCCTTTTACCCACCTGACAATTTACATAGTGACATTGGTTACTGGTAACATAAAAATGTGTAGCAAATAGCTTAAACGATCATAACTTTACAAATTGCTTAATGTTTTGATTTCTTTCAGTACAGTTCAAAATATTATATATATAAATAATATGATTATAAATGTATAATTATTATTAAATGTGTGTTTTGTGGGATATGTTCTATGTTGACAGAGATACATTTTACTTGTAATAAAATCAGAAAGTGAAGTTTGTTGATAAAGCCATTCAACAAATGGCGACATATTATCAGTTTTCTATGGATAAGGGTTCTGATATGGTTAGTGTCTTTGGATGTACAAGCTGCAAAGACAAGAACATTGTGGAATGTGCAGAGTTTTACTGTGGAACATGTCAAAAGCATTATTGTGGGAAGTGTATTCTCCTTCATGATCAGTTGTTTATTAAACATGCCAAGTATGGAAGGGGAAAAATGAAGAAGTGGCCAGTTTCCAAGGAGTCGGAGGATTTTCTCCAAATATGCCAAGTACACACAAATAAACGACTGGACATGTTCTGCAATGACCACCATCAGCTGTGCTGCTCTAAATGTGTTGATATTAGTCACAGGTATCTTGATATTTTTTGCTAAAATTATCGTCAAGATATACAATTTAGAAAAACATAACATCCTTTTATTTTTAACAATGTAAACTAATCGTTCAGAAACATTTGTGTGATTAACCAGTTGAGGTCATATTTTATTGAAAGGTAGTGGTCATTTTAAGACCATATTTTAATTCGTCAATTTAAATGTTAAGGTTACTGAATATATAGTTTTAAACCAGTATTGAAATGGACAAGGAAAAGAAATTGAGGACAAAAACAAAAATATTGTAATGAAAAAGCAATTTATTCACAGAAGTGGTGTAGTTTTAAACTCCCTAATTTACCAGGACAAATATTTGAATATGCGGGTAGAACAATTTAAAGACGTTCGCAACAAAAAGACAATAATTGGGTTAATTTCTCTTTTTGCTTTATTTCTTTGTTGTATATAGGTTACAATATACTAATTTCAACCAATAAATATAAATCTTTTTAAGTCTTTAAGTTACAGTCAACGGTTAAAAGTTCATAGAACATTATAATAATCAAAACCACACATATACAATGTATTGCCAAACAAATTAGTTAAAAAAAGATCCATTAAATATCTCCATTCTATTTTGGCAATTGATACGTTGTTTACGTAAACACATGAAAAAAGCTACGCAGGTACCCTACTTAATGTCCAATATTTCCCAAACAAGTTAGTTCACCCCTTCTTTTTATTAATGCTTTAGTGTAAGTATACATTGGTGCATGGATGTGCGAAAATGTAAGAAAATCTGTCGTTTGGAACATAATATATTGATGCATAATGAATGATGTTTCAAAAGGTATTATTAGTACCCATATGACCTACTTAAAGACGTTCGCAACAACAAAAAAAAAATTGGGTTAATTTCTCCTTTTGCTTCATTTTTTCTTTATTGTAAATAGTTTACAATATACTAATTTCATCTCTTAGACTAATGTCCATTCAAAATAAATATTTTAATAGTTAAAGTTCATAAAGCATCTATAATAATCAAAAACACATTTATGCAATGTATTTCCAAACAAATTTAGTCAGAAATGATCCATTAAATATCTCCATTCTATTGATACGTTGTTTATGTATGTTAAAACGAAACAGGAAAAAGGCTACACAGATACCCTATATGAAATCCAATATTTCCCGAACAAGTGCGGTGAGCCAGTATTTTTATTAATGTTTTGGTGTAAAATATACATGGATGCATGTATGTGCGAACTTTTAAGAAAATCTGTCGTTGGGAACAAAATTTGCATTTGATAAAATGATGTTTCAGAAAACATTATTAGTTCCCATTTGACACACTTAAATGTCCAGTCAAATTCATTATTTAAGCAGTAAATGTAGGAAAAGCGTTTTTATTATCAACATACACATGTATATTGCCAAACAAAGCATGTACAAACCTTCAAGGCTTGTTTGAAAACAAACTATCCTATATACTGACAAAAGGGGCTTCGACAGGTACCGTATTTAAAACCCAATATTTCCGGGACAAGGCCGGTGACCCCTATTTTTTAAGACTGTTTTAGTTTCAGTATACAATGACGCATGTATGTGGGATCTTTTAACAAAATCTGTCGTTTGGAACAAAAGATATTCGTATATTTGATAAATTATTGATGTTTTCACAGGCATATTTAATGCATAATTAACCTCGTTAAGTGTCCATTACGAGTCATTTGTTAAATGATAGCTGTAGATACAGCACGTTTTATCATTAAACTGCACTTGTATGTTACCAAACAAAACATTTTTTTTTAAAAGATGCATTTAAAAAGCTCCATCTTTGTTTGAATATAAACGCTTTATATTATTCAACATTCCAAGTAACACAAACTGAAAAAAGACTTCGACAAGTACCGTATTAAATATTCAATATTTCCGGAAAAAGGCCGGTGACCCCTGTTTTATAAGACTGTTTTAGTTGTAGGATACATTGCCGGTGACCCCTATTTTATAAGACTGTTTTAGTTGTAGGATACATTGCCGGTGACCCCTATTTTATAAGACTGTTTTAGTTGTAGGATACATTGCCGGTGACCCCTGTTTTATAAGACTGTTTTAGTTGTAGGATACATTGTCGGTGACCCCTATTTTATAAGACTGTTTTAGTTGTAGGATACATTGCCGGTGACCCCTATTTTATAAGACTGTTTTAGTTGTAGGATACATTGCCGGTGACCCCTATTTTATAAGACTGTTTTAGTTGTAGGATACATTGCCGGTGACCCCTATTTTATAAGACTGTTTTAGTTGTAGGATACATTGCCGGTGACCCCTGTTTTATAAGACTGTTTTAGTTGTAGGATACATTGCCGGTGACCCCTATTTTATAAGACTGTTTTAGTTGTAGGATACATTGCCGGTGACCCCTGTTTTATAAGACTGTTTTAGTTGTAGGATACATTGCCGGTGACCCCTGTTTTATAAGACTGTTTTAGTTGTAGGATACATTGCCGGTGACCCCTATTTTATAAGACTGTTTTAGTTGTAGTTGTAGGATACATTGCCGGTGACCCCTATTTTATAAGACTGTTTTAGTTGTAGGATACATTGATGCATGTTTGTCGAAAATCTGTCATTGGAAAACAATTAAAGGAAATTGTTGCGAACGTCTTTAAATGCCCAGTCAAATTCATTATTTTAACAGTAAGTGTAGGTAAAGCGTTTTTTATTATCAAAATGCGCGTGTATATTGCCAAACAAGACATGTGAAACATATCAGTTGAAAGAACCATAACCTTGTTTGAAAAAAAGCTCCCCTGTATACTTAAAACATTGATTAAAAGCCAAACTGAAAATAGGGGCTTCGACAGGTACCGTATTCAAAACTTTCGGAAAAAGATCGGTGACCCCTATTTTTTAACACTGTTTTAGTTTCAGCATACAATGACACATGTATTTGGAATTTTTTAACAAAATCTGTGGTTTGGAACAGAATATGTTCGCATGTTTGATTATTTATTGATGTTTTCAGAGGCATATTAAATGCATAATGAACCTCATTAAGCGTCCATAAAAAGTCATTGTTTAAATGGTAACTATAGATAAAATGCGTTTTATCATTAAACTGCACTTGTATATTGCCAAACAAAACATTAAATAGATTCTTTTAAAAATCTCCGTCCTTGTTTGAATATGAATGCTTTATATAATTGAACATTGCTAGTCACACAAGCTGGAAAAAGGGCTTCGACATTTACCGTATTTAAAACCCAATATTTCCGGAACAAAGCTGGTGACCCTATTTGTATGCTCCACGGGGGAGCATATAGTCGCCGCTTTGTCCGTCCCTCCGTCCGTCCGTCCCGTTTTCTTGTTCGGAGTATTTCTCAGCAACAACTCACCGAAATTCAATGAAACTTCATGGGAAGCTTCATTATCAAGAGGTGGTGTGCACTAAACCAGGACTTTCCGCTACAACGATTTTTCTCAGAGTATGGGACTTTGAAGATTTCTGAAATAAGCATTTAGTGCACAATTCTTGTCTGATTTATTTCTATGCAACTACTGGTCTGACTTCAGTGAAACTTCGTAGCAAGCTTCATTACCGAGAAGAGGTGTGCACTGAACCAGGGCGTTCGGCTTCAATGATTTTTCTCAGAGTTATAGGACTTTGAAGATTTCTGACATAAGTATTTAGTGCACAATTTGTGTCCAATCTATTTCTACACAACTACTTGCCGGACTTCAATTAAACTTTATGGGAAGCTTTATTACCAAAAGGAGGTGTGCCCTAAACCATCATGTTTCGCTTCAATGATTTTTCTAAGAGTTGTGGGACTTCTAATTTCTGAATTATAATACAGTGAACAATTCTTGTCCGGGCTAATTTTCCGCAACTACTGGCCAGAATACAGTGAAACTGTATGTGATGCTTCATTATCAACTTGAGGTGTGCACAGTACATGATGTTCCCTATCAGTGATTTTCCTTGGAGTTATAGGACTTTGAAGGTTGCTGTAATTAGTGTATAGTGTGCAATTCTTGTCTGGACTGTTTCTCAGCAACTAGTAGCCAATATTCAATGAAACTTTATGGGAAGCTTCATTACCAAGAGGAGATGTCGACTGTACCAAGATGCTCCACTTTAATGATTGCTGACCAAATTTTTCGAAGATAAATTTCGGTTAGTAGATTGGGGTATGTTGTTGGGCGGGCGTAGTGGCGGTGTCAACTTTTGGTTTTCGCTCTTTAACTCGACAACCGATTGAGCTATTGCAATGAAACTTCATACAGATACCTTATGTGAAGACCTCGCTTGGGATTGCATATAGGGTGGGTTGGTTCCAGGTCAAGGTCACCATTACTAAAAATAGAAAAACAGTTTCTGCTCAATAATTCGAGAAAGAATTTAGCTATTGCAATAAAACTCCGTACATAGATACCTTATGTCAAGACCTCGCTTGGGATTGCATAAGGGTTGGGTTGGTTCAAGGTCAAGGTCACCATAACTAAAAATAGAAAAACAGTTTCTGCTCAATAATTCGAGAAAGAATTTAGCTATTGCAATAAAACTGCATACATAGATACCGTATATCAAGACCTTGCTTGGGATTGCATCTGGGGTGGGTGGGGTCAAGGTCACCATTACTAAAAATAAAAAAGCAGTTTCTGCACTACAATTCGAGATGTAATTGAGCTGTTGCAATGAACTTCATGCATAGATACCGTATATCGAGATCTTGCTTGGGATTGCATCTGGGGTGGGTGGGGTCAAGGTCACCATTACTAAATATAGAAAAACGGTTTCTGCACTGTAAGTTAAGAACGAATTGAGTTATTGCATGGAAACTTCATATCTAGATACCTTATATCGAGACCTCACTTGGGATTGCATCTGGGGTGGATGGGGTCAAGGTCACAGTTACTAAAAATAGAAAAGCTGTTCCGCTCAATAACTCAAGAATGAATTAAGCTATTACAATAAAACCTCAAACATAGAAACCTTATATCGAGACCTTGCTTGGGATTGCATCTGGGTGGGTGGGGTCAAGGTCACCGGTACTAAACATAGAAAAATGGTTTCCGTTCAATAACCTGAGAAGGAATTGAGGTATTGTAATGAAACGTTTATTATTCTCCTGACTTTTATGCATTTCGTTCGAAAAATGTGGGTTTCGTAGAATTTCCGTGTTTCTTGTTCTTACAGTTATGGGAGTTTGATGATGGCTGAAATTACTATATAGAGCACAATTGTCTGGACTCTGCTCTTCTGATTGCATTCCCATAACTAGGCAAAGCGCATTGGGGAGCATCCATCAGTTCACCAATATGCTTGTTTAAGACTGTTTTAGTTTTAGGATATATAGACACATGTTTGTGCACATTTTTAAGAAATTATTTATTTTTTGCGAATGTCTTTAAAGATCATTGAATGTACATATCAAGTAATACTACAAAGCCACCCTTCTTGATATTAGTTACACATTCCATTATTAGATCTGCAACTATTTATCCATAGATGGATTTGATTATGATTTCAATATCTTTAAGTGGTTTATTTCGTTTGATTCATGATTCCTTTTTAATGAAATGTTTTGTTTATTTATGTGTCATCTTTTGCAATGGTAACATTGCACATCGAGGATTTAGCCTGAAACTATGGTATCTGATAGGGGTGTAACGATACCACTAACCCATGTCGCGATATATCGCACTATTTTGAAATATCGCAATATATATCACGATATATTGCCCATATTGAAATGCACAGTTTCTCTTCCCTATCTCACTAAACTTACCTAGGTTTGTGGCGATCATACAATGAACAACAACACATGGTACATGAAATGCATCGGATAATTAATTCTACTGTAGATGAAATTGAGTAAAGCACTTCGAAGCAAAAAGCCAAGAACATGAGCGATACAATGTACCAAAAATGCGAATGGAAATAAATTCCACTTTAGATGAAATTGAGAAGAGCACTTTGAAGGAAACAAAAGATTCACTGACAAGCCTCCAAACTTCTCTCAAGACTGTTTTTAACACCTTCATCAGGCTTCAGGATGAATTGAAACAACTCCGTGAAGCCTTACAATACAGTAGAGGCAAGAACAAGAAGGAACTCTCCTTTATAGCCACCAAGAAAGGTCAGGACAAAATACAACAGTCTGAAATATACCTGAAAGAGAACTGAATGTTCAGTATTTGTCCAGACTATCAGAGACACTGAGCAGTACTTATCCAAACTGACATGTCTGAGGAGGTTGGTAGACAGTACACAGGCAGTGACATTCCAGTCTAACAGTGACATTGAACAATACTTGTCCAAACTGTCAGGTCTGGGGACGATTGTACACAGTATCCAAGTATTCACTGTGAAGCGGAGGTCTGAGTATGATGTGAACATATCAGGTGATACATACAAGTGCGATATCACAGCCAACTGTGTTCTCCCTGATGGTCAGATCCTCCTTGCTGACTGGGCTAATGAGAAAGTAAAGCTGCTGGACCAGCAGTACAGGATGGTCAGTAACTGTGGTGTGACTGTTGGTAAGGAGGTCCAGTTTATCACAGTCAACAATGGGCAGCTGGTTAAGGGCAGAAAGCACCAGTTACAACATGACTGTGTTGGTATTGCCCACAACCAGGGGGACCTGTAGGTCACTTCTTCTGCTGCACTGTACAAGTACACATGAGTGGGAGACTGGTCAGCAAGCTGTATGAGGATACATCAGATTATGATACAGGTAAGAATCATGAGTAACAGGCATTTTATATTGTAATTTTAAGACTATAGTTGTAGAATGTACATGTTCCAATTGATCTTTACAATAGCTGTTCAGAATAATTTATATATGTATATAAGAGTAATCATGCATTTTGAGTGTCACTACATGGGATATCTATAAATAGATAGTGAGTGCGTTTCAATGACACACTTTGTGATCTGGTGTTTATATGTTGTGGTTTGGAAATAACGATACCTGTATAATAATTTTATAATTAATATTGCTTGATAAACTTATATAAAATGAATAACATAAAATTGTTGATGTCTAATTTTGAGAAATTTCAAAATTTGTGTTTATAAAATTATAAAAATTACAAACATAAGTACAGTCATAATATTGTACATGTACGTGTATGAAATATGTCTGCTCGTGTCAATTTCACTAATATGTCAATACATTGTAATGTTGTATAACATGTATATATAATATATTATTACTGCATATAGTTACATCAGCTGACACATTCATGTGTACATGTTCATTGTACTGTGTAATTGTTTCCATCTGTGTATTTGTAGAAGACTTTAATTCTAACTCAACAGTCACATATCAACATGTCAAACTTATAGACAATAAACTGATACAGAATATTTCAGTCACTCTAAAATATTTATTATTATTGTATTTTATGAAGATCTTTAATATTAGTAATTGTCTGTTTATATCAACACTTTAATAATACAATATAAATGCAGTTTGTTTATTAAAATTATTTAACATTTAAAGTAATTAAATTCTTGATGTTACTCTGTTTTACAGTATGGAAGTGTGCTGTGAGCCCCACTGGTGACATGATTTACATCAGCAACCGATACCAGCACAAGCTCTTCACCCTTGCCAGGGATGGGTCTGTAATCTCCACCTTCACTGACCCTGGACTACAAGGCCCAGAGGCTGTACATGTGACACCTGCAGGCCAGGTGTTGGTCTGTGGATACGGGTCCGACATTGTCATACAGGTGGATAGTGAGGGCAGGAAGAAGCTGGCTACTCTGGCTACAGGCAGGGATGGTGTTTGGTGGCCACAGTCAGTTTGCTACAACAGGCACACAGCCTCCATCATTGTGGGACAATTTGAAACCAACAACATCCTGGTGTTCAAAATGCAATAGCTTACTTTTCACATGTATCTGACATTTGTATAATAACAAATATGTTTATTTTAAAATGACAATATGTTTGTGTATTGGAACTGATGTATTGTGAAATGTGTTATGTTTCAAATTTATTTATTGTGTATTGTGTTATGTTTTTCAAGTTACAATTTTGTTTTAAGTATCAACTATTTATATAAAACAGGTGTTTTTATTTTAAAATGACAGTGTTTCTTTGGGCATTGGATGATATTCTGTGTTTTGTGTATTATATATATATTATTGCTTTTGCATTTGTCCTTAACTTACCAAGTTATCATATACTGTATGCTAAAAGACAAAAACAAGTTTAGTTTAGAAGTTAATACATGTACACAACACTAGCTATTTTTAGACTGTCATTTTCTACATACATGTAAGAAATGTATTTTTGATCAATTACTTGAAAACATGACACTGTAATGTTATATAAATGCTTGATTTTGTTATCCGCAGTGAAAAGACATTGGTTATTTGTGTATTGTTTACTTAAATGATATAAAATGAATACATGTTGTGAAATTTTGTTAATTTCATAATGTTCAATGCTGATGATGATTGAACTTTGTTTATTATTACATTGATATTTGTGCTTGAAGTTAAACAGATTGTCAATTTGCATATAGAATGGAAACAATCAGACTCATCTGCGTGTAGTGTTGGATGCATTCTGGTGGAGAGGTTTGAACATTTAAGTTGAACTGTTAAAAAGCAATCTGTATGAATCTCTTCATACTTGCAGTTTCATATGAATTGCTGCCAACGGTGTTTTTAGGGTTAAGCTTATGTGAACTTTGTGAAGCCATGCCACTTCTATGACCTGGTGGAATTCGAAGGAATATACACTTAATCTTAAATCGATCAACAAGCGTTCTGGATCGTTGTCAACTTCAAGTGCTCCAAACACAAAAAGCAAAGTTGTGAATTAGACTGTGAAGGCAAATGCGAAACAATGATGATGGGATACTCAATGGATGAACACATAATACAAGTAACTGTGCTAGTTTGCAGAGAACAAAGTGTTTGACGACAACCACAAACATTTCGTATATAAAAGCGTAACCTCTTATCTTAAGACATCAAACCACTCCGACCGAGAGCTTTGCTATGAAACACTGAACAGAGAACTGCAGAGGCTAATCAAGGGCTTACAGAACAACAAAAGTGCCTCTATCGACACTTTCACATATTAGCACTTGAAATATGGCGGTCCAGAACTAACATTCTCTCTGCTACAGCTACAGAGTTATATGGCTTCCACCTGTGATATCAAAATTGTTCGATAAGCTGATACAACATGCTGTATGGATTTCAGAAGAACAAGAGCTGCAAACTGGTCGTGTACATGGACTGCACGCATCTCGACGCACAGTCTGCATTCAGTAAAGTATGGACAAATGGGCGTGAAAATGCTGAGAAGTGTTTCCGACTTTCAAAATTGCACAAGCCATGTCCTCTCCCACGGATACATGTCTGAGCCCTTTCCAATCAAGCAGAGTACCAGATATCTCAAGGATATCTCAGTACCCCTGCGACAGACACATCACCAAGCAGGCAATTTTAGGTACAATCCTGTTCATGTCACGCAGATTCAAGAAGATACAGCAAACTTTTAACATTGTTGTGAAACTCTTTACTATAGCTCGGACACATTGACTCATGAACTCTGTAAGCATAAATTACGCGCTTTAATTATAACCTATATTTATACTCGGTTTTGTTCGGGCACGTGTCTCACGCGTTTAATCTACCATTACTGTATTATCAGTGGAATATTGTAACATCGATTTAACTCGATTCCAATGCAGAAAGTAAGTATTTACTGTAACAGATTAGTTAGATCAGTGTAAGGTTAATGCGTCTGAGCTTTACCACAGTTCTTTCCACAGCTCTGTTCGGATGCAAGCTATGCAACACTATCACCAATGCAGACATGCAGCAGTTAGAAATAGGCCATCTATTCTGCCTTAAACGTACTCAACATCTGCCCACCTTACTCAATCGAACATGATTACAGATCAGATGGGTATGATGTCTCTTGAAACACACATCGACCTCCAAAAACTCCTTTTTCTCGGAACACTGTCATATTTTTCTGGATAAGCCGTGCGACATCATGTTCACCTTCCGACTGTTTCAATCCAAGCAGTGCGAACACCGGAACGTGGGCTTCATATCAGATATCATTAGAATACTAAACTAATATAAGCTACAGCATTACATGATACGCTTCAAACATGACAGGGTATTTCCAACAAAAGCAACTGGGAAGTCAATCTGTAAGCAAGCCCTACAGACGTAAAGGAAAGACAATGGCGCACAAGACAAAAACAAGACAGGAATTTTGTTGTCTTCAAAAGCGTCAGTGTTTTTTTACCATATGGAAGGGAGCAAGGATCTGCCCAAACAGCCGCAAACTAAGGAAGTTCCTGGCCTGCTTTTGTTGAAAGACACCACCCGATCAGCCCATCATATCTGAAGTGTTCACGACAAGTTATGTTAGCAATTTGGAGCACATTCTGTGCCACTGTCCTTCATCTGACGCAATATCCCAGCTGCCATTATTCTTCGACAAAGCCTGTTTACTTAGCTTACTACCAAGTGAATCAACGACAGACACCACTGGCAGAACTGATGTCATACCTCCTCGGCCATGTTGATGACGTCATTTGCTAACCTTTTTTAGTGGAACACAACCCACAGTTTTTTGTCAGGTGTGCAGAACTGCTTTATTAATTTTGCTAATATTTTATGACTCATGCAACCTAAATTTAATATTGTCTAAATTTCTTTTGCAAATGCAAAGTAAATCTGTGTATAGTCGATACGAAAATGAAAGGATATAACATTGAGCAGTGACAATATAATGGACAATTCATAGTTCTGTATTACGCTGAAGTGTTCCACCATCTTATACATGTCTTATACATGTGCCTTGACAGCAAGATAGGCTAACACAGCGTTAACATTGTTCACTGCCAGTGTGCTTTTGATCGTGTTAAGGGTCACTCGTGCACTATGACAGTATATTCATGATATGTTTGCCTTATCTTATGTTTATTGTATGCATGTTTGTACTTTCATTTAATTTCCTATGCTTTTTCTTTTCTGTATTACTGATTTATGTTAATCTTCAGAAAATGGAGGCAATAAAACTATATAATTCATTTACTTAAAATGCAATGTTGATATAATTAACGTATATATGATTATTGTTCTATTGTTATTTTAAATATTTGTTTTTCTGTTTAAAATGTTATCTTAAATCTAAACATTGTGTAAAACTAACCATCTGAGAATAAAACGTGTATTTTTTCAACGCTTCAGTGTCATTTATATCCATTGAACTGTTGATATAGAAAAACACGTATGTGGTTACAGCTATATTGTTGATGACAAGGTATTATTATTCAGATAATTATTACATTAATTAAATGCACAGTTAAAGAAGTATTTACTCAAAAAATCACCCGCTTGTAAAGTATGGAAAGAATGAAGATACCCTAACTTCAATGTTCCAAATTGTTGTTGCACATGCAAGTTTGCCACATGAAATATCACAAACTAATTATTTTCTTAGGTCCCAATGTCCGTCCTTATTAAACAATAATATAATGATTTGCGAAGGTAAATTCACCATATGTTAGTAATGGTACAAAGTAACCTTTATTTTGGCACTGTTCCTATGCATACATTAAAAGAGCCACCATCATTATTTTCCAGACCACATTAACATATGGTGTCCTATTTGTGAATCAAAATTGAAAAGTGTATACTTGTTCCACCTCACAAATGTAGTGATGACACTGCACACGCACATGAACCTCACTCAATACGTGTACTCAACCTTAACACCATCTTTGAACTTGAGCATCGTAATGCACCTATCAATATTTTCCCACAGGGGGGAGCGGCGGGCTGCCCCGGGGAATTTGACTTAGTTTATATTAGGGGGTCTAATTCCCCACCCTAGAGCCAAACATTTTTAGCTCGACTATTCGAATAATAGGTGAGCTTTTCTACTACCCCCGGCGTCGGCGTCCGGCTCTGAATTTGGTTCATTGTAAGGGTGTAACGATATATCGGTATACCGGTATATCGCGGTATCAGACATCACGGTAATATATCGCGATAAGTAAATTACATACCGCTATTTCACGATATGTAGTTTTTGTACGTTTATAATGTCTGTTTATGAAATAATTGTTATTTTATTGGTGTTTTGTTGTGTCACTGTTGTGGTGATTTTGCAGTTTTGTACATATTGGTCCCAAATTACAATGTTGACAATGACGTAATGGTTTTGAAAAAAAAGAGTAATATTTGAATACATGTATATTACAATGGAAGACAAACGTTAATACTGTTAAAATTGTGTCAAATTATCAGGTTATTATTGAACTGAATTGTAGACCAATTTTTGGATAGTTGACAGATGGTTTCCATCTAATACACATATGAAAAATATATAAAACGCGAACATGTGTTTATGTCCAAATATCTTAACAAAATTATGTTGTTGAAAACTTGCATTGATTAAAATGTCTTTAAAATGCATACTTGTGAACCTTAATGTTAATACTTGACACGCAAATAGATGCTGGTGAGATTTATTGGATTTCTGGTCTTATTTGCTAGATATTGAACATCACAATGTTTTCTTGGATTAAATTAGTTTAACAATGAACAGCTTACTCTGTTTAAGTCTTATTGATCGCCACAAACCTAGGTAAGTTTAGTGAGATAGGGAAGAAACCTAGGTAAGTTTAGTGAGATAGGGAAGAGAAACTGTGCATTTCAATATGGGCAATATATCATGATATATATTGCGATATATTTCAAAATAGTGCGATATATCGCGATATGGGTTAGTGGTATCGTTACACCCCTAGTTAAAAATTTATTCAAAAGTCTTGTTACTTCAAAACTACATAAGTTATTTACTCGAAACTTGGGATATAGCTTTGTCAACTCCAGTATCAGGGGCAACATTCCCCATAACTCTGTTTTGTATTGTGACATATTTTTCTCCTTTTTCACTTAGATTTTCTGGTTCAAGTTTTTTGTCAAAAGTTTAGTAACTTCAAAACTAAAGACGTTATTCACTTGAAACTTGTGATATACCTTTTTCATCAACTCCAGTGTCAGAGGCAACATTTTTGAATGTTGAAAGAGTTATGCCCCTTTTCACTTATAATTTCTGCTTAAAGTTTTTATTCAACAGTTTTCTAACTTCAGAACTACATAATTTATTCACTTGAACATTGGAATATATATTTTTGTCATCAACTCCAATATCAGAGGCCACATTTCCTATAACTCTGGTTTGCATTTTGACAGAGTTATGCCCCTTGTTCACATAGATTTCTGGTTAAAGTTTATATTGAAAAGTTTTGTAATCGCAGAACTACATAAGTTATTCAATTGAAAATAGGAACATACCTTTGTCATCAACTCCAGTATCAGGAGCAACCTGCCTATAACTCTGTTCTGCATTTTGACAGAGTTATGCCCCCTTTTCACATAGATTTTCTGGTTAAAGTTTGTATTCAAAACTCGTACAACTTCAAAACTACACAAATTATTAACTACACTAGGTGTAACTCTGAATATTGTGATGAATTAATTGCAATAACTATGTTTTGTATTTCAACAAGTTTGTGCCGCTTCCACCAAAGTCTATTTCCCGGGACGCACAATCATTCGGCGTGTCATATGCCCGCCTGTCGGGAATCGCTTTCAGGATGAGCAATGTATTGCTACGAATAAATACTTTACCTTACGTTCGCCATATGTAACGGGAAATATTCACATGCCTGAACAACGCTCGTTTGATTTGCAAGCTGCAAATTTTTCTAAAAGCATTATCTGGGACAAGTTCAATTACACTTTCCCAGAAATGACAGAAATTGAAATTCCGGATAATTTGCCAAAAATAAAAGATTTGCCTATAGACACTTTAGTTCGGGAATTGAAATCAATTAACGTTGCCAAAACAGCGGGTAAAAAGTCGTTAAGTCTGTGGTTTTATGTTAGCCTGGGTCTTGCTCTAGTGGTGGTTATTATAATATTAGTTTGTTGTTTTAAAGCACAATCAAAAATGCTATTTACGTGCCTGCCAAATTGTTTACGTCGGGGGACAACTAAGGCGCGCAATGTACCGGTTCGCTATGATGTCGAGCTCCAAACCAGGGATACTGACAAGAACCCACTGTCAGCCGCTACTGCGCAGGTCAACGAAAACGTAAAACCTTCGAGGAACGGTTCTATCCTTGCTTATTCATGAGCACGGGCGATGGTGCCGCTCATGAGGAAAAAAAACTGTATCTGTATTATATATTGTGTGAGAACGAGTGGAAATGACACTAATGAAGACATCAACCGTGAAGTGATTTTTTTTATTGTTGTAATTGTCAGAGACCGCACACGTGTTTATCTGAACGTTAACACCACATAGCGGAAGAAGCACCAGCGAAGGCTGATTAGGTCGAAATTCGTTACCGAACCTGCCGCCATTGGAAAGTTACCCTTTCCATTTGGCTTTCCAGAAGCTAAATACCTCCCGCTATCCAAGTACAACAGCTATGGGGAAAGCGGACGAAAATGTTGGTAGATGTCGCCATGCGATAGTAACACGATTCGCAATGCCGAGTGCAGACACGCGAGTGCTTACGCTTGAGACGGATGTCGGGTCTAAATACCATCAGGCGGCGTTAAAGGCTGTGCATCGCTAGCGGTAACCTCCGTCGGCGTAGTTCGACCGATGCAGCCATTGTACAGCGCTGGTCTAGGACTTTGCTTTCTCGGCATTTAAGCGTTGCAGCTGCCGGGAAGACGACAAGGAATGTCGAGTTGGGGTCCGGATTCGAACACCGACCCGGTAATAAGCACCATCGAGTAACTTGTACCAGTATCAAACAATAGTGTGGAGTGTAACCATAGACGCGTGTGTGGAATATTGCAATATTGAACTGTTAATACTGTCATTAATGTAATTGTTGTAGCCGGATTTATATGAAATCAGAATGTTGCATGCTATAAACTTATTCGCGGACTTAGATTGATATGTTGTGGGCATACTATTGATGTTATAATAATACTACGGCGACCTATTGTGTTCAGGTTTTGGGTCTAGTAATTTTACTGGGTAAAATTCCTTTCTAAAAAGGGGACGAATGTAACACAATACGATCTTGCATATACAGGTGATGAATGTGCTATAGGTAGCACGGGATTGGAGCAACGGAACCACGTTTATATGACGTAGTCGTGGCATGCCTTTAGCTAAGAGTAGCATACGAGAGAAGAGAGTTCCTTCCTAGCCTCCGTAGCTATTAGCCGTAGACAATAAAATGTAAACTGCTATACGATCTTGAGTTGTCAATATGTAATAACACAGGGAGGTGTTACAGTGATAAAGCAACAATGGCGGCGTAATTGTACACTGTGTGCTGATCAGAGTTATTTTCAGGTATTATTCGATGCATTTGACAATTTCGATTATCAAAACACGCAACAAGTCAATAGTTTATATTGATTTACCTGTATATGTAGTATTTTTTTTCAAGAAATTGCTAAATTATGGATTATAGCGTGACATAAATATGTTACGACTCTGGTTGACTTTCGATACGGGGTTGGCTTCAGCGAACAAGTCTAGTCAGTACTATATAAACTGTTCCCTTCCATGGACGCTGCTACATGTTTAGCATCAATCAACTCAACTGGTTTCACGCCAATGTATGTTGTTAGTAGTCGTTTGTGTGTCTTATGTGAAGTAAAGTGATTGCTAGTGGAATGTCAGCAATGTTTTGTGCATAATAAAATTATAATGAAATACAAAATCACAAAGTTTATAGGTAATATTTTCTTGTTCGCAATTTCAGCAAGTTTTTTGCAGTATGGTCGATATTATCTAACGTATGTTTATCAATGTGCATATTAATTTGCGTATTTCTCACTCCAGAAAGCATGCAATGACATGGATGCGCAACTGGTTGTCATTGAAACTGATGTTGAATACTTCTTCTTCAAGACAACCCTGCAATAATTGCATGCTAACAACAGTATGTTTTGTGTTATACGCCTGAATGTTATGTATGCTTCTTGCTTTGTCAGTCCATCATTCATTTCAACCGCAAATATTATCCAAAACATTTCCGTTCGTCCGGTATTTTCGTTTCCCACTCTTGATCTCAGGAATTAATGACTTCATGTGCAGCATCCCTACCAAGAGAACATGTAGATATTAGGTGGTTCCCGTCTAATGATTTTTTTTCATGGAGTTATTGTCCTTATAAAATTTGGTATTTGTCTTGATCTGGGGAACTAATGATTTGAATTCACTGAAAGTGTATGTACAACACTACTACAAATATCGCCATGTCGTTTCAGTCTGGCAATTTTTGTTTCTGCTTTATTTCTCATGAATTAAGAAGACGTAAAAAATATATCTTTGTTTCAGGTTACATGCCCCAAACAATTAGGGTAGGTATGGGCAGATTGTGTAGGGTAGGTCGGGTAACCTGAAATGTTATAGAGTCTGGGCATTTTGTGTAGGGTAGGTCGGGTAACCTGAAATGTTATAGAGTCTGGGCATTTTGTGTAGGGTAGGTCGGGTAACCTGAAATGTTATAGAGTCTGGGCATTTTGTGTAGGGTAGGTCGGGTAACCTGAAATGTTATAGAGTCTGGGCATTTTGTGTAGGGTAGGTCGGGTAACCTGAAATGTTATAGAGTCTGGGCATTTTGTGTAGGGTAGGTCGGGTGACCTGAAATGTTATAGAGTCTGGGCATTTTGTGTAGGGTAGGTCGGGTAACCTGAAATGTTATAGAGTCTGGGCATTTTGTATAGGGTAGGTCGGGTGACCTGAAATGTTATAGAGTCTGGGCATTTTGTGTAGGGTAGGTCGGGTGACCTGAAATGTTATAGAGTCTGGGCATTTTGTGTAGGGTAGGTCGGGTAACCTGAAATGTTATAGAGTCTGGGCATTTTGTGTAGGGTAGGTCGGGTAACCTGAAATGTTATAGAGTCTGGGCATTTTGTGTAGGGTAGGTCGGGTAACCTGAAATGTTATAGAGTCTGGGCATTTTGTGTAGGGTAGGTCGGGTAACCTGAAATGTTATAGAGTCTGGGCATTTTGTGTAGGGTAGGTCGGGTAACCTGAAATGTTAAAGAGTCTGGGTATTTTGTGTAGGGTAGGTCGGGTAACCTGAAATGTTACAGAGTCTGGGCATTTTGTGTAGGGTAGGTCGGGTAACCTGAAATGTTATAGAGTCTGGGCATTTTGTGTAGGGTAGGTCGGGTAACCTGAAATGTTACAGAGTCTGGGCATTTTGTGTAGGGTAGGTCGGGTAACCTGAAATGTTACAGAGTCTGGGCATTTTGCGTAGGGTAGGTCGGGTAACCTGAAATGTTACAGAGTCTGGGCATTTTGTGTAGGGTAGGTCGGGTAACCTGAAACAAACCTATTGTTTACGCCTAACTAGAATTCGGACAATCTTTATAGGCATCACCGCTATCAATAGGACATATCCTATGTTTATGTTCTTGATTTGTTTATTAATTCAACAGGAAATGTCTTATATCTTTGGCTTTCCTTTGGCGAGCGTAAGTACCTTCTGGGAACATTAATCGGTTTCACCGGTATTCTTTCAATTAGTTTTCAATCTTAACATAATTATTCAAAACTAAACTAAGTGTGTTCTTTTCCGATTTCTAATGCAGTTGATATGCTCGTACTCTTTGGGTTATTATTTATTGTTATATATCCGTATGTGGTTGCTATTCTAATGATAGTCATAATTAAACGAATTAAACATATTGCAAATTTACTCATAAAACATAAATGGAACACACAATAAAATGTGTTGGACACATTGGGTTCTAAAACAACCTGACTAGTGTTCACTTTCCATGTTTCCGACATCGCGTTCTCTTAAAGAGACAACAGGGAAAAGACATAGGCCTAACCTATTGAGCAATCTATCATGAGTATCTCTATACACTAAATATGCATGTATGACCCGAAGAGCGTCATTGTGTAATTGCTACTTTTTCTTGTTTCAAAACGCAGTATAAATTGTGTTTATTATGTTCAGATCGTTCTGAAAAGCTCATTACTTTATATTATTCGTAGGAGACCAAACAGTGAGTTACTGGATGAGAGCAAATGACCTTGAAGTTGAAGGTCAATGGGTGTGGGGCTATCCCGGTGATCACGTGGTGCAGTATACTGACTGGGGATCTGGTGAGCCGAATAACGTCATCCGTCACGGCAGGTTAGCACTGATTATTGCAAAAAGTGAATGTTTTATAATTTTTTAATACTATATTGAGATGAGTAATAAAACTGTTTCTATTACAATAGATTTATGTTACAGTCATCCAACACAATAATATCTGCTTTTTTGCTTGTGTATAAAATATCGAAATAACGTTAAACTATTGACCATAAGTAAATGAAACATATCTGCTTTACACGACTAGTGAAACACTTTGTTTTATTCTCTGACAGTACAGAGAATTGTGCACTGATGTTTGGAGACATTAAGTGGAATGACGGTCAATGTGGTATCCAACAAAACTATATCATCTGCGCGCGCGGGTAATTAACATTTGTTCAATGAAAACAAAACATAAATATAGATATTAACTTTGCTATGATTTGTTAAGTGTGATACGAAAGACGATGGAAAAAAGACGCGTCGATATTAAAATATTTTGTGCGATGGCTATTGTCTGATAATAATATAAAAGCCCGCAAGTGCGACAGAGTTGTGATTCTTCTTTTAAACAGTTTCCTTCTTTGAAGCTATATTGTCCAAAAACTTAATACATTCTGATCATATCTCACGAACATATTTTGTCACATGTATCTTTATATAATTATATAACCTGTATTGCGTTTTTGTTAATATATTGTTGTGTTGTTTCGTTGCAATATTTTCTGTAATAACATGCGTACTTTATTCCAGAGAATCAAGCTCAGAAGTAATAGGTAGGTTAGAGCAAACAATCGCTTGTATGTTCTATTTTCCAATAAAAACATTTATAAGACTGAACTATTTGGGTGTTGTTTTTTTCATATTTAATTTCTTTATGGACAATATGTTTAATTATCAAGTTTGTAGCGTGGTTTAAAGATTTTACACTTTGGGATACCTTACTAAATTGCAACCATATCCCATATCGCACATCAGTAATTGTGTCCTAAAGCCAACTACTGGACTCTTCAGTAGTGTATAAAACCAAAAAGCGGTTGAAGTGGTACATAGGAGCAAAAGACTATCAAAATTCGAAATTCGGTACATATATTATTGGATTAAACAGGAAACTAAACACGTAATATCACTTCCGGCAGCCATGGATGACAACTGAAGTTCGGAAAATGATTCCAAAACGCAGTCCGAATATTATACTTAAATTGTTGTCACGGACAAAAGTGGCTCAGAGTGAGGGGGTGTAATTATTATACAGTAGTGGTTCATACATATCCTGTCTCACTAAGTGACCAAAATGCAACTGATCCGTAAAATAACAAATATTCGTTTTTGTTGTACAAGTTGCTTTGCGCATTCGTAAGCGCAATTCTTGAAGTACTTTTGTTTGACGCTGACACATGAACGTAAATGATGATGTCTTCTATAACATTATGTATACCACGCATTCGATTAAGGATCTTAAGGATGCAATGTCCTAGCAAAACAAGCACTAAAGCTAACTTATCTGATTGACTCGTTTAAGCATTGAAATAAACCAATTGTTGTCTGAAAAGCCTCTGTAGCTAGGAACGATATGTTACATGGAATAGCGTAATAACCGTTTTGTCAATTCTGTTGTGCCTCAGAAAGTTGCTATTCTGTTGATCTCTTTACCTTTCAGTCATTGAGTAATTAAATGTTAATGCTATATTCTTTGATAAATCTATTAATTTGAACTGCAAGTGTAATATGTTAATTATCAACAACACAACTTTCACTTCTGATGTATACAAGACGACATGATGAACTGCAATCTTGTAAAACATGCAGTTTCCTGAATGTGTTCTTTTCTTTTACTCCTTTTGTTTGCTTAATCACGGATAATGGGTCAATTTCACCAGAATATTCCAAAATGTGTGTCTTGTATTTCCTTTGGATGAACACGATCAAGGTCAGTACTTGTAGCTCCATCTCCTCTGTACAGGCGTGATGGTGACTGTTGCTGGTGTAAACGACTGGATACTCAACAAGGCTTTTGCCTAAATACACACACAAAAAACATATAATTACATGTATATAATTACTGACGCGTACTTTGTAATGCATTAATGAAAAAAAAGGATACAAGTGAAAGTGATAAATGATCACTCATATTGCGCTTGTCAATTGAAGGGAATAAAATGAGAAAGGCAGATATATTAAAATAACCGAACATCAGTAGAACTGGAAAACTAAACCAGTGGGCAAGACTCCATTGTAGGCAATGAGGTGGAACATCATTGTATCACGGATATCTCATCCTGAATGATGCACTATGTACTATTTGCAGCAAGGCCCATAACTCCAAGAAAAAAATGAAGCAATGATTGTCCGAGCAACCTACCGGCGAGAAGGACCGGGGCTGCCTGTCCCAAGCATTCCAGCTGGAGGCCAGACGACCCTTCATACAGACGTACAGCAGCAGACACACGACACCCACAGCGCTGAACCCACCTGTAACTCACATAAGCGGCAATATTGAAGTTTTGTACTGACGATGTATATCTACTAAGTGTTTTCTCAAATGTGTTTATTTTTAAAGGTCAATAAATAATGTCACTATGGTCAGTCTTACGAGGTTATGTTACCTAGTGTAAGGCCGTGGCCGTTCTGGATATATGTGTTTTAAACTAGAGTAACATTGGTTGTTTTTTGATATGGTTATTTTTACCTAGAGATGGTCAATATGACCAGTTTTAGAGATACAGGGTTACTGCTACCTAGAACCAGTATCGATATGGCCGATTTGAAGACACATTGCTGTTGTTATGGTCGATATTGCTGGTTAGAACGTAGATCATAAGTGTTACCTAGAGCCAATGTTGCTATAGCTGGAATGGAGATGCGGCAATCGGATTGGTCGCCACATGGATTGTAGCCGTTACAGCTGAGGGTGTAGAAGATACAGCGATGATTGGCGCACGAGTATTCGTAGGAATGACACAAATCTATAATAACAATGTTAAACAACCATCAGTCGGTACAGTCTGGCTTGATTCGAGTATTCTGTGTATTCAAATTACTGCAATCCTTGTGTAACATTTAGATCTTCCAAAATCAAATATTTACTACAAATTATTTACCTCTTTGTCAAAGATTAATCAAGGAACTTTGATCCATAACATTTATAACAGAAGTTTTCTTTGCTAAATATTACAATAACGTTAAAGGCAATCGAAACGTGTAAATAGACACCATACACGTCTTAGTTTTAGAAGTCGCTGATTCTTTAAAATCAAATAACTAGTGCTTAAATAGGAATCCGCCAGAGAATTACTGCAAAGTCCGTATTAGACTAGAATCTAGGATTACCATATACATGTATGATTGTCACAAAACCATACTTTTAATCTGTTGAGATCAGGACTGATTTGTGGCGATATCGGAATGTAATCAATGAAACAGTCAAATGTTAAGATATAGCATTTACTTCTTTAAACTGATATTGTCAAGGAGCTTATACAGACTACTATTGTTTTGGTCTGCGAACCCTGTAAGTATTATATTAATTTTGAGAAAAATACGGACAGCTTGCGAAATAAATTCATTAATTGGTTCCTACACCTACAACTTTCATGATAGATGGAGAAGTACAGTGTCCAGTTAACTGGTTGATACTTGAACTCAATGTATATGTCGTCTATTGAGCTCACATACATTCGGCCATCAGTCTCGCAAGGCTGGCATATGGAGGCGTTAACCCCTGGAAGATTTAAATGTATACATAATATTATAGTGTATAAACAAACATGGCTACACATAACTGCAAAAGGATATGATGTGTTTTCCCACAGTAAAACAATAATGCTTTTATAGTTAATGCAGCAATATTATTCGACAATGACAAAACACAAGTTTATTGTTTAGCTAAAATAATATTATCTGAATGATGATTTAGAGGATATTTGTTTAATGCAGTGTAGGATCGTATTTTATTTCATGAGTGGTCATTGAAACAATATTTTCACGAGTGGCGCAGCCACGAGTGAATATATCTAGTTTCTATGACCACGAATTAAATAAAATACGATCTTAAACTGTATTTAACAAATTTTCTTTTTATTTCATGCTTGTAACGATAAATATAAAAAAACGCGCGAGATATGCTAAAGCGTCACAAGTTTTGTGTATTATGACGTCATAAATATTACGTCATTATGATTCCAAAATTGCCAATCACTGTTGTGGAGGGAAATAGTGCCACCATTACTGCGTCGTTGTCGCTTAATTATTTTTGTATTGAATTTTATTATGTGTTTTATGTTGTTTAAAAAGGCCGATGTTTACACTGACCATTCGGGTATTCACATACTTTAAAAACATATACATAAAAACAAAGTTAAAAGTATTTCCATATAACCAAGAGTGAAATAATCAAATGTTATCATTTCACTCGACTTGGAGTAAAATGATCGGGTTATCATTTACTGGTATTCTCCACTTATTCACCGCATAGCATGACATAAAAAGAGAATATTTGTTTAATGCAGTGTAAGAGCGTATTTTATTTCATGAGTGGTCATTGAAACAATATCTAGTTTCTATGACCACTCATGAAATAAAATACGATCTTACACTGTATTAAACAAATTTTGTTTTTATTTCATGCTTTTTAACGATAAATAAAAAAAAAATGCGCGAGATATGAAGCGTCACAAGTTTTGTGTATTATGACATCATAAATATGACGTTATTATGATTCCAAAATTGTCGATCACCGTTAGGGTAGGGAAAATAGTGTTACTCTTACTGCGTCGTTGTCGCTTAATTATATTTGTATTGAATTTTATTATGTGTTTTATGCTGTTTAAAAAGGCCGATGTTTACACTGACGATTCGGGTATTCACATACTTTAAAAACATATACATAATTCATGAGTGGTAATTGAAACAATATTTTCACGAGTGGCACAGCCGCGAGTGAAAATATTTAGTTTCTATGACCACTAGTGAAATAAAATACGATCTTACACTGTATTAAAAAAAATTCTTTTTATTTCATGCTTTTTAACGATAAATTAAAAAACAATGCGCGAGATATGAAGCGTCACAAGTTTTGTGTATTATAATATGACGTCATTATGATTCCAAAATTGTCGATCACTGTTGAGGTGGGAAAATAGTGTCACTCTTACTGCGTCGTTGTCGCTGAATTATATTTGTATTGAATTTTATTATGTGTTTTCTGTTGTTTAAAAAGGCCGATGTTTACACGGACGATTAGGGAATTCACATACTTAAAAAAATAAACCTTAAACCAAAGTTAAAAGTAGTTTCATATAACCAAGAGCGAAATGATCAAACGTTATCATTTCACTCGACCTAGAGTGAAATGATCGGGTTATCATTCACTGGTATACCCCACTCATTCACCGCATAGCATGAAATAAAGTTCATTATTTGTCAACAATAAATAATACCAAGTTTAAATTGGTCCTGTTCAAAAACATTAATGTCATTTGTATTGAACGCTTCGTCACTCAGCTGCTTCAAGTGGAACATTATCTTGTACACCCCGCCGCGGCCGCCTTGCAGGTGAACCCTGAATCCCCCAGAGTGGCTCTCTCGGGTGTTAGCGAGGGGCTGTGGGCTGAAGACTATCTGGCCCCCGTAGGTGCCATCCTCTAGCAGACTGATAGAGGTATTGGTGTCCTCCAATAAATCTATTGACGAGTAATTACAGGTATTCAATGTTCTCGCTCAACAATAGGTGAAATGAAGGTGATTGTGACATTTGTATTATATACGTTTTGTTCAAGGCGTGTGTCGCTTTTCGAGCTATTGAACGTTTAAAATAGTTCACCTTTCAATGTGATTGTATTTTAGACGTTATGTTCAATATATGTACATCATTGCATTGCCAGTTATTTATTTAAGTATAGATATTCCTTTTACCAGTAGTAACATATTGAAATACTTCTCTGTAACGGTGTGAATATCTTTTTAAGCTTGGAAATTCATTTATTGATTATGCAAAAAAATACAAATATCTGGGCCTAGTTTTGCAAGAATACATGGATCTCTCTGTAAGTGCAAAATTTGTCGCACAATCTGCAAACGGAGCAATTTAGCTAAAGCTAAATCAATTGGTTGATTTCCATACCAATCGTTTACTAAATTGTATGCGTCAACAATTGTACCTATAATTACGTATGGTGGTAGTATATGGGGTAATGAACAATATACTCGTAGTTGCATCAATGCTGTACAAAATACAGCAGCTAGATGGCCAGTGGTGCCGACTTGTGAATATGATTAGTAAGCGCCTGAATAGAAATGAGGCGCGTCGTAGGAAAACCGGTCATAATGCATGTGCGTAAAGTGTCGTCCCGGATTAGCCTGTGCAGTCCGCACAGGCTAATCCGGGACGGCACTTTCCGCTTTTATGGTATTTTCTGTTTCAAGAAAGTCTCTTCTAAACATAAATCCACCGTAGGCGGAGAGTGCCGTTCCGGATTAGCATGTGCGGACTGCACAGGCTAATCCGGGACGACACTTTACGCAAATGCATTAAGTCCGGTTTTCCCACGACGCGCCACAAATGTGTTCTGTGGGCTTAGACACTCTGCAGTAAGAAGTGGAATTTTAACATTTTTTAATTATTTCGCAAATATGAATTGCACATTTCTGTATTTTATATAAATATTCCTCAGGACAGGAAATCAATTTGTAATGTGTAACCCATAAGTTATTTGATCATATTAAATGCAAATGGTTGCAAGATGTTCATAGGGAAAATATTAGCATTGGTGTTAATTGAAACAAATTGCGTCTGTATAGAAAGTTCAAACAAGAATAATGAGCTGAGAGCTATTGTCATACAGTTTTAATAGAAGTCATAGAGGTGCATTGGCTAAAGTCAGAAGTGCCACAGAACCAATTCATGTAGAAATAGGTAGATAAATAATAGAACTATTGTCATACAGTTTTTAATAGAAGTCATAGAGGTACATTGGCTAAATTCAGAAATTGCACAGAACCAACTGATGTAGAAATAGGTAGATAAATAATAGAGCTATTGTCATACAGTTTTTAATATAAGTTATAGAGGTGCATTGGCTAAATTAAGAAGTGGCACAGAACCAATTACTGTAGAAATATGTAGATAAATAAAAGAGCTATTGTCATGCAGTTCTAATTGAAGTCATAGAGGTGCATTGGCTAAATTCAGAAGTGGCACGGAACCGATTAATGTAGAAAAAGGTATATAAATAACAGAGCTATTGTCATGCAGTTTTAATACAAGTCATAGAGGTGCATTGGCTAAATTCAGAAGTGGCACGGAACCGATTAATGTAGACAAAGGTATATAAATAACAGAGCTATTGTCATGCAGTTTTAATACAAGTCATAGAGGTGCATTGGCTAAATTCAGAAGTGGCACGGAACCGATTAATGTAGAAAAAGGTATATAAATAACAGAGCTATTGTCATGCAGTTTTAATACAAGTCATAGAGGTGCATTGGCTAAATTCAGAAGTGGCACGGAACCGATTAATGGAGAAAAAGGTATATAAATAACAGAGCTATTGTCATGCAGTTTTAATACAAGTCATAGAGGTGCATTGGCTAAATTCAGAAGTGGCACGGAACCGATTAATGTAGAAAAAGGTATATAAATAACAGAGCTATTGTCATGCAGTTTTAATACAAGTCATAGAGGTGCATTGGCTAAATTCAGAAGTGGCACGGAACCGATTAATGTAGAAAAAGGTATATAAATAACAGACCTATTGTCATGCAGTTTTAATACAAGTCATATAGGTGCATTGGCGAAATTCAGAAGTGGTACAGCACCAACTAATGTAGAAATAGGTAGATAAATAATAGAGCTAGTGCCATACAGTTTTTAATAGAAGTCATTGAGGTTCATTGGCAAAATTCAGAAGTGGCACAGCACCAACTAATGTAGAAATAGGTAGATACAATAATGTACCTTAAGACAACAGAACATTTTCATATTGTACAAGTCTGGATAAACATTGTGTTGAAGATGAAAAACATAATATTTTAGAATGTTCTCTGTATGATTATGTGAGGAAAGAACTGATGTTAAAATGTATAAATGTGTTTGAACAATTCGAAGTGTCAGACTTGGATGATAAGCTACATAAAAATCTGCCCACTGTTCATTTAAGTGCTAAAACCTGTCACTAGATTCTTGAAACAAGAAGAAAATTTCTTTATTATTTTTTCTTAAGGTTGTTTTAACAATATGTAAATATGTAAATACAATGATCAATGACATGATGTGTATTATTTCAAATTTGATAGTGTTTTAGTTGTACAATAGAACTATGTAATAGAACCATCTGTTTGTGTATTGTGTATGTATAGATAGTGTTTTAGTTGTACAATAGAACTATGTAATAGAACCATCTGTTTGTGTATTTCAAAGTTGATAGTGTTTTAGTTGTACAATAGAACTATGTAATAGAACCATCTGTTTGTGTATTTCAAATTTGATAGTGTTTTAGTTGTACAATAGAACTATGTAATAGAACCATCTGTTTGTGTATTTCAAATTTGATAGTGTTTTAGTTGTACAATAGAACTATGTAATAGAACCATCTGTTTGTGTATTTCAAATTTGATAGTGTTTTAGTTGTACAATAGAACTATGTAATAGAACCATCTGTTTGTGTATTTCAAAGTTGATAGTGTTTTAGTTGTACAATAGAACTATGTAATAGAACCATCTGTTTGTGTATTTCAAATTTGATAGTGTTTTAGTTGTACAACAGAACTATGTAATAGAACCATCTGTTTGTGTATTTCAAATTTGATAGTGTTTTAGTTGTACAATAGAACTATGTAATAGAACCATCTGTTTGTGTATTGTGTATGTATAGATAGTGTTTTAGTTGTACAATAGAACTATGTAATAGAACCATCTGTTTGTGTGTTGTGTATGTATATGCGGCTTTGTTTAGTACAGATGCGGTGTTATAGACACATGAGGTTTTAAGTATAATTGTGTTTAGACCTTGTGTGTATAACTGCGTTTAGACCTCGTGTATAACAGGCATTCAGTCTCTTATAATTCTATTTACAGTGGCTACATATAACAAAATGTGTTGCTTTGTATTTATGTTGTGTGACATATATGGATGAGACTTTAATGAACTATTATTATTATTATTGTTGTTGTTGTTGCGATATTTTTAACTAACGACATAAAGACCCGTTAGGTCGGGTGTTGTTTTTTCTTTTCTAACATCTGTACAAATTATGTAAAAAGTTTATACGCTTGGCACACTAAAACTGTATAAATTACTTACTTACTTATAAAGTATGTACTCAAAATAAATAATACGTTTTGGAGAAACAGCAAACAGTGGATTACTTACAGATTTTGTAATCTTCCGCTTTAGTGTTGATCATCAATAATGTAAACAAACAAACACATACAATAATGCCCCGCGCCATTTATACAAAAATCCCGTCATGAATTTTAAACGTCCTATTGAAAACATCAGTATTACACTAAATACATAAGTAAATAAGTATCATATATTTAAATATGTCTATTACCCATATAACGAATATGAGTTCCAGCAGCGCCAATCAAATAGTAGTTGTTCCTCTATGACAGGTCCCCATGCCATAGACGTTATCGCCTCGTTATCACACACGCGTGGACAACAGGTGCAAATAATACCGAATTATTTTAGAGCTATCACAGAGCAGCCAACAATACAAACGACTGTTACCATCTTATTACCGATAAGTGAACAAACGATATCAATTATATCGAATGCATTGGACAGTTTAATATCTTTGAAATATAAGCAAAATTAAAACACGATAGAGAGCACGAAATAAAAACACAATCTGCCTATGGAATCTATTTTATTAATAATCAGCGACATTTTAACACTAAAAGCAAAGCATTTATTCCTACTACAAACCCGTCGGTTAATTAAGAAATAATTGACGGGTAAGCGTTGGTGATTGCGGAAATAACCAACGGTTTGGGGTTCCGATGCGTAGGAATTAAACCACGAAGGCGATTGCCCGAGTGGTTTGATAACAAGCATTGGAACGACAAACCGTTGGTTATTTCCCCAATAACAAACGCTTACCCGTCAATTATTTCGATTCTAACACGATCCTACATATAATTCGTGTGTATTTTACAAGGTAATGAATGAGAACTATATTTATCTATACTCCGCCCATTTCCCACAAAGTACATTCACACGTGCGTTTCATTGACGTCAACAAATCATAATAATACAAAATGTCGTCATATTCATTGATAAACATTGGGCAAAGAATCAATATAACGTCATACATATTGATAAATACAGTGAAAATATTATGCTAACAAGCGCAAATTAGAAGCATATTAACACCACGTTAACGTTTTTTTGTGAATTTAAATGTAAAACATGTAGTACAAATGTGAGTTTACATAATGCAGAAATGATTTGTTTGTCACAATTTTGCTATCGCGCGTTTAAGCACGGGCATTTTACGGAACAATTTCTTCGAATTTCCGTAACTATTTTCAAAACATTAGGCTCCGCCCATGATTTGTTGAAGAATAACCCATAGTTCATTCCCTTCTTTATCTATGGAAAACTAGCCGCGTGCCGTGTTATAATGTAAAACCATAGGTTTTAAAGATGCGATGGACACAGTTTGGTTGAAAAGAATGCATATTTTCCAAATATTTTCATAAAACAAATCTGCACAGTATAAAAGAATGGAAGAAAAAAAAATCACATTGAACATACTTGAGAGTCTTGTAAAATGAAAACGTATTGATAAAAGACCAAATTTTATCAAAATTCATTTTATAGCCAAATAAGAATTTTAAAACATATTTATTTTCGCTCGCCTGTGTCAAAAGCCTATGATGTAGAAACACTTGATCGTGAGTTTCGGGTAAAACCGGTACTTCTGTTTCTTTGAGAAAGTCCTCTTGCTTTTTGCTCCTTGTGGGGCGATTTTACGAGCAATCACTAGTCGCATGTCAGACAACATAGTTACATTACAACAGTGCTTACAATGCTGATAATAATGGTATATTGTAAGTAATTTAATACAGCAAACATTGGTCTTTAATAGTTTTGTACCCAGTTCAATCATTTTATATAGTGACGTTGATAAACTATAGATAAGCATCAACGAACGAATGTCATGCTGGAATAGTACATTGGACACTATCTCTATGACAATGTCATGTATTTCGACTACTTCCAATACCCCCAAATATTTCGGTAAAATCCGTGTGATCTCTCGCCCATTTGACACAACTGCACATTATCAACAGGCTGGTGACCGAACGCGGATGTTGAAATGTCCTGCAGATCCAGTCTCCCGCTGGGACTCCGTGCGGCTGATTTTCGTACTTTAAAAAGCGTCACGTGCGGTGCATATGGCTGTTTTTTTTTCACAGTTAATACCGGTATTCAATAAAGCCTCGATTATAATGTTTCTTATAGTTAGAAATGTATGCGGAAGATTCACTTTTGCAAAAATAACTTGATCACCGAACGTACCAATGCCTTTCATTTCTAAATCTCCACAATTCACCATATTCGATGCAATCTCGTCCTTGACAGACTTTAAGGCTGCAACGCAATCTCTCACGTCGCAATCGTCCTTCAGTGACAGGATGTCCAGTGTAATGTGAAAACGTCTCTTCGGGATCCTGAACTCGGCGTATTGCGGGTATTTCTCTTCAATCCAATCCTGGGCCCTCTCTAACTCTCTTTTCAACGACTCGTTTCTTATTTCCACGCACATGAAATGACTCCATCTGTAACTGCCACGTCCTTGTCTGCTTGGCTGCAAATCGAGACCATATTTTACGTTACGTTAAAACATATACCATATCAAAACATAAGCGTAGATATAACAATAATATTCTTTTTCATCTTAATTGTTTGATAATAAGAAATGTAGGATGCAACGACATTTTATAAAGGCAGATGTTGCATTCATGATGCAGATGAGTTTCAATTACCGGTAGTATATATAGATACACGGTTGATGGATTACCCATGAACCAAATTTACTTTAATAGCGCAAAATTAAACGGACTTTAAAATGCGACATGCAGGTGTGCACTGAAACCTGCACTTACCCTATACTCGTGTCTCCGACCAGGATTTTGGTATGAGTGGCCCGCTGCACCAGGCAAGGTCTCTTCGTCATTTCGACGCCGCGTCTCTCTATCCATTGCTGTCTTGTTTGTGTCTGTATTCTAAATCGGTTGCATGATGTTTGGTTTCTCAGTATTCGTATTTCGCTTAAGTATAATATAAACATTTTTATTCCGCTCGGTCTTGTGTTCACTCTGTCAAGTAAGCCTAGATTATAGTATTGGAACAACAAAGCGTGTTTAGTTTGTCATCAAAGTTACCTCCAGACAGCCTCTTAAACATATCGTATTCGTCAACTTAAGAAAATGCCAATCAATAGAAGAGACCAAGCGAAAGAATAATCAACGCATAAATTATTTCTTATCAGTCAATCTCGAGCAAACCAATCTTGTACTCTTTTATGTCAACAAATAACAAGTACGAGGAGGTAATTTTTCTGGAAATCGTATTCCATTTTCTAAAAATGTTGATAAATCTCTTTATAGTTTGCCAAACTCTTAATGCCAAACTTTTGAAGAGCTGATTACACACTTTAAGTGTTTAAATATTGCAAAAAAAGTTAAACATGTTTATACTAGGAAATATCTGCAAACATTCGTACCTGATGTTTTGTGCATCAATAATCAAATAAAATCAGAATAAAAATCCAACAATGAGCATCAATAAATCTCAGTTAATGCCTTTTTGTAATTCTTGAAGATATTAAGTAGTGCAGTTTTCACAAGAAAAATATGTTAAATAATAAACCCATCCTTTTCAGACTAGTTAGATACAACGTGATTATTATTTCATGTTAGGTCCACAACACGGCACTGCATACAATTGCCAGTGCTGGGGGTATTTAAGTTTGACCCATTTGTTGTCAATGTGTAGATAAAACTGTTTAATAGTGGAGTACAGTAAGAGATAATTTCCGAAAGACATTAAGCATTTCAGAGAGGGCAAATTAAAGTACACGAAACAGCTTCATCAGGTAGACATGCCATATGTGTCCTTTGTTAGATCTTGTTTTCCTAAATTTCGGAGTTCGTGTCATAACATATTGATTGAAAAGGGGAAACATTATAACATTGAGAGAGACTATCGTTATTGTACTTACTGAGAGTGTATTTTAATCATGTGTCCACTATATTCAACTTTAAGTGTTAAGTACATCCCAGGCATGTATTTTGAAAATCCAATTTTCCAATCATTCTAAATCTAAGTAAAAATGAACTTATAATACACATTGTTTACTTAGCATGCATTCAAACTTAGAAACAATTTTGCAATTAAATTCATGTATAACTATATACTTATATTAGGGCCAATCCAGGATTTCGGGTGGGGGGGGGGGGGGGGCGTAAACCTTTGATCGTGCAGCTTTAACCCCTTTTATTTTAACCCCCTGAGAATATAACTATCTTTTTCAATGAATTCCTTAAAAATGGTTCAAGTATATAGATCGGACATGCTTTGTGACGGACAGGAACCCGGACGTACTGACAGACAAAGTACTGACTCAACATCGCCATGCTTGTGCTCACTGAGACTAGCTTTCCTCGGCCGTTTACTGATTCGAAGAGGCGGGACTAACAACGGGACCTTCTTTCGGCCGAAATAGCCAGGAGCTTAACTTGTCCACAAAAAGTTAGATATCTCCCAGCGATTTTACGGACACTGCCGGAATTTCTGGTTCCCGGTAACATATGAATGACATATTACAAATTGTCAAGTCGCATTTGAGTAACTTCTTGTTGCTAAGTGCTTGCTGCTTTCGCCGTGCTAAACTTTCAATCGTTTAATGAGTAAACTATCACTACTAGGTTTAATCAAATTCACATAGTAAAATGTACAAAGCAATATGAACTTTTTCGCAAAAACACTTAACGAGGACACAGAGAGGATGTATTTGTAATTTACATGCAAGAATATGTGATTTAATTTCATTAACCGATTGAAAGAAGCACTAGGACGCATGGAAGTTGCAGTTAATTAGTAACGAATAACACAGTGCAATAAGCAATTATCATTTAGCAACATGTAATTGTCATTATGAACATGCAATTGTAATTTAGCAGCATGCAATTGTAATTTAGCAACATGTAATTGTCATTTAGAAGCATGAATGTACTGGCCGATATACCCTTCCATAGTTTCAGGAAATAACCATTTGAACAAGTGTCCGTTATGCGAAATGTCTCTTGCTTTTGACAGAAGAAAAAACTAACTATTTCATTAACGAACAACTGTCAAGGGGACCACCCTACTATTTACTGGTATTTTACCTTGACACAAAACGTAATTCTATACACAGATGATGACGTCATACGTCGACCGGCGGTTACACGATAAAACGTAAAACAAACCATGTTTACTAGTATCCGGTCACTAGGCGCTTGTTTTCACACTCAAACGCATTATATTCTTTTGTTCAAGCACCTTAATGATCAAAATTGTAGCCTATGAAAGTTAAAAAATACGAAATTTAAAGCAAGAAAAAATATTTAAATAAAAAATAATTACCGCAGATTTTGCAATAATTTTTTTTTGAGTCGGCGGCTTTTTTGTGGGTCGGTCGGTAAAGGGCAAACAAACTTAATTTTAATTTAGGCCCAAGCAAACTCAATATTATCATTCTTTATATGCAACTAAGTAATAGATGTAGCATACTTTTACCGAAATATGTTAGTTATTTAACGAGCCCAAGGGGAGAGGTTAAATAACTAACGTATTGAGGTAGAAGTATGCTACAAGTGTTTTATACCATATAATATTATATTGGGCGTGCGGTATATTGAAATTTAGTTGTAATTATACGTACGCTACATATTCCCCAGTTTGGCTCCGTCCACCAGTGATACCACAGTTATTTAATACCGAAAACGAAGAAAACTCCATCAAATATAGCATAATCATTATCCGATAGAAGCAAGTATGCTCCCTTCCTCTTAATTTTCCCTGTTGGTCATTGTTTACTCTTCTCGTGTTTTAATTGATAAGGACAATATATCTTTCTTTTTTGGATTGAACACAGTTTTGTTGACTCTTAGAGAATTTACAACTCAGTCTAAATGTAAGTTGAGATAATTTAACATCCGCATGTATTGTTCCGAGATCTGTGAAGCGTTTTTGAATAGGAAATCACAAAACGAGAGTAATGCATTCAAACATCCCCTAATATATATAATAAACTAAAATTGATTATTTTGTATAACAGTTCAGAAATTTTAATGAATAATTTTTTATTGACTTTCTTGCATATATTATCTTCTTGACACGAGTAGTATTTATATGTACTTATATAAAAACTTCTGCTCAACGTTTTTAAACTTACATAACATAAAGACTAACATAAATACAGATGAAGAATAAGCCAACAATATCAAAAGAAAACACACTTACGGTTCTGCACGAAATAATCCAACTCCTTCGCAACACTTTGTATTTTGTCTTGTACACATCGAGCAAAATTGAAACCATCAATGAATTATCGCACTACCGTCTCATGTTGATACAACACTCCCGTCAATGAAATTCCTGCACTATTAAATGACCAATTCCAGACTCCACCGCGTAGTAGTAATAACGCAGGGGTTCCATAAGGGAGCTGTACACAATGTGTAGCAACTAAAGTATTAGCACATAAAACCTCGAACGAACTATAGAGCTGCGATCTGATTGTGTTAAATCTAAAAAAGTCGTATGTATTGCAATAATCAACAATATCTAGATGTTCCTAGTCGAAAATAAAAACCTCTCGAAACTAGTTCCGCAACTGTTGCCCTCCCAAACTTTAATCGATTCGATGGGAGAGTATCGTACGTGGGGATTAATTTAACCCCTTTATTTTGTCTGCGTATCAAAGACATAATAAATTTGCGCACATCATCATCATCAAATGCACTTTGTTTCACTTAATAAATTAATACTTCACCCTATTATGTTCGAAATACATGTTGGTTCATCTGTATGTCATGGTCTGTTTTTGCAGTAATTTGCCCTTGTTTGATGTGCCTATCCACTAACAACGTATTAATATTTTAACATTTGAAATTAAAACACACACGCATCGAGAATAATATGACTGTTTTATTCATTTACCGAAATGTCTCTTTTCGAAGTGAATGTTATATATAACTTACACGTTCACAGTCATGCTCATCAATTGTCTTCAAATGTGCTATGCACTTTTTTCATCGAAACGAACTAACGGACAGGCAGACGACCATGGTTTTTAGACGAAATATTGTGAAAGATACTCGTATGATTGCTTTATGAACTAATAAGGCAAGTATGCGGACTTTGTGTCAATTTCGCTGGTGCCGGACAAAAATATGAAATCGCCTGGAATTGGAGCATACGTTGCGGACACCCTTTAACTTTATCACGTTCTACCTTTCTTATAAATGTATAAAACAATATGAAAATGGGTGTGATTGCTAATGGAACATTGAACACAAACTTGGTCGATTTGGATTTTGGGGAACACAACTATTTATTGAGGTAATACGTTTTACGCTCGAAAGTAGTCATGGATTTGACTTGAATTTCGACTTGAAATCATACTAGGATTTATTCGAAAAGTATAAATGGCTTTTAGGTGGTATCATGTGCTAACGGTGTATTGCATCTGACATCTTGTTATAATATATATGAATTTAAAAAAGAAAACAATATCATCCACATATAAAGGTATATATACCCATTGTCTATAGTTTATAGTACTACGGTAAGTCGTAGGGGGCGGGCTATGTCGGATATGTTTTACTGAAATAATATTTTTCCACTTTTTACCGTTTTATAAATGCCCATATACGTATGGTTCTGCAGTTTTACCCCCTGGATCCGCTAGTGCTTATTAGAAGTGTATATAATATTGATCAAATTGATTATTACCATGCATTTAAATTGAGAAATAATATTGTTTGAGAATGAATTCATATATAAGTATAGATAGTACAACATACTGTTGATAAACGCATTATGCGATCAGTTGCCTATTGTAACAGTGTATGTTTATTGCATATGCTTAGACAGGAGGCCATATATAACCAGGCTTTGAAAGTATTGCAAGCAATACAGGAGTCCCCTACCGGTGAAAACCCCTACTAATTAAACATTGTGCAATACCGTCAAATCGCCCTTTATCTGTAGATGTACAATGTTTCATATTCAAATCCCATTTGTCACTGCAATATTAAGTTGATGTTTTTTCTATTTTAGCAACAATGACCAGACATTCTATTTACTCTTTAAGTTATTGCAGTACTAAACTGACAGAGGGCAATCATACAGTCCAGTCTATGTACCAAGTTTCATGATCATATGTTATGTTCTTTTCGAATTATTACTGTATTAAGTTTATTTCTATTTTAAGTAACAGTCACGTGACATTTGACCTCTGGTGAAAAATAAAGGGTCGTGTAAAATCCTCACCTTGCTCTTTCTATGTATACAAAGTTTCATCAAAGTATCTTCAGTACTTTTTGAGTTATCGCAGGTTCCAGGTTTTTGGGACGGGACAGACAAACGGAGTGAGACCGACGGACGAACAGGCAGATAAGTTTCATGATCATATCTTATGCACTGTTTAAAATATTACAGTATTAGGTTTATTTCTGTTTTAGTAAAAGTCACGTGACCTTTGACCTCTGGTGAAAAATAAAAGGTTGTGCATAATTCTCACACTGCTGTTGCTATGTTTACAAAGTTTCATCAAAGTATCTTCAGTACTTTCCGAGATATCACAGGATCCAGGTTTTGGGGACGGACGGACAGACAGACATACGGACGAACAGAAAGAATGACACACAGACAGATGGCAAACCTATAGTTCAATCTCTGTACCAAGTTTAATGATCATATCTTATGTCCATTTCGAATTATTACAGTATTTAGTTTATTTTTAATTTTAGTACCATTCACGTGACCTTTGACCTCTGGTGAAAAAAAGGCCGTGCATAATCCTCACATTGCCGTTTATATGTATTCCCAGTTTCATCGAAATAAGTTCAGTACTTGTCGAGTTATTGCAGGAAGACGGACAGACAGACGGACGGACAAATAAACGGACGGACGAACAGATAGAGAGACACACAGACGGATGGCAAACCTGCAGTTCAATCTATGTACCAAGTTTCATGGTCATATCTTATGTACTTTTCGAATTATAACAGTATTTAGTTTATTTCTATTTTTAGCAACAGTCACGTGACCTTTGACCTCTGGTGAAAAATAAAGTTTCTGCATAATCCTCACATTGCCGTTTATATGTATACCAAGTTTCATCGCAGTATCTTCAGTACTTTTTGAGTTATCGCAGGAACAATATTTTGCAAACGGACGGACTGACGGACGGCGAACCTATAGTCCTCTCCGGTGAAACACCGGTGGTGGACTAATAAAGTATTTACTTACTTAGTGTTTCAGTTTTGCCAATGAATATTCCACGAAACTTTTTCAACTTTTCGCATGTAGCTATAGAGCATAAATAATGTTCAACGTGTGTTACTTGGTTATATTACAATTGTATCTTATAATATTATAAATAACTTGTAGCAACGGCCAATACGTTAATTTGGTGCCAAAGTTGCCCGCCTAAGAATTGTGCATAGCTGATAATGTCGAAGGTTACATTTTCATATGAGATGAGGTGCGCACTGACATTATGGTTAGTACAAAACGATCTCTTTGTACCCAAGAATCTCATATGTACAGAAACTACAATGATGCAAAGAATACTGTGCGTAACGACAAAGCATTTTGGTTCAAATCAATTGGACGTGGTGATCAATAGATCGATGCTTTATGCCATTTACTGCGGATTAACTAATGTCCTTTCGTTTTTTTCTGATTTTAAGGATCAAATTGAGTAAATTGTTTTATTAACATTCACGTTCTTGCGAATCCTATGGTCATTATAACATCCCATAACGGATTCCGATGTCACTTCGTATAACGTTAGTTGTATATTATAAAATTTGCCTCAAATGTGTTGTATCTGAATGTATAATAAATTGCATTTACCAATACATGCTCTTATCCAAATGTAATAGCCGTGATTTAATACATGGTATACTATATAAAAGCTATCCAGAAAAATACAAGTACATATCATAATTCTAAGATACGAAATATAAACAAGAATGTTAACCAATGTTAACCAATGAAACAGTTTAATATATCAGCTAAACGTGCTCTTAAAGTAAAACAAACAACAGCATTATTCAGTTTGATCATGTCACGTGGTCCTCAGGACTCCTGCTATTCCCAGTAACCCCAAACCGGTTTATAAAATCCGTTTGAACGTTCGCCCATTTCACACAGCTGCACGTTATCGAAAGTTTGAGAACCAAATTTAGTTGACAAAAACTTGCGCAGAAACAGTCGTCCACTAAGCTTCCAATTGGGGGAATCTTTTACTTTAAAAAGAGTCACATGAGGTTTAAATTTCTTTTTATGTTCACACTTTATATCAGATTTCAATAAAGCTCGTTGTATAATGTCCTTACATGTGGAAAAGTTTGGCGGTAGAGTCACATTGGCAAATATAACACGGTCTCCAAAGGCTCCAATGCATTCCACCAGTAACTCGCCGCACATGAACATGTTAGAGGCGATATCTTCCTTCACGCTGTCCATGACAGCGACGCAGTACCGTACGTCAGATTCGTCCGTTAAAGACAATACTTCCAACGTTAAGTGGAATTCTCTGCTCGGAATCCTGAACTCAGCGTACTGCGGGTGTTTCTGTTCAATCCAGTCCTTGACCTTTACTAGCTCCTTTAACGACTCGTTTTGTATTTCAACGCATATGAAATGGCTCCACTTTTGACGTTTACGGTTTTCGCCATTTCGCTGAAAAGAGTGATAGTTATAAATGCACGTGTTAAGCAATATTGTATGCTTGAAAATAGCATGCATAATTAAGTTGGTTCGACTTAATTCTTTAAACAACAGATTTACAGTTAACATTTACGGCACGACACCATGACCCTGTTCTGAAAAACAGTTTACTACATTAGCGTTGTAAAATATCAAACAGTCAGCACACGATTATAGTTCAAATGTACTGCAAATTACCTGATACCAAAATGTTCCATCATGAGAAAAGAATAAACAGTTTTCTGTTACAATAGTACTAGTATTCCAATAACTGGTTAATCTTTTCATTTTATCAATTAAGTTTTAAACACGGATAATGCATTTATTACCATGATAACCACTGGAATCAGAAATATCTATTAGTACTCTTACTGGATTCCCGAGATGTTCCTGGCTGGAGCATGGGCTTGAGGCACCGCCCTTAACAGAAGTGGTATCAGCAATGACATCATCCTGTTGTCGACCGTCTGCATCCATATTCAGACTGACACATTCCCTCTCGGTTGAGTTCATTTACTAGTTGACACGACATACTATCCCGGTCGAGTCCATTTACTGAGTGACACGACACACTTTATCGAAATACGCTCTCGGTCGAGTTCATTTACTAGATTACATGACACACTCTCTCGGCCGAGTTCATATACTGGTTGACACGACACACGCTCTCAAATGGTTGATTTCATTTACTAGTTGACACGACACCCGCTCTCGGTCGAGTCCATTTACTGGGTGAAAGGACACACTCTCTTGATCGAGTCTATTTACTGGGTGACAATACACACCATCTCGGTCGAGTTCATTTACTAGCTGACATGACACACCCTCTCTGTCGGGTTCATTTACTGTGTGGCAATACACAACATCTCGAATATTTGTTTGTTTGTTTGTTTGGATTTTTCGCAGTTTTTAACAGTATTTCAGTCATATCACAGCGGTCAGTTAACCGACTCCCACTTTCCTGGGCAAGCTTAGCCGATCTAAGCGGTTAACCGGGACTAAGTTTACATACTAATGCAAGTAACTGACAAATACCCTACTTGAATCAGAGGTAGGGGGAGAATGGTCGTAGAAATAATTTCATGACCAATCCCCACACAAGTTATGTGGCCGGGTCGAACTCACGATCCCCGGATTGACAGTCCAGCGCTCTACCAACTGAGCTAGCCGAACACCTAAAATAAATAAAATATTGTTTAAATATATTATTATTAGTAGTAGAAGTAGTAGTGGTGGTGGTAGTAGTAATAGTAGTAGTAGTAGACGTAGTAGTCGTTGTGGTATTAAGCTATTATATATAAAAGTCATTCATTTGATATAGTTTGATATATATTTTGACAGAGAAAGCCGAATATGTATTTTTATGTATACATATAGAACAATATTTGGAAACAGTTTTATTTCTGACTATAGGCATACCGAAAGCATGTCCAGCAGTTTGTGATGCACTCGATTTATCGGACGCTACCGAGATCAGGATGTAAAGGATTCAGCTGCAAGACTGTACACATTACTCCAGGTGATATCCATATCGCTTAGTTTCAGTTTAATAAACTACTGTACTTAACGTGGAATATACTAGTAAAACAAGTAATATATAACAAGGCAAGCTTTAATACCGTTGTTGTTAGTTGACGGCCACTGAAAGTATTGGAATTTCAGGCTGCATTCAACAATTTTCCACATACAACATACCGTACTCACACATCAATGGTGGGATTCTCTCGCATCTTTAGAGCTATTTAGATCAAGGTCAAGTAGACTGCTTCAGCAATGTTAATCGACCTGGCTCGGTATGGCCAACTCCTCGCAGCGGTTACCTCCCCTATCGGTTAACGGTAATTTGATTAGAGCTATGCTCGATACCAGTCAAATCTCTGCGCGGAGGTTGTCGGTACGGCAGAGCGGATGGGAAATACGGGATTGCAGCGGTTAGGTGGAGTAGGATAACCGCGACAAGCATATAGCTAGTTACCAGAGGGAGATTTCTCATAAATGCTTCAATGCCGGGTGCATTGGTGTTTTTTTCGGCGCAGCTGTCTAAGATCACTTTTGACCTAGATATCTTGCGATAATTATGCAGCGGGAAAATTGAATGCCAATAGAATTGGGCATATTTTCTCATTTTAGGGATTGCAAACTTACAACAATGGTTTGATGTATACCAACAACTGTTGCATACGTTTGGGGATTAACACGTACATAATTGTTTACATAAGTGGTTAAAATAAAGTTATAAACATATTCTCGATATACACTCTAGAACTGAGCGTAAGTATGAACATATTTTCTCATTGTATGTCATGAACAGAATATTATATTCATTCCCAGAATTAATCCACTATTTTGTTTAGCCTAGCGGCACGCTCTATAAATAGCAATTGATTCTAGCGATGTCAAAACACTCACGATCATTCTGAACATAGCGTGCGTCTAGCTACCAGTGTATAGCTGCTATGCATAAATTAGTGTTCAGAGAATCATGAGAGCGAATATTTATTTCAATAAATGGGAAATTTACGTTTATAAACTTAGTATGTTAATTTCAAATTGAATTGCAGTTGCGTTCTGTTAAGAATTAATTAGAATTGCACATTTCTATTAACTTCTCCAGTAGATGTTAATCAACCTATAAAAAGATATCTTTGAATTAATAAAATTTGGCGAAATAAGTCTCGGAATACGTCGAAATGTTATTCATGTTACTTTTACTTCATTTGCGTAGCCTTAATACATTTTTTGCAATACCAATCATACACAGAAACCCGTGATACATCATATTTCTACAGAATATAAATTTCAATCACCATAGTCTAATGAAATTTTATGTTTGTGTTATGAAAAATGGAAGTCATCATTATTTCAGATGCGCTGAATGTTCTCTGAAGATTGCTTTTCATTAGGATATACAGTATAAATGATTAATTTACTTCGAAATGTGTATGTATTATGAATAGATAACTTCCAAGATGAAGGTAGGGTATATTACCGGTACTTAAAAATAACTATACACGTCTGATACAAAATAATTTTCATTCATTCCCGCAATTATTTTCGTACATTGTTAATTAGTTAAATTTGGCTTACACATTTATACAAAAAGATGTTAACGTAAATTATTTAGGTTATTCATGTATCACTGGTGAAAACATGGGGCGGTATGATCAGTTTATTCACGGTCCAAATATTAATAATTATTGAATTAATCACAAATTAATGTTGGAATCGGGAAGTTTTCTTACGGTGTCCGAAAAATCTGGGGTCCGAGAAGCCACGTAATCGATCATCTTGGCCCTTTTGTATTATGTTTAGGGTAAAAATGATATCGCAATATTAATGGCAAATCGCCGAATGTCTTTTTAAGATATTTCTTGAATAATATGTGTAGAATTGTGTGTGTGTAAGATTCTACTTACAATAGGAATGGATGGTCAGTACACGTATGGGATGTTTGCTTCTAGTGAGACGATTTTTAATTTTCAACGAATCATTCCCAGTGAGCTTCACTCTCATACAACTATAATGCCAAGCTTCACCCTCATACAACTATAATCCCAAGCTTCACCCTCATACAACTATAATGCCAAGCTTCACCCTCATACAACTATAATGCCAATCAAATATACCAGTTAATTAATTAATATCTCTGGTATACACACATGTATCTAAACATCAATGTTTTTTTTTATATTTTGTATGACACATATTTCTAAGCTTTAGATGCAGTCAGTCAAGGAAAATGTTTTACAAGGAGATGCAGTCAGTCAAGGACAATTTTTTACAAGGAGATGCAGTCAGTCAATGACAATGTTTTACATGGAGATGCAGTCAGTCAAGGACAATGTTTTACAAGGAGATGCAGTCAGTCAAGGACAATGTTTTACAAGGAGATGCAGTCAGTCAAGGACAATGTTTTACAAGGAGATGCCACAAAATTACTTTGCTGTATTATTAATGTATTATGCTAAACTTAATGCTTTTGGAAATGTTTGATGCCGACAATATATATTATTATATGTTCGTCTTTATCAGTACATGACCATTTCATCTATTTTGCTACAGGTCCATGTTTTCTACGTTTGACAGTTTCCCATAAATAATGCGTGTTGTACCCGTGTAGATTTTTTGCGCTCGTAAAATTGCCACACTGTATCTACCACTCAGCATGATACCTATATGTTCAATGCAATGAGATAAATGAGGAATTTACGAGGAAAATAATAACAGGATTATAAAACAACAATGTTGTCCAAGTCTGTATAATTTTAAACAAGGTTATATAACGTACATGTATTTCAGAACATGTATACAAACAAAATACAAATGAAATACTTAACAACATTAAACAAGAATAGGAAACACAATATTTAACAACCTGTATACTGATATGTTAAAATAAGTAATATAAAAATGAATTTTAAAAAGAAAGAAGATAGAAAAAATGGTAACATCTTATGAATAAGGAATGTTTATGGGTGGAAATGTTTGTGAAGGTCAATATATTTTAAAACATTAATAACAATAAAATTCTCTGAAAATGTATACTTGTATATTTAATATTCTTTACCAAAATTTGTCACACTGTTCAGTAAACAGGATAAATATAGTAAACATTATAATACCTTACACTACTAGCGTGTATAGAAAACATCAGAGGCGTGTCATGGGAAAACCCGGCTTAATGCAATGCGTTAAGTGTCGTAGTGTCGTCCCAGATTAGCATGTGCATTCCGCACAGGCTAATCCGGGACTACACTTTCCACTTTTATGATATTTTCTGTTTCAAAGAAGTTACATTAAGTCCCAGTTCCCCACGACACGTCTCATTAATATTCCCAGCTTCACCTTTGAATGAAACTTATTATTGTTTCCATATAAGAAGACTTACAATTTTTTATTCAACAATCTTAACTCTAGGCATTTACTCACTTATATACACTAACATAACCACAAAATTAAAATCAAGCATATAAAAACAATGCATGTATATGTGTTATTTCACTTAAAATGCCAAAGTATTATGCATAATTACATAACCTTCTCTAACCACTTAAAACAGATATTCATAAAAACATGTCAGACAGAAAATCAAACATCTTTACTCTGTATTATTTATCATTCCAATATAGATATAACAAGTTACATTTTCTTTAGATCTTTATCATGATATGACATTTGCTATATTTGTAACAACACAAGAAAATTTATTGTTCAGGGTGTGTATAAAAAGCTGAAAACTATGACTTTTTGTTCACATTCCTATTTCCCGTTTAAATCAAACACAACAAAACACAGATCCAAGTTTATCATAAATCTGAAAGGCTTGCAGAGTCAAGTGTTTCGTTGAAACTCTTATCTGGTATTACATCACACTGCCACTATTAGCATGTTTCGTTTCTTTAGGAGTGTTTAAAAAAAGTGTTTTAGTTACTTTTTAGTAGTGATTTAGTTACATTTTACTTAAATCATTTACTGTGACACATAATTATTGTACCATGACCAATGTATAGATATAGTAAGATGACCATTATCATTACACCCTCACGGTAAAACTTTCAATTGATCGGCCATGGGCAAATACCAAAAGAATATTCAAGTCTTATATAACGATGCTTTAAAATTTATACAAATTGCATTTAAAATAAAAATGCTTCAAAACTGTAATATATACATGTAACTGTATAGATTAAACAACCTGCGTACACTGATACATATATAATTGTTTTATGTCCAATACAATTTAAATTGACCATCAGGTACAAGGCAATATGGAACTGTATACAATCAGATTATGATGACTTGGGCAATATATAATTACAAGAGCTGAGAGCGCTCAACATTTCTTGTGCTTGTCAGAGTTACAGGCATTTTTTTTTTCTAAAACAAACTGTATGGATAGTAGGGGCCAATTAAACAAAGTTAATTTCGTTCTCGAGTCACTGAGTGGAAAGCATTTTTCTTATTTTCAAAACAGTGACCTTGACCCCACCCACCACATATGCAATCTCATACAATGTCTAGCTATACGGTATCTATAAATAAAGTTATTACTATTTTATTATTATTATTATTTCAATTTGTTTCCGAGTAATTGAGCAGAAACTTTTTTTTTCTATTTTTCGTAAAAGTTCAGTGACCTTGACCACACCCACCCCACCCCAAATGCAATTCCAAGTAAAGTATTACTGTAAGATTGAAAGAAATCCCTCAAACCATTCCTGAGAAACTAGCTTATCGAAAAACTTTAACTTATCCAAATAGCATATATGTAAAATTTCAAAGTGTAAAAAGGCCCATAATTTTGACAAATTTCAAACTAGAGTTACCAAGCTTGGCCTATAGGTTCATTTTGAATAAATGTTTCAAGTTTGAATGAAATCCCTCAAGCCATTCCTGAGAAACTAACTTACTGAAAAACTTTAACCTAGACCGGATGCCAATGCCGACGCGAGAATACCTTGCCTTTTCTTCAAAAAGTTGAGCTAAAAATGAAATATGTCACAGCTAAAGTTGTAGTGTTGAATTCGTCTGCATGTATCAAGCAATAAAGTAACAAAAAACACTAGAATGTGATTTATACAAGACAAGTGTTCACCTTGCGTTGCTGATATGGATATGTGTATCAGAAGTATTGCATCTTGACTTCATATATATTATATGGTTTTGGTTCTCTAACAACATAGACATGGAAACCAACTAACTAACATTACTGCTCTGCTCTCTAAACTGCCATACTCAAACATAGATATCCTTGTTTTCACTGTCCCAGACCAGGTCCACCCGGGATCCTGTCTGTCCCGAGGATACACTCCCCCTGTCCCTAGCCCTGCCATTGGGGGTCATTCCTGTGGTACCTGGCACATTGTTCCCACCCGGAGGGCCAGCTCTTGTGGCTCCCAGCCCATGGCTCCTGCCCTCTACAATATCAAGTCTCTTCGCAGGGCCTGTAGTTGACTGACCCACTGTTCTGCCTCTGACATATCCAGGATGATGACCAGCTGTCAGATTTCCTCTAGATGCACTATCACACACAATCAGCACATCAGCTGAGTCTATGGGTATATCCACAACAGACATGTGGTCTTTCATACGAAGATCTTGCTGGCTATGAAACATGGATGGCACCGTTGACAGATCCCTATTCACTACTTCTTCAGATCTGGCCCTCGACATTTTTGGCTGTGGTTTAAACCCATAGTCATTATCAGAATCACTGTTTTCTCTCGTCGGGACTTTCTGTCCCTCTGCATGTTTGCTCAGTCGCTGGGCAGGCACTTGTCTGAACGGGGACTGGTCAGTATGACCTGGACTAGTACCTGAAGACAGTCCTACTGGCTGTCTCTCATTTGTCTGCAAATTACCTTTAGTAGACTCAGTTATTGAAGAATAACCAAGTTCTAGTTTTTGACCTGGTCGCGCTTGAACACTAGTTTCTGACACGACAGCACTAGATGTTGTGTTTTGTCTGTTTTTAAAACTAGGTTTTCGACTGTGTTCCTCAAGTTTAAGAACACCTGTAGGCACAGTTGAGCAGCCAGTCCTGTCTGACCTGTCAGAACAACTACTGTACTTGTGACCTTGAACTCTGTGATGCTGGGGACCTCTGGAGAGCTCAGAGCCCGAACTGGACGCATTTCTCTGCACTCTCTCCCTGCGCCCGTCACTGTCCGGGGCAAACCCTCCCCATGAGGGCTCCTCATCACTGGAGGAGGATGACGACCCTGATGACTGGTTGCCTGAGCCCAGGGTGAACTCTGACCTGCTGCTGGAGGTGGAGGTGGGGCTCCCAGGGGGGTGGGGATGTTGTGCCACACCCTGACCCACTTCGACCACAGCACCATCAGCTTTGGCCGTGTAGGGTGGAGGCTGGGGCAGAGTGGGATCCACGGGATTTCCAAAGGCCTACAAGGAACAGGTCATCACATTTTAATCATCATTGACTATGCTGCAATGTTTCAAATACAAAATCCTACAAAACAATTTTCAATTTTTTTTTTTTTCTTCGTTTTTGAAACTCAATATAAGAATTGGCAAATAACTCTTACGACAGGAACCAAAACCTTTTGGGGTAATCTATGACCCTCCACTAACATCCCAGACAAGTAGTATTCAATTAAAGCCGAGGCTCTACCTATGGCCCCTACTTACCACATTCTGGTACCAGCCAGGTGGGTTCTGCACTGCCTCGTCATACGTGGGTGGGTGATCAAGGTTATCACCAAAGAAGTGTCGTCTGCGGTGACGACGACGTCCGTCTGAAATTTCAAGATATAGAAAATGCTCCAAAATATCCAAACAATGTTTTTTCTTTTGTTGCAATACATACCCCAGTATTTTTTAAAAAGAATGACTTTGAAAACGATGTGAGTTTTAACTTATTTTACTAGTAGATAATACCAGTTAAGTAGATTGTTGTCTTTAGAGGCTTAATCAATAAAAGATTACATTTTGAGATGTCTTAAAAATATTGTATTAAAATACCATCAAATAACCATCTTCATTATCACATTTTTAATAGTGTTGTTAAAAGAAGCACTGTCAAATCAAAATTCAGTAAGCGATAGTTGATTACTGTGGCTACAGAACATGCCAGGTTCTAATAGTCTCATAATAATGTGATGCCAACAATTGGCACTCAAAACACTAAAGACCCAGTTTAGCATATACTTGGTTGTAATACATAATTATATAAATATAAAGATTGTGGCAAAAGTCTACACCATTCTGGGACGTCCCTCATAATGCACTGAAGAACTTACTATGAAAGATTTGAAATCTTCCAGTTGGTCTGCCATGCCCGACTTCCTCACTAAGGGTGCGGACTCGGTCCGTAGATCCGTGTTCATTCTGGGCGCGTGCCAGGCGACACTTGCGGATCATCACGAACAGCAGACAGATGATCATGATGAGGAAAACGGATATAACCATGGGGATAATCACTCCGATGGTGATCGTGTACTGGTAGCTATTCTGGGGATCAGCTATGTCACCTGGAAGGACAGTCACACAATGAGAAACATAGAATTACCTAGTAGCACATGTCACCAGAATAACATCTTAGTACTGTAATTGAATTTTACACATACTTCTTCTGACACTTATTACTGTCAGAGACAGCAAGGGTCCCTACCTGAGCACCCCCTGTCCCCCTCATCACTCATCTACCTGAGCACCCCTCTCCCCTCATCACTCCTGTTCGACCTACCTGATTACCCCCTCTCTAACTCATCACTCATGTCCAGCCTAACTTAGCATCCCCTGACCCCCTCTTTACTTCTATCATAACCTGAACATCCCCTCACCCATCCTGTTCAACCTAACTGAGCACCCCCAATTCCCCTCATTACTTCTTCCATATGTGAGCACCCTCTCTTCACTTCTGTCCATACTTGAGTACCCCATCCTACCCTCTGTCCAGCCTAACTGAGCAACCCCGTCCGCCTCATCACTCCGGTCCATACGTATGATTCCCTCTTCCACTTACCACTCCTGTCCCACTTAACTGAGCATCCGCTCTCCCCCTACTGTCCAGCCTAACTTAACACCCCCTGTCCCCTTCATCACTCTTGTTCCTACCAGAGCATCCCTTCTCCTCCTGTCCAGCCTAACTTAGCAACCCCTCTCCCCCTCATCACTCTTGTCCCACCTACCTTAGCAACCCTCTCCCCCTCATCACTCTTGTCCAACTTACCTGAGCAGCCCACTCTCCCACTCATCACTTTTGTCCCACCTACCTAAGCACCCCTCTCCCCCTCATCACTCCTGTCTCTATCTAAGCACACCCTCTCCCCATCATCACTCCTGTCCCACCTACCTGAGCAGCTGCTCTCCCACTCATCACTTTTGTCCCACCTACCTAAGCACCCCTCTCCCCCTCATCACTCCTGCCTCTACCTAAGCACACCCTCTCCCCCTCATCACTCCTGTCCCACCTACCTGAGCAGCTCCTCTCCCCCTCATCACTCTTGTCCCACCTACCTGAGCAGACCCTCTCCCCCTCATCACTCTTGTCCCACCTACATGAGCAGCCCCCTCCCCCTCATCACTCCTGTCCCACCTACCTGAGCACCCCCTCATCACTCTTGTCCCACCTACCTGAGCAGCCCCTCTCCCCCCTTTTCACTCCTGTCCCACCTAATTGAGCACCCCCTCATCACTCTTGTCCCACCTACCTGAGCAGACCCTCTCCCCACTCATCACTCTTGTCCCACCTACCTGAGCAGCCCCTCTCCATCTCATCACTTCTGTCCCCACAGTGGTTCACCTTGTCACACACCAGACGGCGGCTGATACAGTAACCGTTGTCACACTGGAACTGACTGGAAGTGCACGCTGAAATAGAGATGTGGTTTATTCACAGTGAACATGGTAGTATAGCTAATTTTATCAAAACCCAAAATCAAACTATTTTCTATATGTACACAACTGGACTACAAGTATGAAACTGCAGATTTCTGACTGTCTCTACTGCAATTGGTTATAACTCTAGGTAGTCTTATCAGTCAATACAGTTTCTATCTGAAGTTCCAAGAAATTGCTATTAGTTGAAAGCCTTACTTTTGCCGACCATATACGAGCTATAGACCACAATGAGGATGTTGTTTGCCTCGAACAGCCCCGTGTAGCGAATGTAGGCCCCGTGATCCAACTTCATCCCGGCAGAGTTGTCCATGTTGTCCAACAGATCAATCGTCATCAATCTGCTAGCATCCGACGTTACGCCGTCTAAAATCTCGAGAACATTTTCACCCCTTATCATCTGAAGATCTGAAACAATTTTACAATAACAAATATTGATATCTTGACATACTTCTATGGAACTATTCAAATATTTCAACGGTACTTCAACTATTTTCCAAATCTTTTCAACAGACTTCATAATTCAAAGCAAAAATTAGACTCTTTCTTTAATTTTATATTAAATCAGCTTGACCCATGACAGAAATGTAAAGATTGTGGAAAATGTATGAATTGACAATCACATTTTTGCCCAATATGCCCAGTCAAATTCTGTACACTTATAAATGTTAAACTAGAAATGTGTCCACAGACACGGATGCCCCCACCTATGTAGCCATTTCTACATGGCGCCGCTTTTTCTGTATGCATACAAATAATTTTGCAAAAAGGGAATTGTCCTTTTATATTTTACTTTCTGCTAATGTATTCTCTTATTGTGTCAAGTAATTTGGATATCACAAATTAGTTTTAGTCCTCACAAAAAATCAATAAAGGGTAGTAATTAAAACTTTAAGGCAATTATGAGTTATGGTATTGTATGCTTCACTTAATCTTGCTATTTTAAATCATTCAGTGCAAAATCAACAAAATGCCTTGTATCATTTTTGAATTATGCTTTGCACACTCCTGAATTAAGGGAAGTAATTCACTAACTTCATAAGTCAGGTTCGTGCATGCAACACATCATCTGGTGATTGTGATCATTTCTGCCAATTTATATGAAAATTCCTTCAAGCATGACAATATTATGCTCTGGAAAATTATTTGAACTTTGACCTTGATTAATGAGCTTGACCATTCAGCTATAGACCTGGTTCTTGAACACCACATGCCATGTCATAATGCTTACCACTTCTGCCATGTTATTTGAAAACAAGAGGTGTTTGTAAAACATGTATGCTTCCCAATTTGCAGTCAAGTCGTCCATATGTGCAATTGTTCAGAGATTTGTTTAATATTGTATGTGCACATTAACATATGGGGAGGAAATTAAAGTTGATGCTTTAAAAAGTAAATATAAAGCTGAAGGAAATATAGAGTATAATTATGGATTTATTTTTACAGTCTATTATAAAAGGATACCTATTTCTGTTTGATTTAAACATCAAATAGGCCAAAACATCTCTAGATAACCCGCGGAAACAAAATCGTCTATGGAGAAAACAGTTTTCATGTTACAAGCCCCTGTGACCTTGACCTTTGACCTCAAATTGATCGGCGTCTTCCTTTCCTCCCGAGTAAACAGCATACCAACTTGGATGATCGTAGGTCAAAGCGTATTCTACATATCATTCGGAAACGAAATGGTCTACAGAGGAAACAGAGTTTTCATGTTACAAGCCTCTGTCACCTTGACCTTTGACCTGTTGACCTCAAAATTCATAGGCGTCTTCCTTTCCTCCTAAGTAACCAGCATACCATCTTAACTGATCGTAGGTCAAAGCGTTCTCCAGATATCGTGTGGAAACAAATTTCATGTTACAAGCCCCTGTGACCTTGTCCTTTGACCTGTTGACCTCAAAATCAATAGGCGTCTTCCTTTCCTCCCAAGTAACCAGCATACCAACTTAAATGATCGTAGGTCAAAGCATTCTCTAGATGTTGTGCGAAAACGAAATGGTCTACGGACAGACTGACCGACCATCCGATTGACCGACGGACAGTTGCAAAGCAATATATCTCGAAAGGGGGCATAATTATGCTCCAGACAGAATCCATGGACATAATTCTTATACTTGACCTTTGGCCTTGAAGTGACCTTGACCTTGGACCTAGTTTTTGTGGGCGACACATCGTCTTATAGTGGTTATCACTTCTGCCAAGTTATTTGAAAATCCTTCAATGCCGGGCAGAGTTATTGCTTGGACAAGAATCTTAACATACATACACATACTTGACCGTAAAGTGTGACCTTGACCTTGGACCAAGGCACCTGGTTCTTGCATGCAACACCGCCGAATAATGCATAAAACTTATGCCAAGTTGTTTGAAAATCCTTCCCTGCTGGACAACATTATGCTCCGGACATGGTCTATGGCTTAAATTCTTATATTTGACCTTTGACCTTTTAGTGTGACCTTGACATTAAACAAAGGGACCTGGTTCTTGCGCCCAACACACCGACACACCACGCTTAGCACTTCGGCCAAGTTAGTTTAAAATCCTTCCTTGCTGGACAAAATTATGCTTCAGACAATATCTATGGCTTAAATGACCATTCACATTTAAGTGTGACCTTGACCTTGGCCCTAGGGACCTGGTTCTTGAGCACAACACACGGTCTCCCCACGCTCAACACTTATGTGGAGTTATTTAAAATTCCTTCCAATGCGAAATAAAACTATGCTCCGGACAGTGTCTATGGCTTAAATTTTTATATTTGACCTATGACCTTTAAGTTTGACCTTGGACCTAAGGACCTGGTTCTTGCGCGCAACACACCAACTCACCATGCTTAATACTTGTGCTAAGTTATTTGAAATTCCTTCCATGCTGGACAAAATTATGCTCCGGACAGGGATAGAAGGCTTAAATTCTTATATTTTACCTTTGACCTTTAAGTGTGACCTTAACCTTGGACCTAGGGATCTGGTTCTTGCACTCGACACACTGTCTCACCAAGCTCAACACTTGTGCTAAGTTAATTGTTCAGGACAGGGTCTATGGCTTAAATTCTTATATTTAACCTGTGACCTTTAAGTGGGACCTTGACCTTGGACCTAGGGACCTGGTTCTTGCACGCGACACATCGTCTCACCATGCTTAACACTTGTGCCAAGTTATCTGAAATTCCTTCCATGCTGGACAATATAATGCTTCAGACAGGGTTTATGGCTTAAATTCTTATATTTGAACTTTAAGTTTGACCTTGACCTTGGACCTAGGGACCAGGTTCTTGTGCGCGACACACCGTCTCACCATGCTCAGCACTTGTGCCAAGTTATTTGAAATTCCTTCCATGCTGGACAAAATTATTCTCTGGACAGGGATAAAAGGCTTAAATTCTTAAATTTGACCTTGTGTGACCTTGACCCTTGACCTAGGGACCTGGTTTCTGCGCGCGACCGTCTCACCATGCTCAACACTTGTGCCAAGTTATTTGAAATTCCATCCATGCTAGACAAAATTATGCTCCGGACAGGGTCTATGGCTTAAATTCTTATATTTGACCTTTGACCTTTAAGTGTGACCTTGACCTTGGACCCAGGGACCTGGTTCTTGCTCGCGAAACACAGTCTCACCATGCTCAACATTTGTTCCAAGTTATTTGAAACTCCTTCTATGCTGGAAAAAATTATGCTCCGGACAGGGTCTAGGGCTTAAATTCTTATATTTGACCTTTGACCTTTAACTGTGACCTTGACCTTTGACCTAGAGACCTGGTTCTTGCGCGCGAAACACTGTCTCACCATGCTCAACATTTGATCCAAGTTATTTGAAATTCCTTCCATGCTGGACAAAATTATGCTCCCGACAGTGATAGAAGGCTTAAATTCTTATTTTTGACCTTTGACATTTAAGTGTGACCTTGACCGTGGACCTAGGAACCTGGTCCCTGCGCGCGACACACCGTCTCATTATGCTTAACATTTCTGCCAAGTTATTCGAAAATCCTCCAATGCTGGACAAAGTTATTGTCCGGACAAAAATCCGAACATACGTACACATGTATATACGTACATAATGTACACTAGTAAACAGGGTAAACTCTATATGTTCCCCCACCTCTGCTGCGGTTCTTATTTAACAAAGTAATACTTTTTTGTCAAATTGTTTACAGGTTTGTGTTAACAATAAGCAGGTTGCATGTAATTAGGACTTGTAATTAACACACATCATTGCGCCACAAAGACACTGCATTCTTACTCTGTGTTTTGAATTTCTCAATCTTCACATTTAGGTAGTCGTATCCGGGCTGGCGTTTCAGCACCCACAGGCAGTCAAACAGCGTGGCATCGATGTAGCGCACACGGAACTCAAACGAGCCGCCATCAGAGTCAAGGTCGTAGCCATTGGAACCACAGTCTGTATGGCAATAAGAAGTTTATTGGAGGTGTGTCATGGGAAAACCTGGCTTAATGCATGTGCGTAAAGTGTCGTCCCGGATCAGCCTGTGCAGTCTGCACAGGCTGAACCGGGATGACACTTTCCGCTTTTATGGTATTTTCTGTTTGAAGGAAGCCTCTTCTAAACATAAAGCTACTGTAGGCCGTTCTCGATTAGCCTGTGCAGATTGCACAGGCTCATCCGGAACGACACTTTACGTACATGCATTAAGCTCGGTTTTCCCACGATACACCTCAATGCAATTAACAGTAGGTTGCACGGTGATGATGAAAATAAGCGAGTTATCAAACTTGTCAAGCTATCAAGGGTTCCTTATTGAGATCGGATAAATATTTGCCAAAGCCAAAGTTTGTTGATTTTTATGTTTCTCAGATCTGTCTACCCAAGTTTCTTTTTTTAACTCCCCCCCCCCCCCCACCCATCTCAAAGAAATGGAACAAATGCAACATTAAAACAAGATTCTGTGTTTGATAAATACATGCCCGCGGTTGGTGCTGGGTAGCCCATTTCTTAGTCCAAATTAGGTCAAGGTCAAGGTAAAAGTGAGATTGGGTGATATTGGTGGATAGGGAATGGTCATAAGCAACAACTGTGTAAGTATCCAAGTGTTGTAGTAAGCTGTGTTGGTGCTAGATGAAAAGGTAAAATCTACTTAACCTTGTCACGGACGGATGGACGATCACTATATGCCTCCTGCATCAAGATGCCGGCGGCATAAAAAACAAAACATTTATTTCCAAGTTATCATATGTATTAGATTTATCAGCGCTCGAGTTAATGACTTCGTTTGTTTGTTTGTTTGGATTTTTCGCCGTATTGAACAGTATTTCAGTCATACAACGTCGGTCAGTTAACCTACTCACATTTTTCCTGGGTAAGCTTGTTTTACCAGTACTGAGTGCACATACTTATGCCAGTAATTGACAACTGCCCTACTTGAATCAGAGGTAGGGGGAGAATCGCCGAAGACATAATTTCATGACCAATCCCCACACAAGTTATGTTGCCGGGCTGGGAAACGAACCCGCGATCCTCGGATTTGTAGTCCAGCGCTCTACCAATTGAGCTAGCCGGACCACCTATTGAGTTAATGACGTTTCAGTGTTATACATATTTACAATTTCATCACAAAACAGCAAGTTAGGGTTAGGGTAAGCAATCCCTAACAATACAATACAAAATTGTAACAGTAACAGGCTAATCCAGGATAACACTTTCCGCTTGTTATGGTATTTTCTGTTGCAAGGAAGTCTCTTCTAAACATAAATCCACTGTAGGCGGAAAGTGTCGTCCTGGATAAGCCTGTGCGGACTGTACAGTATAATCCGGGACGACACTCTACGCACATGCGTTTAAGCCTGGTTTTCCCACGACACGACTCATATAAGTTTCTCTACACTATATGAGGCGTGTCGTGGGAAAACCGGGATTAATGCATGTGCGTAAAGTGTCGTCCCGGATTAGACTGTGCAGTCCACACAGGCTAATCCGGGACGGCACTTTCCGATTTTATGGTATTTTCTGTTGCAAGGAAGTCTCTTCTAAACATAAATCCACTGTAGGCGGAAAGTGTCGTCCTGGATAAGCCTGTGCGGACTGTACAGTATAATCCGGGACAACACTTTACGCACATGCATTTAAGCCTGGTTTTCCCACGACAAGACTCATATAAGTTTCTCTACACTATACGAGGCGTGTCGTGGGAAAACCGGGATTAATGCATGTGCGTAAAGTGTCATCCCGGAATAGACTGTGCAGTCCACACAGGCTAATCCGGGACGGCACTTTCCGCTTTTATGGTATTTTCTGTTTCAATGAAGTGTCTTCTAACCATAAATCCACTTTAGGTAGAAAGTGTCGTCCCGGATTAGCCTGTGCGGACTGCACATGCTAATCCTGGACGACACTTTACGCACATGCATTAAGTCCGGTGTTCCCATGAAGCGCCACATATATACCAAATTTAAATTATAATCTAGGTAGTGCAGAGAGTGGTTCATTGGCTTACTTGTGACTGGAAAGCTGGTGGTTTTATCTGAAAACAGAACAAACCATGGTCAATACATTCAACAAATTAAAAATAATACTGTCAAGCGACCATGCTAGCCAAACAAGGATATCAGTGAACTGATGGATGCTTCTCAATTATGCGCTTTGTTAAGTAAAGATAATGCAATGAGAAGGGCAGAGATATTAAAATAACTGAAATCCACTAGAACTGCAGGCCTAACTATGTTGTCAAAACTGTATTTGAGCATTACACAAAAATACCTTACAAACATGCAGATGAAACAAAATTGTAAAGCAAAAGTCTGCGACACAAAAATGCATACCTGTCCTGATAATGAGCTTGCCATAAAGTTTCATTGTAATATAACCCGTAGTGGCTGAGAAATAGTCCGGACAATAATATAACACTATATACTGATTTCAGCAATCTTTAAAGTCCCATAACTCCAAGAAAAATCACTGAAGCGGAACGTCCTGGTAATATACACACCTACTATGTGTAATGAAGCTTCCCATAAAGTTAAATGAAAGTCTGGTCAGTAGTAGCTGAGAAATAGCTCGGACAAGAATTGTGCACTATATACTAATTTCAGCAGTCTTTAAAAGTCCCACAACTCCAAGAAAAATCAATGAATGGGAACATCCTGGTAATATGCATATCTCCCCATGGTAATAATGCTTCCCATAAAGTTTCCCCAAGAAAGTGGGACGGAAGGACAGCCGGACAGACAAAGCAGCGACTACATGCTCCCCTATAATTTTTCGGGGAGCATAATAAAGTTCAAGAAATATTTGAAACATGCGCAAAACTCAAAAGGTGTGAGATGTGATCATTTAAACATCCTAAAATAGTAATACTGAACTATAATTATGAATATTCAATAAAAACTAATATACTTAATAGCAAAGCAAAGTTGTAAATGTATAAACAATAAGGAAATATGGAACATTTTCCAGCAACAGTTTGACAATTGTTTTTATAAATTTCTTTTGTACCTGTAGTAATCTTGTATTCTAGAGAGAAGCCGATGTAGTTCCGATTGTGTCCCGATATTCCATCATCTCCTGTTTGAAACAAGAACTCCAGCTGGTTGGTGTCGGACTGAACGTATGGCCGACTCGAGCGCCCATTGACCGGTGTCATCTTGTAGTTGCTATCTGAAAACTGTGCGCACACACACACAGATCAGCACCTCACTCATTTTCATTTAATATCCCTGCATTGGATGCAGACCTTGTCTGATATCTAATTTTAAGATGACACTAGACACGAGAGCATTAATAGTTTGATATTTAAATCACTTTCGATTTTATAACCATACAGCACTTATAATAACAATATGCATATTGTTATATAAGGAATTTTCCCTATGTATTCCATAGAGTAGAAAATATCCAAGGGCCATAACTTCCAAATGGAGGAAAAAAATTAAAAACCCCATCTTCACAACTACATGTTACCTCAACAATGAAGACAAGTTTCAAGAAAATCCATTGGAAACTGTTGGAGGAGCTGCATTCACAAGGAATTTTCCCTATGTATTCCATAGAGAAGAAATAATCAACCCCGTTGTAAGAAATAAGTACAACAAAACATTACCATCAACAAAAAAGACAAGTTTCAAGAAAATACTTTGGAAACTGTAGGTGGAGTTGCATTCACAAGGACTGGTCCCAATTTTTCAATAGAGGAGAAAAAAAAGGGCCATAACTTGCGAATGGAGGAGAAAAATTTAAAACCCCATCTTTTAAGTACAACAAAGGAAGAGTTGCATACACAAGGAATTTTCCCTATGCATTCAATTCCAAAAATGAAGAATGAAAAAGTTAATACCTCTTATAGTCCAAAGAGTATGTTCTGGGCGAAAATGAAGTATGAACAAGATTCTGTGTTTGATAAACACACATACCCCCGGTTGGTGATGGGTAGCCCATTTCTTTGTCTAAATTAGGTCAATGTCAAGGTCAAAGTGAGGGTAGGTGATATGGGTGGATTGGTAACGGTCATAAGTAAAAACTGTGTAAATATCCAAGTGTTGTAGTAAGCAGTGTTGGTGCTAGACGAAACAGAAAATCTAGTTAACCAAGAAATGGCACTTTGGAATTATTACAAGTCCAAATTAGTTCAAGGTCAAGGTCAAAGTGAGGTTGGGTGATATGGGTGGATTGAGAACGGTCATAAGTAACAACTGTGTAAATATCCAAGTGTTGTAGTAAGCGGTGTTGGTGCTAGACGAAACGGTAAAATCTACTTAACCAAGAAATGGCACTTACTGTGGAATCACTAATTTTCCGCGGTGGTCTAATTTTTGCGCTATTCGCGCTCCCGCCATTGCGCGAATTTATGACCACTGCGAATATTTACAGATTTTGTAGTGTAGCAACACCTTGGGAGCTTACATGTTCGTTCAAATGTACGTGGTTATTCGTTCGTAAATAAACGCAGATAGGCCTATATGTTACGATGCGAATGTTTTTAATGAACGTTTTGAATGTTTTTTTCATTGGCTTCATTCTAATTAATGAATGCATATTCTTTTTCTTCTTAATTGTGGGTGTTTTCGTGCATTTAAATGCGGTCATACACTGCAGATCTGCTATATCGCGACTCGCGGGGTCCATATATACATGTATACACTTTAGCCCATTTTCGTGACCTGAAAACATGAACGTAATAAATTTGCCTGTTTCATTGTTGTTAACCTCCTTTATGTGTTATATCCATATGTAAAATATTCCATTTGTATATTAAAATATAGAGATCTAATATTATTCATTGGAATTAACTTTAAATCACGTATAATCAATTTGAAATCCGAAATGCCTTTCCTAATATAACTGTTCACGTGATGTAAACACACTTTCTATTTAAGAAATAATTGACGGGTAACTGTTGGTTATTGCGGTAATAACCAACTGTTTGGAGTTCTGATGGTAGGAATTAAACCACGAGGGTGGTAGCCAGAGTGGTTTGATAACAAGCATCGGAACGACGAACCGTTGGTTATTAACGCAATAACCTACTGTTACCCATTAATTATTTCGATTCTAACACGAACTAATATAAAATTTGTATTTTTTAAGGTTATGAATGAGAACTATATTTATCTATACTCTGCCCATTTTCTGAGAAGTGCACTCACACGTGTGTTTCAGTGACGTCAATAATTCATAACAATTCAAAATGACGTCAGCTTTATTGATAAACATTGAGCGAATGACGTCATACTTATCAATATAATACAGAGAAAATATGTTCCTAAAAAGTGCAAATTACAAGCATATTAACAAAACGTAAACGTTTTTGTGAACTTAAGAATACCATATGTAGTACAGGTGTGGTTTTATTGCGCTACATAATGCTGAAATGATTTGTTTGTCACACTTTACCATCGTGCGTTTACGGAACTATTTCTTTGAATTTCCGGAACTATTTTCAAAACATTAGGCTCCGCCCATTATTTGTTGCAGAATAACCCACAGTTATTTTCCTTCTTTATCTATGGACCATTAGCCGAGTGCCGTGGTAGAATTTACAATTAACCTGCACGTGCATTTCATGTTTATACTTTGTTGTGCTAAAAAGCGCACGAAAATTATGCCGACATGTACAACGTCACGTCATCCACATGGAAAGCGTGGGTGCATTGATTGCCATAAAAACACTTTATAGCCTAGAGTACATTCAGATCCTAACTCTTGTATTAAAATTTCTTAATCGTAACAACAAACGCAAAGGCGTGATTTTGAACACTCGTAATACGATAGGTAAAAGGAACTTTTCACAAGTTGATCTTTTGAGTAAATATTTAGCGCCAGCGATGTGGAGCCGAAAAAGAGTATTTTAATCGGCCTATAATTAACAACAAGGTGTCCGTTTGACATAACGTGATACAATTTTATTATAGTATCTATTGTCTCGCCTAAATCTGCAACCACTGTTGTCAATTAAGAGCCTAATCCAGTTAATATACCCGTAAGTGTTTATTGCAAGCCAACAAACAAGCTGTCACAATAGGACCCTTCATTGGCGTTCTGTCTGGTTAGTTTTTTTATTGCAAAATTGACACATATTTTGTGTAAAACCCAAATCTCGTTTCTTTGTTGCTTTTTTGAAAACCGTAGTTGCGTGAATTTAAGACCGCGCGAATATGTCAGCGATCCTAAGTGCGCATAATTTGTACCCTGTGAATTCAAGTGATTCCAAAGTATGAATTATTATAAGTCCAAATTAGGTCAAGGTCAAGGTCAAAGTGAGGTTGGGTGATATGGGTGGATAGGGAATGGTCATAAGCAACAACTGTGTAAGTATCCGAGTGTTGTAGTAAGCGGTGTTGGTGCTAGACGAAACGGCAAAATCTACTTAACCTTATCACAGACGGAAAGACAGACGGAAAGGACAATCACAATATGCCTCCCGCATCAAAATGCAAAAAAATTAACAAAAGGCAATAACTCCAGAATTATGAAGTGCAGATTAATGGTTCTTGTGCACTGAACTTCACCTAAATGAGATCTATTCACTTATGAAGTTTCAATTTAATAGCTTAAGTGCTGAAACATGAAACATGTGGATAGACAGACATACAGGCAGACAGACAGGGTGATTACTATTGGGCACCCGCCCAAAATTTGCGGGGCTCTAATAAGAGCAGTCTTGATGAGGACAATGAACACTTACATAAAATGTGCTTGATCCTGCCAGATTCCAGTCTTTGAAGGTCAGTGTAACATAGGTGTTGTCCGGGCCGGTGATTGAGTATCGGTACACCTCGTCATTGGTGGCGTACTGCGAGGGGAAGAATGGCGACTTCAGGAAACCGGCTCCCTGGCCAGTGTTCGGTGACCCAATCATGGTTACCAGCTTCTCTGAAGATTGAAGAATGAGCATTTCACAAATCTGCTGACTTCATCCAACTCTGATGGGGTATAAACTAGTCAGGATAGTTTGCACTAAATTGCCCGTCCCTAAATCTGCCACACTTTGTTGCCTTTTTCCACACATTTCTGTGGAAAATGTATGGAATAGAGTGGTAATAAGTGGAATTAGTTGGCAAAGAGTGGAATTCCACTATTTTTATTCGGTTATGCCACATGAGTGGCAAATTTGCCAGCATTTACCACATTTAAGAAGTGGAAAACGTGGCATTCTGTGGAAATTTGGACTTGTATTTTTGTGTCTGTGGCAAATGACTGGTAATGTGTGGAAATAATGGACTTGGTGTTTTTCATGGGTGTATCATGAGTGGCAAAAATACTTAGAAGATATGAGATGTGGAAATCAGTGGAAAATGGTACTTAGTAATTTTTTTGTTACCTCATGAAATTGTTATTGGACAGGAGGATACAAATTCAGTGTTTGTTAAATGAATTTTTCAAAAATAATAAAGTTACTGTTTTTGTTTGTTGCTTAACATAGGATTCAACATGATGCAATTTATATAATAAATCAATCAAACAATCAATAGAACAATGCATTTTTTTTATTTATGTATACTTAAATATAATACAAATTAAAATACAGTTTTATCTTCAACACTTGAAATAGCTACATAAACTATAAAATAAAATAACATTTCATTAAAAATTGTGTTGAAGTTTAAGACCATGAAAAATATATTATTTGCAATAAATGAGAAATTTAATTAAATAAACGGTCTCATGTTAAAATTTATTAGAAATTTATACAAGTTGAAATTTCTTGACCCAGTTCCAGCTGTGTAAGAACTAGTTATACTCCATTCAAACATGTGGCCACAGTTAAATGCAAAAATTGGCACACAATCTGATAAGCACTGACCACCAGCTGTGGTCTGCTACAGAATTTGGAACCTTCTTCCTTGCTACAAAGCATCTGCTTATCTATTGGTTAACACATACACAGACTTCCTGATTGGTTCATTTAAACACAGGAAGTTTATCTTTGAATTTGAAAACATGAGTAGTGTTTTAGCAACTTGTTTACCTAAATTGTAGTGAAATAAAGCAAGTTATGGACTTTAATTGTACATTTAAAGTTATGCTGAAATACTGACATTAATGGACATTCGGTTAAGAAACAATGTGGATGTGGAAATCAACATTTAGTGTTGTGAAACTTGCTGGTACAGGACTTCAGCCCTTTGGTTTATTGGAATAGCAAAACAACTAATGGTTTGTATGTTTTGTTTGTATTTCCTTAAATTTCTATTTTTATGATACCATCATAACAATATTTGTTTTTTGTCTGGTTAGTGTTTTAACAAATTCAATAAATACTGAAACCATTGCATGATTTTGTTTAAGTTCACAAAATAGGCAATGCAGTCAAAACATTGTTTATGTATCTTACAGAACCATAGGCGTGTGTATTCTATTGCTAAATAAATTCTTAGGTAAAGAATTGGAATGTTGTTATCTTAGAGTATTCATTTAGCTATTACAATTCTACAGAAGAATAAATAAATAATTGTGTATCTAATTGTGTAATCATAAATTGAGTCAAATTACACTGTCTTCCAATAACATACATTGTCTAAACTTTATATGACAATAGAATAAATATAACAAAAACATGTCTTACTCATATGCTCTCACAACAGTCTAAGTATTATAAATGTTTTCCCTATAAAATGATTTATACATACATCATAAAGAATTATTTATGGATGTAGTTTAGCAGAGTTCACTATCTGATGCATAAGTGGGCAATGGTTTGTGCAAAAATACATATTGCTTACATTTGTATTGCAGACTTATATTATATTAATCAACTTCTCATAAATTCAATTGTAATGACTCAAATGTGCATACATGTACCTAAATAAAGCATACATTGTGTTCATTCTTATGTGTTAACATATATTAGATTATTTTTTTTTTTTATATTCAGGTGACAGCATATTATTAATCAATCGGTTGGCAGAGGCAAAGCCACCAATTTTCACCATTTTCCACTATCTGTGGCAAAGAGTGAAAAATTTGCCACTGTGGTATTTATTGCCACAAAAAGTCTGGCATTAAGTGGAAAAGTGTCTAATTGTCCTTTCCGATAACTCGGTTACGTCCCCTGAAATCTAAGGGAAGTAATCCCACTATCTACTTCCGGGGATTACATAAATTCAAAATGGCGGACATTGACAAACAAATTCACGAAGCGTGTCAAAATAACAATGAACTGGGCGGGTTTAAGGTTGTCGATTTAAAGCTCTACTTAGCCAATCGTAAGCAGAATGTATCGGGGAGAAAAGCCGAGCTGATTGAACGTGTTAAAGGGACATACAAACTGTCAATCAAAAGTAAACATCAGTTAGCCGAAGAAGACGAAACTGAACAAAAACAGATCGAGACGGAACGATTCGTTTTATCAACTGGTGAAGTTGTTCCCAACCCAGATGAGCTTCCAGATTGGTCGGATAATTGCGATTGTATACCTGAAGTATCCGTTAAAGACATTTACAACTACATTGTCTTGAAGAAAAATTCAAAAAGACAATTGAAGGCCAAGGGCTACTATGAAGAAAGACATGTGTACAATGTTGAGGCAAGTTTTGTATATCATATATGCTGATTTGATAGGTATAGCTTCACAATATATGCAGAAATGTGTCATAGACTGATGTTCAGAGGTTTCATCAAATCTATCACAAAAAAGTATATGTTAGACTAGTCACATTTTACTAATTAATAATAAAAATAATTAATGTAATAGTTTAATCCTGTTTTGGAAATATTATTATCTATGCAGAGAATATAAATAATTTTACAATTAATAATAATTTTCTTAATAATTATGATTTATCATAGTATAGAGTATAAAAAGAGCAAACATAATTATAATTTATTAAATGGAAGCCAGACACATGCCCTCCCGGCGTATGCCATTGCGATATTTATAGCATATACCAACACATGCCCTCCCGGTTATATGCTCTGCATAGTATATGCCATCCCGCTTATTTTCCACCACTGACACTAACCCTCCCAAAATTTAGCCATTCCTGACATTATGTTTTCACATTTTTTAAATGGCATTATGTTTTTACATTTTTTAAATGACCCACAATTACAATTAGATAACCAATTTACATGCCTACAAAGATTCCATAATGAATTAATTGAAATCTTAAAGTATTCATTTATACAGTCGATCAATTTAAGATTACCTTTTTAACAATGATTGCTTATTATCCTGTGTATTATTATTAGTATTATTGATGTCAGTTCACGGGGGGGGAGGGGGGGGGTGTACAGGGTGTCAAGTTATTAGAGTGGGACATCTCAATGTATTCATATGTCTGACATTTTAATTAAATATCACTCTGTACATTGAAATAATTTCTTTGCATTATTTAAAAAAAAATGAATTTAATGGAACACCATACTCAATTACATCCTTGTTAAACTTAAATAAAACATTTAACTTCTTGAAATAATGTTCATTGATTTCCTTTAGGTTCATCAAATCAGTCTAGATTCCAGCCACTGCTTTGTCCGAGCTCGTGTTCTACCATCGTTCCCCACTGCAGATCAGAAGGCATCACCAGCATACCAAACTTGGGTTCTCTTGTCCAAGGTTACCGGCTGTATCCATTCAGCATGTTGCAACTGTCCAGCAGGGTAAACAATAATTATTGTTAATTTGTTATGCATTATTTTCGAAATCACAAAAAAGGTTTTAATAGATATATGACACACATGTAATTATAAAAAAATATGCATATGCAGTGGTGTTCAAATCTTATGCCTGACTTTCCCAATGCTTGTAAATTTATCTGACCTACAACAGTAACAAGTAACATTTTGATGTTTACTTGTCCATTGACATCAACAAGTTCAGTGTGTCAACATAATGCCACATTTGAATACGCTTATTTAACATATTATCATACTAATTAATTGATCTTTGTAGTTGTATTTAGCATCACATAACTAAGATGCATTGTCCATTATGTACGGATGCATTTTAATACTCCATAATAGTTAAGTATACATATTATTCCTTCATTGTTTTTTAGACAAGGTGAATGCTGTAACCACATCAGTGCGCTGCTGTATGCCATCGGTGACAAGACTCAAAAGCAGAAAGATGGAGAACTTGCAGCAACGTCTCGTCCATGTATCTGGAACAACCATAGCATGATGAAAAATACTCGTCAAAGGAAACTGACACCACGCAAATCAGAGGACGTAACCTACTGCAAACAGAGGCAAGGTACTCATCCAGTTAGAAAGTTGAATTTAGAAAAAGACCATGAACTGAACAAAATTAATGGCTGCACAGCTAATGTGGAGCGTTTCAAGAAAAGACTGGAACAAGAAGACCTTAATGTAGGTTGGCTGAAAAATTTCCCCCCAACACAGAAGAAACTAGATGTGCCCACTCTAAAAAATGTAAGTTTTATGTTCTGTGACACAGGTAACTTGCAAAGTGAAGAGTGCAGACAAGTGTTCAGGGACCATTTTCAGTCTCTGGCACTTACAGATGAGGAAGTGACACTCACTGAAATTTTGACAAGAGTACAGGGTTCACCAGAGTGGAAACTTGCCAGACAAGAACGTTTGACATCCTCCTATTTTGGAAGAATTTGTATGAGAAAACCCACAACAGCCCCAGATAGGCTTATCAAAGACATACTGTATAATGAGTTCACAAGCAAATACACTGAGTATGGCAAGAGGCATGAAAAAGCTGCGAGAAAAATGTATGTAAAGAAAATGCAAAGCGAACATAGTGGCATTTGTGTGAAGGACAGTGGTTTAATTGTAACCAGACAATATCCATTCCTGGGAACTAGTCCTGACGGTATTGTGTACTGCAGCCAGCGTTGGACTGCTTGAGATCAAGTGTCCGGCATCGATGAGATGGCGAATGGCCACTCCAGAAGAATGCTGCAAGGATAAAGATTTCTTCTGTACTCTACAGGATGGTGTTGTATCCTTGAAAAAAACCCATACCTACTACTACCAGGTTCAGGGTCAGATGGGGATATCTGGACGACTGTGGTGTGATTTTGTTGTTTGGACTTGCACGGGAATTAACATTGAGCATATTCATTTTGACCCTGTGCTGTGGAAAGAAATGGTTACAAAGCTAATAGATTTTTATGTAAGTTCCTTCCTGCCAGAGTTGTTTACACAGCGTGTCAGACGCGGACTGAAGTTATTTGAATAAACATAATATGGTTCAGTTTAAGACCAATTAAAGTCTCAATAAAAGTGAAAATGCATTAACACAGCATTAAATGAAACTGATGCAAATTATGTCTGTTCTATCTTCGTTTTGTGTATTTGCCAGTAATTAGTGAAAATAGCTGGGGCTGTATTCCAGAAACATCTTAAGTAAATTCTTTAACTTAACATTTTATAATTTATCTCATCAACTAAGTTGTTTATTTTTGTGTTATAAAACATGAAAGGAAATCACACATGTATACAGATGTATGCAGTTTTAAAATAGATGTTTAATAAACATTGTAATTTAGTGAAAATACTTTCATATGATCTCAACATGTATCTGAAATATGGACCCAGTCCTGATACATATTCAAAATATATGCACAACATAAGCAGATCGAGTTGTAAATATACACTTTAATACCGGTATTTAAAATGCATTAATGAGTAGCAATACAAATGGATCATTATCTCATTATAATAATTCAAATACCACACATAACATGAAAACATGTAAAAACAACAAAATCATGTAGTCATTAAAGAAATGTTCAAATCTGAAACATGCTTTCTACTGCTCAGAATTATTCCCAAAAGAAATTATTTCTTCTAGATGGTCATAGATGTCGATTTAAGAATAATATTGTGACTTAAGAACAGATCAAACAGATATCTCGACAAATCATAAATGGCTTAAAACTCACAGCTGAATAATCATCATGGATGATTTGCCAGTTAAATGTAATGTTTAATCGGGGATAAGAGGAGGCCACAAATTAGTTAAATATGTACAAATTTTAAATACTTTTGAAATGCGACGTCCTTGATTGATTGGAATGTTACCCTGTAAGATCCTAAAGTTTTTTATTCGTTCCATCTGTCGCTCTACATGAATTCTAACACTGGCAATTTCTTTTGTCAAATAGACTTCACGTTGAGTAAACTGCTTATCTTTTTTCTTAAATGGTGGAATGATCAATTCAATGCCTCTGGGTGTGGTCAGATCAGTTATTGTAAACCCCTTATCCGCCATGATGGCATCACCTGCTTCCAAAAGGTCAAGAATTCCACACTTTTGTGTTATTTTTTTATCACTTATGCTTCCAACCCAACAATTAGAAACAAATGTTGCAACACCATTTGGGCTTATACCTACAAGTGCTTTATGTGTCATGTGAGACTTATAGTCACTGTACATTAAACTTTTCAAGGACAGTGTGCTTGAGCTTTCACTATAAAGTTCTGTACAGTCTATAATGACCCTAGTATTGGAAAAATTTTCTCGAAATGTTCTAGGCATATTTGCCTTCACTGTTTCCATTGAAGGCCATTGGACCAAAAATGATAGTTGAACACTTAAGTAATTGATCCACCGTTCAATGATGTCACTGCATTGAGATTTTGAAATGTTGAATCGAAAACTAAGGTCCTCAATAAGCAGTCCTAGACGAAGGCGCATTAGCACCATAAAAAATTCATTAATAACACAAAGCGTACGAGGTCGCCCTCCAGAACTGCTTTCGTAATTAAGTTTTCTCCTTGATGTTCTCGTCTCTGCATCATCTTTAATTTCATCAAAAACTGCTTCGAAGGCCTTTCTACTAGGAATGCCTGTGTAAAAGCTTACAAGATCATCATCGTGTTTTATGTCATCAAATGTAAGACTTGGTAGACAACACTGAACACCAAAATCTTGAGTTTCGATCACTGTTTGTGAGGTCCCTTCACATGTCTTTCGTACACATTTCTTCCGTTTGCACTCCAGTTATCACCGAATCTGCTTCAGTCTGTGTATCCATACAACTGAAAGAAAACAGAATAAACATATATTAAAGGGACATATCGACGGTAAATGCGGTATTATATTTTTATAAATAACATTATGTTTTAATAAGTATGCATTAAATGGTTGCTTCACACATATGTCTCGTTTTTATAAACGCTCAATAAAATATTTATTTTTATAATAATAAAAAGTTTTCCCCGGGGACACTTTTAGCGGGCGCGGGAAAATCAGTAGTAGTAGTAAAATCGTTATGTATGAAATGTACATGAAGTACCGCTATATGCATGCGTACTATCGATAACGGGACTTAAGTGTAGTAAACTTTTCATTGAAATAGGCATTTTTGTAGGCGTGAGTTCGAATCCCACTGGAGGCATGTTTCTAAAAAACGTTTTTTTTGCATTGTAAATATTTTTGTCTTAACAGTGTCATCAATATAAAGTTACCAGATACATATCTGCTTGAAAAGAAGGAATATGTATTGTTTTTAAACATGTGTATATTTAGGGGGACTACCATCGATATGCCCCTTTAAGTGTTGGTATATGTTATAAAATGTACATGTTTAATATAATGATTAAGAATTTTAACACGTAGATAACTAGAATATAAATTCCTGTATGTATGACATTGCATATAACATATTTTGATGAGTTAATGTAGAACATATTTGTGCAAAACACACTGAAAAGTGTAAACACGAAAATTTTGAATAGTCTTTCGATGAAAGCAATACATGTATAATTCTGATACCACCCAGCAGAAAAGTGTCGAATACTGAAATAACCTTATCAATTAAACGTACTAAGTATATTTCAAACTTGCCGAACATTTGGGTTTTGTTGCATCAAGACAGGCCCTTGGCAATAGTCGTGTAGATGAACAGAGATGTCTGTATAATGTTGTGCCATAGGAAGGCTCAGGTTTGTTTGGGCCAGGTCTTCATTGTCCATATTGATATCTTGTCCAGACTCGTTGTCGGAATCATCTTCAACTTGAAGATGGTCATCCAAGTTCTGCAATAAACATTAAACCATATACAATTTGTGTACAAATGAGAATGTTGTTTGCTATGGTTAAGCATTATTTTAATATAAATTAAAACCTGTATCCAATGGTGATCACCATAAATCTGTAGTGTGCGTGGGTTAGAACCAGCCTCAAAGGTAAATTTACTTTAATGATGTCAGAAGTAAAAGGCATTAGTGCCTAGATGTTGGCCTTAAGGTTAAAGGGAGGATGATTGTACGTTATAACCAGCCGCCCGGTTAGCTCAGTTGGTAGAGCGCTGTGCTAGTGTTAATGGCTAAATGAGTCATCGGTGTGTTGTGTTTAAAAAATCATTTCACACAGTACAATTTAATATTTTGTGTTATAATTATAGTATACCAATTATAAAAATAAACTTACGGAAGAAGGGAATTCTTTTACACATCCATTTTGAGTTGGAAAGAGCGTGGGAAGAGTGTGACGACTACTTGGTCCACTTAAACCCACAAAATGTTCGCTGCAGAGACATTTGTGCTCTGTCCACTTAAATGTCCTCATGACAGTTTTACACCTGTTTATCCAAACACGTTTGGCAACTTTATTTTGCGGAAATCGATGAAGCGAAACAGTCCTTCCATCAATTACTTGTCCTCGATAAATTCCCTTACAAATACAACAATATTTCGGCTTAGTTCGCCGTGGTTTGTCCATTTTATTTAGCGATCAAGGTTAACGTATTCCAATGTCAATTTACTTCCGTGTTTTGTACTCCCCGGATGTTAAAATTGCGTCACTGCGCATGCGCTTAAGAAGAGTATTCAAGGGAAGACAAATCACTTATCGGAAAGGACAATACTCCACTTGTTTCCACATATTGTGGCAAATACATGGAAATTAGTGGCATTTAGTGGCAATGGCATTTGCCACTAAAAGTCTGGCATTAAGTGGAAAAGTGTCTAAATACTCCACTTATTTCCACATCTTGTGGCAAATAAGTGGAAATTAGTGGCATTAAGTGGAAATTGAATTTGCCACTGAAGGTCTGGCGTTTAGTGGAAAATTGTCTAAATACTCCACTTATTTCCACACTGTGTGGCAAATGAGTGGAAATAAGTGGCATTTACTGGAAAACATGTATGCCCAAGTTCTGCTCATTTTTTTTTCAATTCACCATACTAAGTGTGGCATTTAGTGGAAAACTGTCTAAATACTCCACAAACTGGAAATTTGTGGCAAAGTGTGGCAGATTTAGGGACGGGTGATGCACATTCATATTTTGACTTAAGTGAAAAATTGAAATGACAAAAGCATAAACATAAATAACATCAAAATAATTATGTTAACCGTTACACATCTCAAGTTATTGTTGATTAGTAATCCGACCTTTCAAAGAGCATGTAAAATTGCAGCAATATGAATCAAAACTTTGAGAAGAAAATATCTCTTTTAAAGTAATACATGTATAAGAATTGGGACAGTATTTACATTAAACATTTCAATTAAAATTGTTATTATAAAATCATTCAACAATGCTAACAATTTGGAAATGCATACTTATAGCGTAAGTACACCAGACTTCGGAACATTATAATTAATGTATGTTTTAACAATTATAGACATTGATTCGAAGGAAAAATACCTAATAATGGTTAACAAAAATTGTCAACAAAACAGTTTCAAAAGTAATAAATTTATCTAGAGATAACTACGGCTGACTGACCATTTCCTTCAGACTAATGCATCTCAAATCATTGAAATCGTGACTTTTAAAGGATGAGCTACAGTTTTATGAAGATGGTAGCCAAATCAAAATTGGTTTCATTTATTGCTCAAACCAGTAGACATTAGTACCTTTGGCAACAAAGTATCCCTAAGTAGCCAGCTGATTTCCAGACCTCTGGATGAGAGAGACATCTGGATGAGAGAGACCTCTGGATGAGACAGACCTCTGGATGAGACAGACCTCTACAAAGATGAGGCTTACCTTTGCTGGTGTAGGTCAGAGTGAAAGTGTAGTTGGAGGAGGCAGCGCAGATCCCAATAAACATCCCACTGGACTCAGACTCGAAACTGACTGACTTGAGCATGTGTAGGATGTACACTGTCTTGTTGGACTTGTAGTCCTTGTCAAACATGTACAGGTAGTCACACCTGCAAGGTATAATCAGTAAACATGTACAGGTAGTCACACCTGCAATGTATAATCAGTAAACATGTACAGGTAGTCACACTTGCAATGTATAATCAGTAAACATGTACAGGTAGTCACATCTGCAATGTATAATCAGTAAACATATACAGGTAGTCACACATGCAATTTACAGGTAGTCACATCTGAAAAATTCAGGTAGTCACACCTGCAGTGTATAATCAGTTAACATGTACAGGTAGTCACACCTGCAATGTATAATCAATCAACAGGTACAGGTAGTCACACCTGGATGAGATAACCAGTGAACACATACAGGTTGTCACACCTGTAAGGTACAAATACAAGTATATCAGTACAACTGATGGATGCTCCCCCAATGCGCTTTGTCAAGCAATATAAATGCAATGAGAAGGGCAAAGATATTAAAATGACTAAATATCAATAGAAATGTGTACTATATTTCAGAAATTTCAGAAAAGTCCCATAACTCTAAGAAAAATCTTTGAAGTGGAACATCCTGCTAATATGCACATCTCCTCTTGGCAATGAAGCTTCCCAGGAAATTTCATTGAAATCTAGCCAGTAGTTGCTGAGAAATAGCCCTGACAAGAATTGTGCACTACATACTATATGTCAGAAATTTTCAAAGTCCCATAACTCTGAGACAAATCATTGAAGCGGAAGGTCCTGGTAGTATGCACATCTCTTGGTAATGAAGCTTCCCATAAAGTTTTGTTGAATTCCAGCGAGTTGTTGCTGAGAAATAGCACGGACAAGAAAGTCAAGAATAGTGCACTGTATAATGATTTCAGAAATCTTCAAAGTCCCATAACTCTGAGAACAAGAGCTGTCAGCGGACAGCGCGCTCGACTATTCAGTATTTCAGTTGGTACATATTTTGGAAAAAGGAAGGGGCATACATTTGTGGAAATACAAAACTGAGTTATGGCAATGATTTCATCAAATTATTCCAAGTTGCAACCTTGTGTAGTTAATAACTTATGTAGTTTTGAAATTATAAGAGTTTTAAATATAAACTTTAACCAGAAAATCTAAGTGAAAAAGGGGCATAACTCTGTCCAAATGCAAAACAGAGTTATAGGGAGGTTGGCTGACACTGGAGTTGATGACAAAGGAATGTTCCTATTTTAATGTGAATAATTATGTTGTTCAGTAGTTACAAAGGTTATGAATATAAACTTTAACCAGAGAATCTATGTGAAAAGGGGTCATTACTCTGACAAAATACAAAACAGAGTTATATGAAATGTTGCCCCTGACACTGGAGTTGATGGCAAAGGTATATTCCAATTGTCAAGTGAATAACTTATGTAGTTCTGCAGTTACAAAACTTATTAAAATGAACTTTAGCCAGAAAATCTAAGTGAAAAAGGGGCATAACTCTGTCAAAATACAAAACAGAGTTACCTGGAATGTTGCCCCTAATATTGAAGTTGATGACAAAAGTATGTTCCAATTTTCAAGTGAATAACTTATGTAGTTCTGAAGTTACAAAACTGTTCAATATAAACATTAACCAAAAAATATATGTGAAAAAGGGGCATAACTCTGTCAAAATACAAAACAGAGTTATAGGGAATGTTGCCCCTGACACTGGAGTTGATGACAAAGGTATATTCCAAGTTTCAAGTGAATAACTTCTGTAGTTTTGAAGTTACAAAACTTTTGAATTTAAACTTTAACCAGAAAAAAGGGCATAACTCTGTCACAATACAAAACAGAGTTATGGGGAATGTTGCCCTTATTTCTGGAGTTGATGACAAAAGTATAGTCCAAGTTTCAAGTGAATTACTTGTGTAGTTTTGAAGTTACGAGACTTTTGAATAAAAACTTCAACCAAATACAGACGCCGACACCGACTTTGGGGGTAGTAGGAAATGTCACCTATTCTTCGAAAAGTCGAGCTAAAAATCATTGAAGCTGAAGGTTCTGGTAGAATGCATACTTCCTCTTGGTAATGAAGCTTCCCATAAAGTTTTGTTGAATTCCAGCAAGTAGTTGCTGAGAAATAGCTCGGACAAGAAAGTGAAGAATTGTGCACTATATATATATATACTGATCTCAGAAATCTTCAAAGTCCCATCACTCAAAAGAAAATCATTGAAGCGGAATATCCTGGTAGTATGCACACCTCCTCTTGGTAATGAAGCCTCCCATAAAGTTTCGTTGCATTCCGGCTAGTAGCTGCTGAGAAATCGCCCGGACAAGAAAGTCAAGAATTGTGCACTATATACTGATTTCAGAAAGCGTGATAACTCTAAGAAAAATCACTAAAGCGGAACGTCCTGGTAACATGCACACCTCCTCTTGGTAATGAAGCTTCCCATGAAGTTTCTTTGAATTCCGGCCAGAAGTTGCTGAGAAATACGCCGGACAAGAAAGTCAAGAATAGTGCACTTATTATATACTAATGTGAGAAATATTCAAAGTCCCATAACTCTGAGAAAAATCAATGAAGCGGAACATAATGGTAATATGCACACCTCCTCTTGGTAATGAAGCTTCCCATGAAGTTTCTTAGAATTCCGGCCAGTAGTTGCTGAGAAATACTCCGGACAATAAAGTCAAGAAATGTGCACTATAAAAAAATTCTGAAATATTCAAAGCAGGGTTTGACCTTAACGTTTGGGAAGTGGCGGTCCACAGGACCGGTAACCTTCAAAGCCTACTGGTCGGATACTGTATGAACTGGTCCCAATAATCAAAACGCATCGAACTGCGTAGTTCATACAATATTTAAAACAGAACATAATTGAAATCGGAAAATATATTACGCACACATTCAAATATATTATTCATTATACATGTATAATATTACATGACTCAAAATGTTGTATGAACATTGTTGCTTAAATAACAAGAGCTGTCAGAGGACAGCGCGCTCGACTTTTCGAAGTATTTCAGTTGGTACATATTTTGGATAGTGGAAGGGGCATAAATTTGTGGAAATACAAAACTTTTAAGTGAAGCCTTGTATAGTTTATACATTTTTTTAACAAAAACTTTAACCACAAAGGTTATGTAAAAAGTGGGCTAACACTGTCAAAATACAAAACAGAGTTATGGGTAATGTTGCCCCTGATACTAGAGTTGATGACAAAGGTATATTCCAAGTTTCAAGTGAATAGCATTTGCAGTATTGAAGTTACAAAACTTTTGATTATAAACTTTAACCAGAAAATCTATGTGAAAAAGGGGCATAACTCTGTCAAAATACAAAACAGTGTTATAGGGAATGTTGCCCTTGATACTGGAGTTGATGACAAAGGTTAGTTCCAAGTTTCAAGTTAATAACTTATGTAGTCTTCAAGTTACAAAACCTTTGAATATAAACTTTAAACAGAAAATCTAAGTGAAACGGGGGCATAACTCTGTCAAAATACAAAATAGAGTTATGTGTAATGTTACCCCTAATACTAGAGTTGATGACAAAGGTTAGTTCCAAGTTTCAAGTGAATAACTTATGTAGTTTTGAAGTTACAAAACTTTTGAATATAAACTTTAACCTGATAATCTATGTGAAAAAGGGGCATAACTCTGTCAAAATACAAAATAGAGTTATGGGGAATGATCATCCTGATACTAGAGTTGATCACAAAGGTATATTCCAAGTTTCAAGTGAATAGCTTTTGTTGTATTGAAGTTACAAAACTTTTGAATATAAAATTTAACCAGAAAATCTATGTGAAAAAGGGACATAACTCTGTCAAAATACAAAACAGTACTATAGGGAATGTTGCCCTTGATACTGGAGTTGATGACAAAGGTTAGTTCCAAGTTTCAAGTGAATAACTTATGTAGTCTTGAAGTTACAAAACTTTTGAATATAAACTTTAACCATAAAATCTAAGTGAAAAAGGGGCATAACTCTGTCAAAATACTAAACAGAGTTATGGGTAATGTTGACCCTGATACTAGAGTTGATGACAAACGTTAGTTTCAAGTGAATAACTTATGTAGTTTTGAAGTAACAAAACTTTTGAATATGAACTTTAACCAGAAAATTTAAGTGAAAAGGGGGCATAACTCTGTCAAAATACAAAATAGAGTTATGTGTAATGTTGCCACTGATACTAGAGTTGATGACAACGTTTAGTTCCAAGTTTCAAGTGAATAACTTATGTAGTTTTGAAGTTACAAAACTTTTGAATATAAACTCTAACCAGAAAATCTATGTGAAAAAGGGGCATAACTCTGTCAAAATACAAAACAGTGTTATGGGGAATGTTCACCCTGATACTGGAGTTGATGACAAAGGTATATTCCAAGTTTCAAGTGAATAGCTTTTGTAGTATTGAAGTTACAAAACTTTGAATATAAACTTTAACCAGAAAATCTATTTGAAAAACGGACATAACTCTGTCAAAATACAAAACAGTGTTATAGGGAATGTTGCCCTTGATACTGGAGTTGATGACAAAGGTTAGTTCCAAGTTTCAAGTGAATAACTTATGTAGTCTTGAAGTTACAAAACTTTTGAATATAAACTTTAAACAGAAAATCTAAGTGAAAAGGGGGCATAACTCTGTCAAAATACAAAATAGAGTTATGTGTAATGTTGCCCCTAATACTAGAGTTGATGACAAAGGTATATTCCAAGTTTCAAGTGAATAACTTATGTAGTTTTGAAGTTACAAAACTTTTGAATATAAACTTTAACCAGAAAATCTATGTGAAAAAGGGCATAACTCTGTCAAAATACAAAATAGAGTTATGGGGAATGTTCACCATGATACTGGAGTTGATCACAAAGGTATACTCCAAGTTTTAAGTGAATAGCTTTTGTAGTATGGAAGTTACAAAACTTTTCAATATAAACTTTAACCAGAAAATCTATTTGAAAAACGGACATAACTCTGTCAAAATACAAAACAGTGTTATAGGGAATGTTGCCCCTGATACTGGAGTTGATGACAAAGGTTAGTTCCAAGTTTCAAGTGAATAACTTATGTAGTCTTGAAGTTACAAAACTTATGAATATAAACTTTAAACAGAAAATCTAAGTGAAAAGGGGGCATAACTCTGTCAAAATACAAAATAGAGTTATGTGTAATGTTGCCCCTAATACTAGAGTTGATGACAAAGGTTAGTTCCAAGTTTCAAGTGAATAACTTATGTAGTTTTGAAGTTACAAAACTTTTGAATATAAACTTTAACCAGAAAATCTATGTGAAAAAGGGGCACAACTCTGTCAAAATACAAAAGAGAGTTATGGGGAATGTTCACCTTGATACTGGAGTTGATGACAAAGGTTAGTTCCAAGTTTCAAGTTAATAACTTATGTAGTCTTCAAGTTACAAAACTTTTGAATATAAAATTTAACCAGAAAATCTATGTGAAAAAGGGACATAACTCTGTCAAAATACAAAACAGTATTATAGGGAATGTTGCCCTTGATACTGGAGTTGATGACAAAGGTTAGTTCCAAGTTTCAAGTGAATAACTTGAAGTTACAAAACTTTTGAATATAAACTTTAACCAGAAAATCGAAGTGAAAAATGGGCATAACTCTGTCAAAATACAAAACAGAGTTATGGGGAATGTTGCCCCTGACACTGGAGTTGATGACAAAGGTATATTCCAAGTTTCAAGTAAACAACTTATGTAGTTTTGAAGTTACAAGACTTTTGAATAAAAACTTTAACCAAATTTAGACGTGGACGAGAACCCCGACGGTAGTAGGATAGCTCACCTATTCTTCGAATAGTCGAGCTAAAAATGAGTAAAAATGAGATATCAACTTCTTGAACACGACAAAAATTTGACATACATGCGTTTTCGTGTGCTGAGCAATCAAAATGCAATTAGAGCAATTAAATTGATAATTATGTATCGTGATTTCAAATAACTTATTTGATCGGGCTATCTGTTCCTTAACGTTTTGTCATCATTCCCACAATGCGGAAACCCAGACTTGAATTTTGCTTACTTCGATTGTTTTATTATAGATATACAATTTAAAACTGTCTGTTGTAAAAACAAAAACAATAATAAATTGCTGTGTCGAAAAGAGAATACATTGTTCAACTATTATTGAGCCAGGGGTAATATTAACGATGTCAATGTGCAAAGTATTTAGCCAAACTTCGGAATTTCATTTTTTGGACAAAGAAACACACATGTGAACAAATTTAATTATTCTCTGCTAGTATTGCATGTTATAATTTGCATAGAAGCTATTTATTTACTCATTATTTTGATACAATATCTGTTGTTCCATTAGAATTGTTTTAAAATAATAAAACGTTATTAAATGACTTTAGGTAAGTATTATAAATGAAAATTGCTTCTCTAAAAAGCAGCTAAACAATGCCCGTCAGATATAATTTCTTAAGTTAAAATGGTGTTAATTTGATTTTACAACGTATAACAAGCTGTAATAACATAAATTGGAAAGTTGAAGAATCGGGAAAATTGCACCGATTTATACACGAGCGCTTGTGTTAAAATGCCAATAAACAATATCATCTCGGACGGTTCCCTGTATTCCCTGTATTCTTCATCACAAATGATAATTCACAAATGACACAGTTGGAATCAGTCCAAAAACAATTGGTCACCGGACCGGTCGTCCTTCAAAGACAACTGGTCCGAGCTAAAAATCACAGGTCACTGAAAAACTGACACGCGTTAAGGTCGAACCCTGTTCAAAGTCCCATAACTCTAAGAAAAATCAATGAAACGGAACGTCCTGGTAATATGCACACCTCCTCTTGGTAATGAAGCTTCCAATGAAGTTTCTTAGAATTCCGGCCAGTAGTTGCTGAGAAATACTCCGGACAATAAAGTCAAGAAATGTGCACTATAAAAAAATTCTGAAATATTCAAAGCAGGGTTTGACCTTAACGTTTGGGAAGTGGCGGTCCACAGGACCGGTAACCTTCAAAGCCTACTGGTCGGATACTGTATGAACTGGTCCCAATAATCAAAACGCATCGAACTGCGTAGTTCATACAATATTTAAAACAGAACATAATTGAAATCGGAAAATATATTACGCACACATTCAAATATATTATTCATTATACATGTATAATATTACATGACTCAAAATGTTGTATGAACATTGTTGCTTAAATAACAAGAGCTGTCAGAGGACAGCGCGCTCGACTTTTCGAAGTATTTCAGTTGGTACATATTTTGGATAGTGGAAGGGGCATAAATTTGTGGAAATACAAAACTTTTAAGTGAAGCCTTGTATAGTTTATACATTTTTTTAACAAAAACTTTAACCACAAAGGTTATGTAAAAAGTGGGCTAACACTGTCAAAATACAAAACAGAGTTATGGGTAATGTTGCCCCTGATACTAGAGTTGATGACAAAGGTATATTCCAAGTTTCAAGTGAATAGCATTTGCAGTATTGAAGTTACAAAACTTTTGATTATAAACTTTAACCAGAAAATCTATGTGAAAAAGGGGCATAACTCTGTCAAAATACAAAACAGTGTTATAGGGAATGTTGCCCTTGATACTGGAGTTGATGACAAAGGTTAGTTCCAAGTTTCAAGTTAATAACTTATGTAGTCTTCAAGTTACAAAACTTTTGAATATAAACTTTAAACAGAAAATCTAAGTGAAACGGGGGCATAACTCTGTCAAAATACAAAATAGAGTTATGTGTAATGTTACCCCTAATACTAGAGTTGATGACAAAGGTTAGTTCCAAGTTTCAAGTGAATAACTTATGTAGTTTTGAAGTTACAAAACTTTTGAATATAAACTTTAACCTGATAATCTATGTGAAAAAGGGGCATAACTCTGTCAAAATACAAAATAGAGTTATGGGGAATGATCATCCTGATACTAGAGTTGATCACAAAGGTATATTCCAAGTTTCAAGTGAATAGCTTTTGTTGTATTGAAGTTACAAAACTTTTGAATATAAAATTTAACCAGAAAATCTATGTGAAAAAGGGACATAACTCTGTCAAAATACAAAACAGTACTATAGGGAATGTTGCCCTTGATACTGGAGTTGATGACAAAGGTTAGTTCCAAGTTTCAAGTGAATAACTTATGTAGTCTTGAAGTTACAAAACTTTTGAATATAAACTTTAACCATAAAATCTAAGTGAAAAAGGGGCATAACTCTGTCAAAATACTAAACAGAGTTATGGGTAATGTTGACCCTGATACTAGAGTTGATGACAAACGTTAGTTTCAAGTGAATAACTTATGTAGTTTTGAAGTAACAAAACTTTTGAATATGAACTTTAACCAGAAAATTTAAGTGAAAAGGGGGCATAACTCTGTCAAAATACAAAATAGAGTTATGTGTAATGTTGCCACTGATACTAGAGTTGATGACAACGTTTAGTTCCAAGTTTCAAGTGAATAACTTATGTAGTTTTGAAGTTACAAAACTTTTGAATATAAACTCTAACCAGAAAATCTATGTGAAAAAGGGGCATAACTCTGTCAAAATACAAAACAGTGTTATGGGGAATGTTCACCCTGATACTGGAGTTGATGACAAAGGTATATTCCAAGTTTCAAGTGAATAGCTTTTGTAGTATTGAAGTTACAAAACTTTGAATATAAACTTTAACCAGAAAATCTATTTGAAAAACGGACATAACTCTGTCAAAATACAAAACAGTGTTATAGGGAATGTTGCCCTTGATACTGGAGTTGATGACAAAGGTTAGTTCCAAGTTTCAAGTGAATAACTTATGTAGTCTTGAAGTTACAAAACTTTTGAATATAAACTTTAAACAGAAAATCTAAGTGAAAAGGGGGCATAACTCTGTCAAAATACAAAATAGAGTTATGTGTAATGTTGCCCCTAATACTAGAGTTGATGACAAAGGTATATTCCAAGTTTCAAGTGAATAACTTATGTAGTTTTGAAGTTACAAAACTTTTGAATATAAACTTTAACCAGAAAATCTATGTGAAAAAGGGCATAACTCTGTCAAAATACAAAATAGAGTTATGGGGAATGTTCACCATGATACTGGAGTTGATCACAAAGGTATACTCCAAGTTTTAAGTGAATAGCTTTTGTAGTATGGAAGTTACAAAACTTTTCAATATAAACTTTAACCAGAAAATCTATTTGAAAAACGGACATAACTCTGTCAAAATACAAAACAGTGTTATAGGGAATGTTGCCCCTGATACTGGAGTTGATGACAAAGGTTAGTTCCAAGTTTCAAGTGAATAACTTATGTAGTCTTGAAGTTACAAAACTTATGAATATAAACTTTAAACAGAAAATCTAAGTGAAAAGGGGGCATAACTCTGTCAAAATACAAAATAGAGTTATGTGTAATGTTGCCCCTAATACTAGAGTTGATGACAAAGGTTAGTTCCAAGTTTCAAGTGAATAACTTATGTAGTTTTGAAGTTACAAAACTTTTGAATATAAACTTTAACCAGAAAATCTATGTGAAAAAGGGGCACAACTCTGTCAAAATACAAAAGAGAGTTATGGGGAATGTTCACCTTGATACTGGAGTTGATGACAAAGGTTAGTTCCAAGTTTCAAGTTAATAACTTATGTAGTCTTCAAGTTACAAAACTTTTGAATATAAAATTTAACCAGAAAATCTATGTGAAAAAGGGACATAACTCTGTCAAAATACAAAACAGTATTATAGGGAATGTTGCCCTTGATACTGGAGTTGATGACAAAGGTTAGTTCCAAGTTTCAAGTGAATAACTTGAAGTTACAAAACTTTTGAATATAAACTTTAACCAGAAAATCGAAGTGAAAAATGGGCATAACTCTGTCAAAATACAAAACAGAGTTATGGGGAATGTTGCCCCTGACACTGGAGTTGATGACAAAGGTATATTCCAAGTTTCAAGTAAACAACTTATGTAGTTTTGAAGTTACAAGACTTTTGAATAAAAACTTTAACCAAATTTAGACGTGGACGAGAACCCCGACGGTAGTAGGATAGCTCACCTATTCTTCGAATAGTCGAGCTAAAAATGAGTAAAAATGAGATATCAACTTCTTGAACACGACAAAAATTTGACATACATGCGTTTTCGTGTGCTGAGCAATCAAAATGCAATTAGAGCAATTAAATTGATAATTATGTATCGTGATTTCAAATAACTTATTTGATCGGGCTAACTGTTCCTTAACGTTTTGTCATCATTCCCACAATGCGGAAACCCAGACTTGAATTTTGCTTACTTCGATTGTTTTATTATAGATATACAATTTAAAACTGTCTGTTGTAAAAACAAAAACAATAATAAATTGCTGTGTCGAAAAGAGAATACATTGTTCAACTATTATTGAGCCAGGGGTAATATTAACGATGTCAATGTGCAAAGTATTTAGCCAAACTTCGGAATTTCATTTTTTGGACAAAGAAACACACATGTGAACAAATTTAATTATTCTCTGCTAGTATTGCATGTTATAATTTGCATAGAAGCTATTTATTTACTCATTATTTTGATACAATATCTGTTGTTCCATTAGAATTGTTTTAAAATAATAAAACGTTATTAAATGACTTTAGGTAAGTATTATAAATGAAAATTGCTTCTCTAAAAAGCAGCTAAACAATGCCCGTCAGATATAATTTCTTAAGTTAAAATGGTGTTAATTTGATTTTACAACGTATAACAAGCTGTAATAACATAAATTGGAAAGTTGAAGAATCGGGAAAATTGCACCGATTTATACACGAGCGCTTGTGTTAAAATGCCAATAAACAATATCATCTCGGACGGTTCCCTGTATTCCCTGTATTCTTCATCACAAATGATAATTCACAAATGACACAGTTGGAATCAGTCCAAAAACAATTGGTCACCGGACCGGTCGTCCTTCAAAGACAACTGGTCCGAGCTAAAAATCACAGGTCACTGAAAAACTGACACGCGTTAAGGTCGAACCCTGTTCAAAGTCCCATAACTCTAAGAAAAATCAATGAAACGGAACGTCCTGGTAATATGCACACCTCCTCTTGGTAATGAAGCTTCCCATGAAGTTTTGTTGAATTCCCGCTAGTAGTTGCTGAGAAATACTCTGGACAAGAAAGTAAGACAGAAGACGGACGGACAAAGCGGCGACTATATGCTCCCCCGAAATTTTTCGGGGAGCATAATAAATGGGTAGTCACACATGGAAGAGATAAGCAGCAAACATGAACAGGTAGTTACAACTGCAAGGTATAACAAGTAACCATGTACAGGTTATCACACCTACAATGTATAACCAATAGACACACATACAAATGAAGTCACACCTGCAAGGTATAATTGGTACACATGTACAGGTGGCCACACCCATGATGTCAGGTATAACCAGAAATCATTACAGCAGTCAAACAGGCAAGGTCGAATGAAACAAGAACATGCACAAGTGCTCACACTTGCAAGGCACAACCAGTAAACACATACAGAGATATGACCCATTCCCATCAAAAACATAAGAGTTGTAGTTTTAAATTGATAAGAACACAGATTTTAACATTGCTAGTGTTAAGGGAACTACCCACCCAAGCCTGCATTGCAAATTGTTCTTCATATCCGAAGTTAAACGACAGTCGAAACTGAAACTTTTGTCTATCACAGTGGTGACTTGCACACGACATTTGCTGCAGGACTGGATACGGAGAGCACAGTAGCTGATGGGCCGACCCGTGCCTGTGAAGTGGATTGTCCCCACCTCCCCTAAATGCCTTATTTGTATCAGGTCATCATGACACAGGCTGTAGCTGGGTGCCACTGAACCTGAAATATTACGATGACAACAGATGCAGAATGGTCTTACCATCAACATAATCCAACTGAATAACTTTTTATTTTATTATAAAGCACATTATAAAGGGGAAAGTTGTAATATATATTTTCATATTGTCATAATATTTCATTTGTACACATAAACAGAAAGTGTATTTTCTGAAACTGAAATCACTGTTTCTGCTAATAGGTGTGACTCATATATTTACAAAAGGGGAAAATAGTTTGTTTCAGATATACAGTGTACTCCCTCTATACCGAACACCGACCGGACCGGACCAAATGTTCAGTTTTCAGGGAGTTCCAGTTTACTGAGGGCTTGAGGCAAAATACAATAATGCATATAGAGTATATTAATTTATTCGTTTCATTCAGATATATTCAAATATGGCGTTTTATGACAGTACTAATATAAACGTAACGCATTATTATAACATACAACACATTTTGAAATCAAACCAGATTGTTAAGTATGTCAAATTTAATGCATTTCCGAAACGACATTTCTCCAGCGCAGCATTTTTCTCCCACTGTTCACTGTAAGTAGATTTTCTATGAATTATGTCACTAACTGTAGACCTGCCTACTCCATACTTTTCACTCAGAACCTTAAGCGAGGGTTTGGGGATAGGTTCTGCATCACCGATCAATTTTATTTTGTTTTCGAGAGTTAATTCAACCCATCGACGTTTAGAAGGTGGCTCAGACATTTTAACACTGTACCAACATTGCAGAAAAATGATAGTTCGTAAGTAACATCGAGCATAAATACTCTATCATTTCTTTCAAGAAAGCCCGTTTTGCTCAACATTGCTTTGATTGCTTTGATAGACTGTTAATTCGACCATCATTCAAATTATGTTTAATTAAAGTAATCATTAATAATTATTACATCATTAATAGTTTATTACCTGTGTTATATAAATTGTTTGTAAAATGTTTAAATATTTGCTAAACAAATGAAAACATTCTAATTAACATACTGTTTGTTGTGCACACTTTATAGGAAATACCCATTTATTTTGTGACTAAACACCCTTATTTTGAGTCCTAATATGATGTCAAACTGTTGCCCCTAATTATCGGATTAAGCGTGCAATCACCCTGCCGCAAGATAATTGCGCGCTAAAGATAATCGAAATTAGCAGATTGTCACACATGTTCGGTTTACAGAGGTCAATTTGTACTCCGAAACAAAGCAATGTACCGCTCCTGCTGTTCGATATTCGGAATACAGAGGTTCCGGTGTACAGAGGGTTTTCGCACATTAAACATATAGGCTAAAAAACGGGACGGGAGCGTCTGTTCGGTTTTCAGAGAGTTCCGCTTTATAGAGAGTTCCGTTATAAGAGAGTACACAGTATTTTGACAGCGCTTCCGTTAATGGGCGTCAGGGCGTAAATTGTCTGAGTGCATTGCTCAGCGAGTGGCCAATATTGACTTTTATAACTCCACCTACGATCTAGCTGTAAGCGTCCCGCTATCCAATCAGCCGATTAATTCGAGCGTTGTCCTTATATAGGTTTTTCACACGTTTGATTGACAGCGGCTGTTTGCCAAACTAATTGATTGGCGGCCTACAGAAGCGTTATCATCTTTTGTAATTGCCTTGTAATTCAGTTATGGTCATTAACAAAAATATGGACGTGTGGAGTATTTAATTGGTACTCGGCAAGTGATAATCGTTTTCGGGTTTATTTGATCCTGATACGCAAAATTTTTACTCGGGAACCTAAGTTTCGAACATCTCTCGCTCGGTTCCGAACATCTTCACATCAATTAGCGATTGAAACAGGCAGATACACAAATACACTGTAACTGACAGAAAATGTGTCTCGTGTACAATGAATATTGTATAATCGGAATATCATTTTTTATTAGTATGCCCTAAATATAGAGAACTGAGGAAAAAATTTCTAAACCCATACTATTGTCACTGGCCATCGATGTTTAAGTTCCAAAATCTTTAAAACACCCAATCCAAAAAAGAAATATACAATCTGGCAAAATATTATTTTTTCGCAAACCAGCTTAGAGATTGACTTGCATATACATATATGCTTTATATCAATATTCATATTTTGTTTATTTGTGTCGATTATTGATCGGAGTCAAATGAGAAGATTACTTTGTATTGTTAATTTTTTATTTTACTAATAATTATAATTATTTACTTGTTTAACCAAGGATGATCTGTTTTCGAATATTGCTGCTCCAGAAAATGTTTTCTGTACTTTCTCCATTTACATTGTTATGCTTGCAATAAGCATTGTATAATGTTTTAATGCAATAAATATATCGTATCGTATTGAATTGTATCGAATTGTATCGAATCGTATCGACTCGGAATATCAAATAACAAGTTTGCCATCATTTCTTTCCAAGATGTCACAACGATCACTGCTTGATGTTGGGCTATCTAAAAGTTCTAGCAAACACAAAAATGAAGAGCTTAATTCATTGACGTTGAAAAAATTTGTTATTTAATGTCATTGAAGCTAAGACATGAAATAAATAAATAAAATATAAACATTTTCTTTACAGTTTTTTCAATTATAATTAAAAAACTACAACCAACAGGACTGAAAACCACAGTGATTAACATACTGAGATAATGAATAAACGTGGGACTTCCAATTTTTTATACTGGGACTTCCAAAATCAAAAGGTTGGAAGTCATGACTTAAAAAAAATATCTTAGAGGAAGCGCTGTTTTGATAATAAGCGGCTAGTTGTCTTATTTTTGGAGATGAAACACTTTACCTACATTGTAATAGCAGATGTGTGGCACACAACATTAAATAATGTAATTGCTGTTGTTTTGTTCTTACAAATTCCACACATTTCACACCAAATTAGGTCAAAGTCATGGTCAAAGTGAGGTTGGGTGATACGGGTGGATTGGGAATGGTCATAAGTAACAACTGTGCAAATATCCAAGTGTTGTAGTAAGCAGTGTTTGTGCTAGACAAAACGGTAAAATCTAGTTAACCAAGAAATGGCAATTTTGAATTATTATAAGTCCAAATAAGGTCAAGGTTAAAGTGAGGTTGTGTGATATGGGTGGGATAGGCAATGGTCATAAGCAACAACTGTGTAAGTATAGAAGTGTTGTAGTAAGCGGTGTTGGTGCTAGACGAAACGGTAAAACTACTTAACCTTATCACGGACGGAAGGACGGACAGGACAATCACTATATGCCTCCTGCATCAAGATGCTGGGGGCATAAAAAGAAACATGGTGAATTTTGTAGCCTCTATGTTCAGACTTTACCTTAAAAATTGTCTTGACAATATATTCCTATTCATTTTGTGTAGTTTGCCAGGTTCGTTTAGGAAACATTTTGATGGCAAACAGAAATTATCTTTATCAAAATGTTTACATTTGTACATGTAGACTAATTGGGTAAATGACCCAGTAAGCCCCAGTAATAAAGCAAGACATATGAATGAAAAATAATTACACAATAGTTTTCAATTACCTGGACTGTCCTGTGCAGCTACGGATGCAATCAAACAAATCAGAAATGTGAGATGGAACACCGTTGTCATTGTAGAGATGAATTGGCCTCTTTCATTAACAGAATTTTCATCTGTGTGTGTTAGTCTGAAAAAAACTTAAACCAGAATTGTCACATGAGTGACGGATATACCCCCACAATATGGCCTTGTCACAAAACTATGGAATTTTAAGTCAAAAAGGGGCCATAACTCTGTCAAAATTTAGTGGTTTGTAACCAATATTGAACTTGACCTGTATTCTATGATGTTACACGTGTACCAAAAATTATTTGAATATGTCAAGCCTTTCTTGAGTTATCATCCGGAAACCAAAAACCAACAGACCGACAAGCTCACTCCTATATACCCCCCGTAAACTTCGTTTGTGGGGGTATAATAAAGTATAAAAACAACAGTCACACTATCGTTATTCTAGTTAAAATAGCTTCCTATAAAACTAGGTTAACAATAATTAATTTCATTTTTAGAGAATTAATATTGAAGCATTGTCAAATATTAACAGTTGACAAATACATGTTATTTCATTATAAAATCAGTGGTCATCAATGACACTTTCGCGAATGAATGAAAATTAGTAGCAGTAGTAGTAAAATCAATATATCAGTAAAATCAGTAAAATCAACCACAAATGAACATAGCAACATTTTTAGTGAAGTGAGCCATTGTGTAGGTGTGTCAGTTTGAATAACCTGAAAACTGGCCCTCATGACTAATGAACAAATGCTGGCTTGCAAGCTAAACGTGTTCAAGTAGCTAGTGATGTGGAGTTCGGGCCAATAATAATTGAGGCGTGTCGTGGAAAAACCGGGATTAATGCATGTGCGTAAAGTGTCATCCCGTATTAGCGTGTGCAGTCCGCACAGGCTAATCCGGGATGAAACTTTCCGCTTTGATGATATTTTCTGTTTTAAGGAAGTTTTTTCTAAACATAATTCCACTGTAGGTGGAAATTGCCGTCCCGTATTAGCCTGTGAAGACTGCACAGGCTTATCCGGGACTACGCTTTACGCACATGCATTAATCCTGGTTTTCCCATGACACGCTGCAATTAGGTGATTGCAAGACCTCATGGCCAGAAATGGATTTGGGACTTTCGCGAAGACTGATAATCGGTAAACTAACTAATTTTTAAATTATTAAATTGTTTTTACGTTAAAAAAAGGCAACATTTTTAGTGAAGTGAGCAATTTTGTAGGTGTGTCAGTTTCAATTCTACAAGCACTATGAATTCCTTTTTTTTTTTTTGTCTTTGTAAATAATGTTTTCTTAACAATTTCATCAATATACTGTTGCTACTCAAACAATATAGTTTATAGAAAATTATTTAATGTATCTTGTTTAAAAATATACTTGTTCAAATTATTCTATTTGTTTAATATGTTTGTCTCACTTTCATGGAATGACTATGTTTATTTTATTTAACTTCCAAGGCTTTTGACAACATTACAATTATTGTCTGTATAGCAAGTGAATGTGTTGCTGACATGAACAAATGGCAACATATGCAGTTTGCAGACATTTTAAAACGTTTTATAAAAATGTCAATCCATAATCTAATGTCGTTGGCAAATGTAAATGATAAAATGATATTGACTGTGTTTTAAGACTAGAACTGTTTGGACTCATCTCCCAGATAGCAATACCCAGTTAACAGCGCAACATTTTATTTTACTGTTGACTGTATCACATATTAAGCACATCATCATAGAAAAATAATTATATTCATACATGCCATAAATGTTTCAGGCCAAAATGGGACATTGAAAAAAAATCGCCCGGACATTTGACATTTGAGCGGGATACCTTTGTATACACTAGCCCATTTTCACGACATAAACAAGTTAATGTAATTTACTCACAACGACGTTTTTCATTGTTGTTCATAATGTGTAACATAAATATTTTCAACTATATAGTAATTATAACATCACGTATGAAAATGCGTATAATAAAATATATATATAAATTTTTGTTTAAATCGTAATCCAAAACGCCTATCTGAATTGTACTGTTCACGCGACATAAACACAAGTTCTATTCATAGTTAAGATGCACATGCATTGCATGTAAACTCTGTGTTCTGCTAGAAAAGCGCGGGAAAATAATGCCGATATGTACAACGCCATGTCATTTGCATGGAAAGCGTGGGTGTACTGACCGCAATATAAAAATTTTGTAGCGCAAAGAATTGTGAAATCTTTAATTTTGTATACTACTTTCGTAGCGCGAAACAACAAAATTTGGTATCTCGAATGATGGGCAGTACATATTATGGGTGTGCTGTTACATAAATAATGGTTGTGTTTAACCTACAAGATTATAGTGGTTTAAGCCTTTGTTGTGCTTACTTTACTAACGTAAAATTGGCGGTTTCTCTATCGCAATTCTTGTCTGTGGCCTTAGATGTTTTTTGTAACCCACCACGTCGTAAGTAAATCATATTTTGCTAGTCCTTACTCCTGTCTTCCATTATGTAATTTGTACTCTCTGTAAAATACGGCTAAGTAACTTCATTCTTTAATTTTGTATTAGTGTTTCGTACTCATGTCATTCGAACCTAGGTAATAAACCTTTCTCATATCAATATCACTTTGTTAAGGTATATTTTAGCAATCATTATTACATTTAGAGGATACTGTGAGATCTTACAACTATTATTACACAATTATATACACACTATTAGCCTTATATTGATTAATTAGCAATTATTCTCAGTGGCTGTATTACTATATATTTTCAGTTTTTACCGTTTCCATCGAATAAACAGTGATGAAGTTAAAACACCTCTCGTCATTATTTCATGGACTGGTTAGCTATCTGCAGTTCAAGGCAGAATAATGGGTGTCAATGACTAGCACTGTAGGCACGAAAATCCGGACCAAACCGGACAATAATTACTGCTCCTCTTTGACACGCGGCTGATGGGCATTGTTGTCATAGGTACCAATTAAGAGATTAACGATGTGAAGTTAATTGTTGACCTAATAAAGCACACTACCATCGATTTTTGTGGTTGACCGGGACAAAATGCATCTTTGTACATTACCTATCTTTGTACATTACCTATTAATGCACCTATCAACATTTTCCCCCAGGGGGAGAACGGCCGGCATATACGGTACTTTACACTGAAAGCAATTCCCAACGTGTGGGGCTTTGACATCCGAATGGTTCCAGGTCCCGAGAAACAGACTTTGGTCGGATTTACGATTCCGGAATGAATTTTCGGGAATTTAAACGACAGCTTTTGCACACAACTTAAAGATGGCAGACGTGTGCTTACACGAAGCATCACCCACTGTGGGGATGTAGACAAAAATTATTGGTTCTCGGGTGGGGAATAAGACCCCTAAAAATAAAATGGGGAATAAGACCCCTAAAAATATAATTGGGAATAAGACCCCTAAAAATAAAATGGAGAATAAGACCCCTAAAAATAAAATTATTTGTATTCTCCAGGCAAATTCTTAAATTAAAAATAACTTTCTCCAAAATAAGAACTGTTGTGAAACGTCCCCGTATAGTACAGTGTGTTACGGTGAGTACAGGTTTTACATAATCTGCGAGTCCTACACAGAGGCCAGTTCCGATCTAAGCTCCCGCCAAGGCAAGATGTGTTTTTACTAGTGGCGCAAGTCCCTGTCCCTCTGACCCTCCAATTAATATTTAAGGTCTGTCTTTGTGGAATTCAATAATTACTTTAGAAAACATCACTAGCACATAATGGGCCTTTAAAGGTAAGTCTTGAGACTGTGGAAATGACTCTATAAGAATTAGTGGTAAAAATGTGACACAGTTATACTTCCTTAAAGGAGTTAATTGAAATGAACATAACCACCTGCAGAATTAATTCAATAATTCATTGTGCTTTGGTAAAAAAATTAATGTCACAAATTTCACTATGAACATTTAGTTTAAACAATAAAAAGTAAACCCGGCATTAAACTGCAGCACCAACGAAAAAAAAATTCCAGGTAACTTACCTTTGTCACATTTTGACATTTTCTTATTATTTACCTGTACCAACGTCACTTTCACTGCGCATGCGCATTTATTTGCGACCGGCTTTTCACAAAATGTTCACTCGAAACCGGGAACCACCTCATTAGAATGATAGTTTCCGTTCAATGCGATAGTCGGTGGTTTACAACTCGTTTGCAACAATTAAATCCACTTTTTTCGCATCTGCGGAAGTTCGGCGGTATAAAAATGGTCTGAGGAAAATGCCAAGTAACTTTATACTCATTATTTCTCATTGCATTGTTGCCTGTTGAGAAAAATTCGTGTTCGAATAAGTCCATTGTGTGATGTCTTTCGATAGCAAGAGGCAATGATTTTTTTAAAATGGGAATATTTGAATGATATTTGGCAGTGATGTTATACTACTTGAAAGAAGCAAAATGTCTTCTTTTTTTTTTAAATGGTTGAAAAAAAAAAAAAATATGATTTTTTTAAAAAACGTAACAAAATAGGTGTATTTTTCTGCTGTTTTTTTTGCCAAAAAAATGGTTCATTGCCAGCAAACAACTGATATTTGCATTTAACCAGCTATTTGGGCATTTAGAAGTTTTTTTTATCTATGTGAATGCCTTCTTAGACATAAAACACATTCATACATACTTTTAACAAATATTTTTTATTGGTTTTGCACTTATTATTATACATAGTTGACGGCAAAATGAACAAAAACACAATGTAACTTGAACTTGTGCCTGCCTTTTGCTACAACAGCTTAGTTCCGTTTCTGCCTGGGCTTCTTTGCCAATGGCTGTGTCTCAAGCTCTGAAAAGATATCAGAATAAAGTATAAAATATAGAATCACATACTTCATTGCACTTGAACCAGCTAACGAGTATGACCAAGCCGCCACAGAAATCCATAATAATTATACAGAACAATTTTTAAAGGAGAAAATGTCAATAATTATATTTAACAGATACCATTACAATGATAATAATGTTGTATATTATTTTTTGTAAAGAACAATAAACAGTATAATTAATGCGCTATAAATTCCATATTACATGTGTATACTTTGAAGTGTCGTAAAATTTCAAAAAAAGTCAAAATAGCCAAAATACAGTCTTTTTTTCACTGACAATTATATATATATTTAATATTTATAATATAAACTGTTCTAAGAAAATTATTATAAACAGGGCTTTTTTCACTACATGTATTTTGGGAACATCACCCATACCTGTTATACAAGGAATTTGTGTCTTTCTGTTATTGCAGCAATGTCTTGTGTGAACTGACCTGGTGATCCACCCTCACTTTCTGCTGCTTCAATATCAGAGTCAAACTCCGGATTTTGTGATTCTTGCCAATCCTCTTCGCCGATCTTTAACTGTGTCTGTTGTGACTGTGACACTTGGCTATCAAATTCACTGTCCAGTGTGTCAAACTCTGACTCAGTGTGGACTGTTTCTTTAATTAAATCTTGATCAGACATATGTCTGCAAAAAGAGTAATTGAAATCAAATGCAAGAAATAATATATCTATATAATATAACTGAAACACAGTGCCTGTATCGAATATAAACATACATTAATGCTATATCCGAATTACTTGCTGTCCGAATTGTGCAAGTCTGGATTTTGTATTATCCATACGTCTATTTAAAGATATACGAATGAAGGCTACCATTACGATATAATGTCGGCATAAATATATACTTCTACGATGATTAACACTTACAACACATTTTTTGTCAACTTTACAGAGGAAAAAAATAAAGAACAATTGATATTTACGTAAGAATTTTCCACATTGGCAGCCATCTTGGTTGTTTTGATACGGGTCAATAGTGGGTCAATATATAAGCAATAATCAGCAGAATCACGGCATTTTGCAACCAAAATAGTGGCATGAATGGAAAAGAAAATGATTTACCTACAAAATAAAAGCAATTTTTCGACCGGGCAATGTAACTTACCTATTTCGGAATTTTTCAGAAATCTAGTTTTCCACTTCGTAAACAATGTGCGGCGACTAGAATGCTTTGCCCGCCAAAATAAATGTATTAACTAATATGATTGGTGGTTTTTTTAAGCATATCCAATCGAAAACCACCCTAAAAACGACGTAATTCCGACCCTCTATCGGCACTATTTTTATGAACGAGATTTCGCGCAGGAATTTTTCAGTAGTAAATGAGCCGTACGCAGTTGCCTCCCTTGCGCCCATCGCTAAGTTTAGATAATAGATAATGACCAGGAGCCTAATATTCCGATGTTGATTTAATTCGGATACGTTAGTTATTATTGAAGATTTAGAAAGCTGTGGTTTTCAGTCAGTATAGTCCCGAACAGAGCTACAGATACGGCGTGCACATACATAAGTATGCGATTCTGAAACACCTTAACACAATTTTATATTAGATTAGTGACAAAACTCAATTCTCAGTTTGGTCTTGGATTAGTGGTTGTTATATTGAATAGCAGGGTGCCCATATAAGCAGGGTTTGTGACAATTGAAAAAAAACACAAAAAAACAATTGTGTATTTTAAAAACTGCTCGCTTTAGCGGGGTGGTCGCAAAATCGAGGTGGTCATACAGCAGGTATTTAGTGTATTGTATGATTGCAGGATAATGGAGGTTGATAATGAGTACATGTCTGAATGTAGGAAAATGGAGATTGATAATGAGTACATGTCTGAATGTAGGATTATGGAGATTGATAATGAGTACATGTCAGATTGCAGGATAATGGAGATTGATAATTAGTACATGTCTGATTGCAGGATAATGGAGATTGATAATGAGTTCATGTCTGATACTAATTATTGTGCCCGTATTTAGAATTATATATGGAACCGCTCCATTTTATCTCTGGACACTGTTCACTCGCAATCAAAGTCAATACAGGTTAAGATCAACAGACGTTACTAACTTTACAATTCCCAGAACCCGAATAAAAATGGCTGAAAGATCCATAGCTGTTATTGGACCTAAGTGGTGGAGTGCTCTTCCAAAAGACTTGAAGTGCTTGTAGAATGAAATTCAATTCAGATGCAAACTTTAAACACATCTGTTCAGTGTTTTCTTTGACTGAATAATGCATAATACTAGGGCTTTGTACATTAGTCTAATTCATGAGACATGCAGCGGATTTAGTGTTAATTTTTATATAGGGCTAAATTCGCTGGAACGTCTCATCGCCGAAAGACCGTTTATGTGGTGGAAACCTAAAAGTTTAAATTTTCATAATTGTTTGGGACAATAAAGTTATATATCAAGGTATTTTACTTAAACAACACCTAAACTGCTTAACATGTGCCGAAATTTACCTAGGACGTGCGTTTAATTCCGATTTAAACCACAATCTACATTCATGTACAGTCCACCATGTTTACCTTGCCTTGTTTAACCCTTCAAATATGCTTCAACCAATCAAATGATGAATGATACAGGGCTCAGCCTAGGGTAAAATTTTAGGGAGAAGTGACTTCTCCCTCAGGTCAATTTAGGGAGAAGTGAAGCCACTTTAATGAGAAGTTTTTTCAGAAAAGCGCTTAATCATAATTTTGCGTGTTATTACCATCATCATCATCATAATCATCACCACAAATTAATTACAAAATATTTTCAAATTTTATTACATCATTTTTCTCGCAATACACACCGCAAGGCCAAGAGGTTTCATATTTGGTATGTAACATTGCATAGTGGTTCTCTACAAAGATTGTTCAAATGATGCCCCTGGGGTTAAAACTGGCAACGCCCCGGTGGTCACATGGTTTATATAGACTGTTGATTTAATTGTAAAATTGAAGCTCAAGCCTAAAGGTACCATTATTTTCTGGTACCTGTGAAAAACATGGTTGTCTTAAATTTCTACTCAATCCGTTTACCGTCTTCAACAAAACAATTCATCAAACAGACACATTTTACGGACATTTATCGAACGGCATTACACCTACCTGTAATTTGCTCAGAAAATACCGACAACGTCAATTAACAACCATAACTGCCCCTTAAATCCTGCTAATTGCTTGTTATTTACATCTTATCCATGTAATTGCACCGTCTGTACACAGAGAATGACGTCACAAATGTATCAAAGAAGCGCGAATAAGCTTACTTCTGCATGGATAAATGCCTATTACACCGAATGGTCAGTCATATTGCAAAGCGTTGGTATACTATGCGTTTTAATTGGCTAGTATCGATTTACTGTGAGATGAACTCCGCCTACAAGGCGGTGCTACACAGTGACTGATTGCGGCTTAGGAATAACTGTAAATTGTCAAAATTTTTGGTGAAGTGACACTCGCTTTCATCTCTAGAACAGCGAATATTTTGAGTGGGTGTACATGTTCCTAGACGACTGAAAATCGTATGAGATAAGCTTCCCCAGCGGGAATGGTCGATATGCTGTAGTTAACATAGCAATGATTTGATACAATACATGCGCCTCGGGCACAGCTTTTATGACGCGTGTTTGATAAATAATTATTACTAGGCGGAAGTTTAAAAAAGACGGCGAAGTGGACTTCTCTTTGATGAAATTTAATGGCGAAGTCAATGGGTCTAGGGCGAAGTTATCGCACACATCGCCCTCACGGCTGAGCTCAGATGATAGAACTGAATGACCAATCAAAATGACGCAATCGTTTCAGTGTAGTAGAATAACGATTAAAGTTTACACATTGGAGGACAGCCGGGTGTGCTTTAAATGCAATAGTGTGTAGGTTTACATTGGTGTTGCAACCCAAATGGAAGTGTTATCGTACAAATATTTGTGAAACATTATTGAGGAATAAATTCTCTTTGCAGGTATGTAACTTATTAAGAAATATTAATCCTAACCATGCCATTTCAGCGCATGAAAGTAGCGACCAAAATCCTGTCGCTATTCTATAGACATATAGGGAGAAATTTCCACCACAGTTTTGGTTCTTCGCAGGTTGGGCCCTCCGGGCGAATATTGCCCATATAAAAAGTAGCTCAATATTGGCACAGGGCCTAACTTGTTGTGCTATTTGTACATAGGACTATGTAAAGAGCACCTGAATATTGAAAAATAATTTTTGCGCTATATAAATGTATTTGTATTTGATTGCAGGACAATGGAGATTGATATTAAGTACATTTCTGATTGTTGGATAATGGAGGTTGACAGTGAGTACATTCCTTGATTGCAGGATAATGGAGGTTGACAATGAGTACATGTCTGATTGCATGATAATGGAGGTTGATAATGAGTACATGTCTGATTGCAGGATAATGGAGGTTGACAATGAGTTTATGTCTGATTGCAGGATAATGAAGGTTGACAATGAGTGTATGTGTGATTGCATGATAATGGAGGTAAATATTGAGTATATGATGGATTGGAAGATAATGAAGGTTGATAATGAGTATATGTCTGATTGCAGGATAATGGAGGTTGACAATGAGTACATGTCTGATTGCAGGATAATGGAGATTGATAATGAGTGCATGTCTGATTGCAGGATAATGGCAGTTGATAATGAGTAATTGTCTGATTGCATTAAAATGGAGGTTGATAATGAATACATGTCTGATTGCAGGATGATAGAGGTTGATAATGAGTAGATCTCTGATTGCAGGATAATGGAGGTTGATAATGAGTAGATGTCTGATTGCAGGATAATGAAGGTTAACAATGAGTGTATGTCTGATTGCATGATAATGGAGGTTGATAATGTGTACATGTCTGATTGCAGGATAATGAAGGTTAACAATGAGTGTATGTCTGATTGCATGATAATGGAGATAAATATTGAGTATATGATGGATTGAAAGATAATGAAGGTTGATAATGAGTATATGTCTGATTGCAGGATAATGGAGGTTGATAATGTGTACATGTCTGATTGCAGGATAATGGAGGTTGACAATGAGTACCTGCAGTGCCTGGGGGTGGGGCTCCAGGGCCTCCGTACGTCCGGTCAGTTCTGTGATGCCATGGTCTGTGTTGGCAGCACCAGAATACTGGTAAGGCGTGTGTTCTTAACACTTCTGCTGCAAGTTCTACTGCGTTCTACTGCAAGTCTGTTCTGTATTTATATTATGCACATTTAATTAATTGGAGATAAAACTGTATTACTGTACACTCATAGGCACTTCTAACTAGACCTTCGCTTAATCAGCTATAACTTTTATTTTTAGCCCGAATTTCTCCAAACTTTTCCAGAACACAAAACAATATATAAGACTTCGATGTATTTAATTTCATTTATCTAAAATTTATTTTTCATACAAAACTTCACAAAAATAAAACATAATATTAAAACAAAACTTCTCAAAAATGCCAAAACAAACTAAAGTCAATTTCACTGTTAGAAATTAAGAGCAAATATTTTTGATATTTTTCTGTTATTTTGATTTAAAATCATTAAAATAAAGATTTAACAAATTTCAGTCTAAATAAATAGAAAATTTATCATATAATAATCACTCCATACATGAATACATGGAATGCGGACTCTTACATACCGATGTCACGCACCTGTCCTGTATACTGCACAGTAACACTTACCATGTTTTGCCGCTAACATTTTAAACTCCTCTTTTTAACTATTGTTAACGGATTAATTTAAATTAATCAAATATCACAAACAGATTAAATGTTTACCTCGTGTTCTTTGTGTAAAATACTAGTAGGTTAAACGTTAATCACGTGATATCCAAATACAATGATTGGATAAAATTGCAGATTAATTTGCACATGATTGACATTTTTGGATTCATCTATTCTTCATCGTGGGATGGTGTTATGCATGAAATAATTGATGTTAAATGTTCTTTTGGTTGGAGTGTCGTTGCTAAACACTTTGATTTTAAACTGCATCAAATTTCTACATTCACCACGATTTTCTTGTGTAATTATTAGTTTCGACACCCGAGAGTACGAGGAGATAGAAATGATCACTGAACCGTTAAAATGTTATCATACCTGTATTGGAAATTGTGTATGATGGGGCTGTGTAAAATTTGAAACCGTTGCGATTTGTCATTTTTGAGAAAACCGCAATGGAAAAAGGTCAAGTTGGAAGTGCCTATGGGTGTATGTTTTATTTAATTTGTACTATGTAAAGAATGACTCAAATAAGTCCAATTCAGGTAGTTTCAAAATCTGCTTTTATGCCTTTGTCAGGTTCATAAAGTTGTTCTGAGTGCAGCCAGCAAGACGCTTCACGAACTGGCGTTGGACTTCGACATGATGCCACACCGAGATCGTGACCAGCTGGAGATCGTCATCCCACCTGACATCTCCCTCCTTGCAGTGAATGCCTTCATCAACTTCATATACACTGGTAGGCAGTAATCAGTAGTAACTGAATGTATAGTGGTAGGCAGTAATCAGTAGTAAATGAATGTATAATGGTAGGCACTGTTACTGTAACACATCAACTTCATATACACTGGTAGGCAGTAATCAGTAGTAACTGAATGTATAGTGTAACAGTAATGAACAGTATTCCTCACATAACAATACTGACGTAAAACATTTTGTGTCAGAACTATGTCAGTAATGACTTGTCAGCACGATTTGCATGATTCTTATCTCAGCTGAGCTCCAATGTGTTCTGCACTGCCCAAGTATTTGCCATGGTATTCATCTATCATGTTTGCATAATCATTTCTTTTCAACAACATTTCCTCTGAAACTACTGAGTCGGGTTTAAAGTTGAAACCAGTCCGCTGCACAAGATGGTCACTACAAATAGAACAGTCTTTCAATGACAACCCCTCCTATTCCCCTGCTTAGATTTTCAAATATACAGAACTTGTTTCTTGGGTGGTTTTCTACATAAGTTGCTCAAATGTTTCTGTTTTTTTTTTATATAACATGGCAGCTAGAGCTAAAAATGAAAGTATTTGTTGTGTGTATGGGAACAACATCTCCTGAGACCTGAGAATCTACTGGACCAACTTTGGTAAGACTTAACGGAAGTGTTCCTTTGGATGGTCCTCTGCCAAAAGTGTCACTTGCTGCACTAGATACATGTATAATCAGGGTCCTGTCACATATGACACTCCTCACTTTATCAGCGTTACACGGTTTTTTGGACCTCTTGGAGCTATTGGTATAGGGGACCTCTCCGGCGTCGTCTATCGTCCTTCGTTCGTTGTCAAGGTGCCGTCAACAATTTGGACCATTATCGCGATAAAGACTACATTTTTTATTCAGTCTTGACCTAACTTGCACAGTTTGTGTAAGACCATAAAATCTCGGATGGGATTGTTTTTGGGTCAGATCACACCAGTAACACCAGAGTTATTGCCCCTTTTTCATGCAAAAAAAGTGCAAAAGTGCCCTTTTCCAACGTATAGACTTTATTTTCCATCCAATCTTAACCAAACTTTCACAGTTTGTGTATGACCATCAGATCCCAGATCGTGTTTCAAACACCAGAGTTATTGCCCTTTGTTTATTAAAGAAATATTTTATAATGGACATTATTCAGGATAGAGAGAGACATTTTTCATCCAATCTTCACCAATCTTGCACAGTTTGTCTATTACCATGAGATTACAGTTGATGTCGAATATAAGCAAGATTGGACCAGAAACACCAGAGTTATTGCCCTTTGTTTGTGAAAAAATATGCAAAAATGGACATTATACAGGATCGAGACATGATTTTTCATCCAATCTTTACCAATCTTGCACAGTTTGTCTGTGACCATAAGATTAAAGGTGAAGTCGAATATAAGCAAGATTGGACTAGAAACACCAGAGTTATTGCCCTTTGTTTATGAAAAAAATATGCAAAAATGGACATTATTCAGGATAGAGACTTCATTTTTCATCCAATCTTCACCAATTGTGTACAGTTTGTCTATGAACGTAAGACTACAGGTGAAGTAGAATATATGCATGATCGGGCCAGAAACACCAGAGCTATTGCCCCTTGTGTTTGGAAAAAAACATCAACAAGTTATCAATGATTGGCGTGCACACACGATTTTTGATTCAATGTTGACCAAACTTACACAGTTGGCGCATGACCATAAAAATTGATTGATAAAATTTGATTTCCAACTTTGATGACTTCAGAGCCTGCATTAATATCATTTATCATCATTGGAAAGAAAATTATCAAAGAAAAAGCAAAACTTTACCTTATAGCACAGCCATCGCAATTATCGCATTGCAACTAGTTTTCCAAAACTGTTTGCAAAAAAGACATCAAAATCTACTGAATTTCCAGAATTGTCAATGATTTGAGAACCATTACCAAAAACGCACATCCACTATCCAACTCATACGTTAGTAAGCCCATTGCACTTACCGATGTTTTAAATCACAATTGATCCTACCCCCACTGTGTATTGTTCAGATGCCTTAATTTTCAAACCTGTCATAACAGTATGGTCTTCATCTGTACCAGTTCTCAGGTGAGCGCTTTGGGCCATCATGGCCCTCTTGTCTTTAAGTCTATATGGAATTAAAGTAAATTTAATGAGTAAAGATGTGTTTTATAACATGTTTGTGTTTTATGGATATAAATATATATTATTATGAAAATTAGTAACATTTCTGTTTAGAGTATGAATGTTAGTAACATTTCTGTTTAGAGTACCGGGTATAACTGCATTCATGCAAGTCAGATGCCGCTGTAGATAAAGTGCCTAGTAATTGTGTGTTGCAGGACAGCTGGATTTGAGCAGTCGCATCGTGGGTCACATGGAGAGGCTCGCCTCCCTGTTCGGTATCCAGAGACTCACGAACATCTGTCAGAAGTTCATCCAGAGGTCAACCACTCCGGATAGCCAGGTGGGGAGTTCAGTACATTTGTCCGTGCTCGTGCCATTTACATTGTACTGGCTTGAGTTTGTTGAATACAATGTAGCTCAAGTCGCTTGGTTCATCGATAATTGTGTGTACTCTGTTTGAAGGGTACACACTGTTGATGCACACTGTTGGGCATATTAATGTACAAGTCTTCTTAATTTAGATTGTGAATAGAACAATAAAAGGACATTCTGTAGCATTTGGTGTAATGTTTGTCAATACAAACACCCCTTAAGGTAGAAAGACCCTAATGGGACTTTTTTCAGACCTTGATTTTCTTCTTATCTTTGATAATTAAATCTATTATGAGACTAAACTGTGAAATATAATCAAAATGTAACCACACGTTTTGACAAAAATGTGATTTTTCTTATAACCCCTCATTTTTACGTCAAAGGTGTATCTTATGAAAAAGTATAACAAACATAAGTACTAAAGTTGACCAACAATACTTATTACATTAAATTTGGCTAAGCATATGGTAAAAAACAACATATTTCATTACAGTAAAAATATGCCAAACACCAATTATTGTAATTTTTTTAACTTTTATTTCATAGTATATCAAAATCAGTAATACCAAAATATAATATAACCTTATCTGAGAGGAAAAGGGTATAAATTGACATAGGTTCACCACAAAAATCTCAAGGTATAACATTTGGACTGAAGCAACCCTATGTTATAAAAAAAAATATGAAAAATAAGACAAGTAAAAAAGCAAATATTTTCCATGTTAAAATATTTTTTTTCTCTTCTAATTATAATCTATTAGCAGTATCGATATTAAATGAATTATTTTTGCATTAATGTTAAAGAAATAGTGTTTTGTGTACACATTTTGAAATAAAATGTAACTAGCTGAGGTTCACAATCACATATCCTTGATTACCAAATTCAGAAAAATAATAAACATTTTTTATAAGTGTGTGTTTAAAAAAATTAAATGGACATTTTCATTACATTGGGTTAACAAGTTTAAAAAAACTGGCAAATCTGTGTGATAACTTCATCAAGACTCTTCTTGATGCTTGTGACTATTGGTAAAATGTCACTGTTTTTCGATAAAAAGGTGTCTCCTAGACCATTCTCATCATTTCGCCAATACATAATTTTCAGATGTTTTTTACAGCGGTAGATCTCGTCAAAATTCCTTAGTGGAACAGGCCCAAGTTTACACAATGAACAGTATTTTAAATTATCCAACAGAACACCAAACTCGATCATCCGACGTCCCGCTCTCCACCCATCTCGACTGACTATTTTTCCAAGTTTTTGGTGTGAATGAATGTTATTTCACAGCAAGGAGCACCTGTCTCCTTTACGCAGATATGTTTTTATATATGAATGATTATGTTCAATAATACTAATAATCCTTGGACGTTTATTTATAACTATTTTAACTTAAGTGTAAGGAAATACACCAGAAATATCGCAAAAATGTCATGATTAAATGTAAACAGAAATTCACAACAATGACGTCATTCGAAGACAAATAAGCATTTATTTCACACATTTAATTGAAAATAACTCAACATTCGAAAAGTAATGTTTATTTGGCGAAAATAATTTCTGTTTCGGATCAGATTGATTAGATTACGGTAAGTGGCGAATGGGCCGAAGTTAACCGATATTTCACGAGTATTTCCGAAGTCATTAGGATCTTTCTACCTTAACTACAGACTGCATATTTAAGAAATTCTTTGACAGATTTTGTGTAAACTGCAATTATTTGTAACAGGCTTCTAATTGGAGGAACAAAATTAGAGAAAAAACAACAACATAATAATAAACAATGAATGGCTTTTTTACTCTGCAATTCTATGGCAGATAAATGTGCGAGTTGGTTTTGCAAGAAAATGTCTTTACTGTGTCTGTTGGAGATATAAATGTTTGTAAAAACATCATTTTGATGGCTCAGTGAAAAATGTCATTGTAATTTATGAGTTATCTTAATTTTGCAATAACATTACTGTTACTATTACTGTTACTATGGTCACAGAACCTGAACCTGCAGACCGTGAACCAGACAGAGGCGGACAGTTCCCTCAACGGGTCGAGGCCAGGGCGACGGGAGCATCGCCTTAGCAGTGCCTCCGAACTGAGCAGGAGTAACTCAGCGTGCTCGGGGTTCAGCAGTGACCTGGGCTCTTCGGGCGTTGTCAATGTGAAGATAGAGCCAGCCCATCTGGCCGCGTTTGAAACTGCTGCTGGTCCTGCAGTGAAGGGAATGTCTGCAAGTTCAGGTAAATATTTTTATGTGCTTATAATTTATAATTATAATATAATTGTAATATTTGATATATATTTTACAAAATGCTTATTCATAAGGCCATAAATAAAATACTGTTTGTATCCCCTTGCACATCTTATGCTTATAAAAGGTGGGTAGGACAATTTTTAGCTCACCTGAGCACAACATGCTCATGGTGAGCTTTGAGGATCGCCTTTTGTCCGTCGTCCGTTGTCCGTCATGTGTCAACATTTTCATTCAAAGAACATCTCCTAAACCACTGGGCAGATTTTCACCAAACTTCACAGTAATGATCCTTGGGTGACCCTCTTTCAAAATTGTTCAAATCGTTGCGGTCCGCTGCATATGTAGGTCACCAGAGCTAAAAATAGATGAAAAAACTCAAAACTTTAAAAATCTTCTCTAAAACCACAAGGCTTGGAGCTTTCAGAATTGATATGTGACATCCTCTAGTGGTCCTCTACAAAGATTGTTCAAACTATGCCCCTGGGGTCAAAACTTGCCACGCCCCGGGGTCACATGGGTTATATAGACTTGTATAGCAAAATGACTTTTAAAATCTTCTTCTCTGAAACCGCAAGGCCTAGAGGTTTCATATTTGGTATGTAACATTGTATAATGGTCCTCTACAAAGATTGTTCAAATGATGCCCCTGGGGTGAAAACTGGCCACACCCTGGGGGTCACATGGTTTATATAGACTTGAATAGCAAAATGACTTTAAAAATCTTCTCCTTTGAAACCGCAAGGCCCAGAGGTTTCATATTTGGTATGTAACATTGTATAGTGGTCCTCTACAAAGATTGTTCAAATGATGCCCCTGGATTCAAAACTGGCCCCACCCCGAGGGCACATAGTTTATATAGACTTGAATAGCAAAATGACTTCTTTAAAAATCTTCTCCTCTGAAACCGCAAGGCCCAGAGGTTTCATATTTGGTATGTAACATTGTATAGTGGTCCTCTACAAAGATTGTTCAGATGATGCCCCTGGGGTCAAAACTGGCCACATCCTGCGGCTCACATGGTTTATATAGACTTAAATAGCAAAATGACTTTAAAAATCGTCTTCTCTGAAATTGCAAGGCCTAGAGGTTTCATATTTGGTATGTAACATTGTATAGTGGTCCTCTACAAAGAATATTCAAATGATGCCCCTGGGGTCAACCCAGGGGGTCACATAGTTTATATAGACTTGAATAGCAAAATGACTTAAAAAATCTTCTGCTCTGAAACCACAAGACCCAGAGGTTTCATATTTGGTATGTAACAATGTATAGATGTCCTCTACAAAGATTGTTCAAGTGATACCCCTGGGGTCAAAACTGGCCACACCCCGGGGGTCACATGGTTTATATAGCCCCTGGGGTCAAAGCTGGTCAGCAATTGGTTCTGGTATAGACGTGAATAAGGCACTTTGCGGCGAATGGTTTATGTCCAGAGCACATAATTTATGATCAAGCCTTTACTCTCCAATAGCCAGTCTGGCACAGCTGCCATGTGTATTTCGACTCGGCAATTTCTTATCATGTTTTGTCAAACTTGTCAGCATTCATTGCCTAATTAAAGATGATTGCTAGCAAGCTCTCGTAATATCATCAGACGCAACAGTTAATTAAAGGATTATCTTGTTGATAAAGGATGTGTGAAATTGGATGTCTGGATTATGGACTGATTATCGGGTATGTTCACATTTCGGACAGTTTTGACCAGCGGTTTGTCCTTGATTTCTTACTTCTAATATCCACACATATAAGTTGTTTTTTACATGTCCATTTTATAAATTCAACGTATCTGTTTGGTGTACATTTTGTTCAGCTTTTATATATTAAGGTACATTTAACAGGGCAAGCCAATTAATTATGTTAGTTATTAATTTCAATTTATTTATGGATATATTTTTTTAACATCTTGTAGATATTTTAAGAGTGTATGTTTAAATAAAAATTTAAAGTTTACTGCAATTAACAATTAACGAAAATGTTAATACATGTATAAAAATCTAAATAAACTAACGCTTTTGTTAATGCCATTTTGCAATTAATGTACAGCACAGTGAAGTATAATTTTATAACAATTAAAACAATAAGATATAACCATTCCCTGACATGGAAACACGAAACGATGTTGCGAGTCGATAAAAAAATTGGCTCAAGAAAAATAAGAGCCAGTGTGAGCCCTGGTTTACGGTTTTAAAAAATGGTGGCGTCCAGTTGTTTCGTCGTGTCATTTAAAGATACAGAACTTATACTAGTGATTCTTAAATTGCTTTGTGTTTATTGTATGACATTTCATATTATCATTATTAAACTGTTGGTAGTGAATGACTTGGTGTATCAAATATCTATTTTGATAATGACAGTTACCTACTTTCTTATAGTTAAGATATGGCTATTTAGTATTTATTGCCGAGTGTTAATTTAATAGCAGAATCACTATTGAGGACTTGTTGTACAAAATCCTTGCAGGACATGGTCGAAGAAGAAATGGAAAAAATTAGTTGCTACATATATATATTGATTTTGACAACACTATATAGAACAGAGCAGTTGAAGAAGAAATTATTGACAAGATATCAAGTTATGATGGCATTTGGGATTAATTTTTAATCACTATGGGCAAGATAGGATTGTTTTTATTTTGCGCTTTTCGCTCGCCTTCGATTTTATCGGAAATGGAAAAAAAAATTATTTTGCTCGCTTGCTCCAATTTTTTTGGGACAAAATCCGTAGAACGACTGATCAATTTGTTGTGGCCTTATTGAAACTTAATACTTAGATACCTTATATCGACACCTCGCATGGGATTGCAATGGGGTGGGAGGGGTCAAGGTCAAGGTCACTATTACTAAAAATAGAAAAACGGTTTTTGCTCAATATCGTGAGAACGCATGGAGCTATTTTAATGAAACTTAATACAAAAGTACCTTATATTGAGACATTGCTTGGGATTGCATATGAGGTGGGTGGGGTCAAGGTCACCGTTACTGAAAATAGAAAAACGGTTTCCGCTCAAAAACTTGAGAAAGCATTGCAATATTTTAATGAAACTTAATACACATATCTTATATCGAGACCTCACTTGGGTTTGCTTATGTGGTGGGTGGGGTCAAGGTCACTGTTATTAAAAGTAGAAAAACGGTTTACGCTCAATAACTTAAGAACGCATTGAGATATTTTAATGAAACTTCATACGTAGATACCTTATATCAAGAACTTGCTTTACATATGTGGTGGGTGGGGTCAAGGTCACTGTTACTAAAAATAGAAAAACAGTGTCCGCTCAATAACTTAAAAACCTATTGAGATATTTTAATGAAACTTCATACATATATATCAAGTGAGCGACCTAGGGCCATCGTGGCCCGCTTGTTTTTACATTATAACCCATTAAAATTTTTACAAAAGAAAACAAAATGCCCAGTATATCCATTTATGCAAAGTTTACCGTGATTTTTTTTTAAATTTGACGAGGAATATAATCATAATTATCATTACTTTCAAACAACAATAAAAAGTGTCTGATAAAGGGAAAATTCATACTGTCGTCATCCATGTCAAAATTTTGCAGATTCATACCCAAATTTGTGATGCAAATAAAATCAAATATTTTTGACAATTTGGGTAGGGGTGATTTTTATGGGTAGGTATATGGAGGGGAAACAAACAATATTTTATTTTAGGCCTAAAAAGTTGCAAATTAAGTAGTGTTCATAAAAGAAAAGTGATTTTTTCCGTGCACCAGAAAAAATTATTGTACGGGTAATGTCCAGAATAATCAGAAAATGTCTATGTGACTAAATGCAGAACATGAATTGTATTATATTGTTTATACTAATGATTCATAACAATATCTATTGTTTAAGAATTTTGATGGAAAACTGTACATTAATTTAATTTGCGCTATTGTTTAAAGCATTAAGCCATTAACGTTATTAATCTTCATATCACGGTTTCATCAACAGTTGATTCAACATCATGTTTTAAAATTGTTTATTGTCTCATATTTCCAGGCTCAACTGCCACGACGGTGAAGGTCCCGGGTCATGGGTCACTGAGCATGCTGGAGAAGCTGATGAGTCCCAGGGTCAACCTGCAGAAGCTGCCGGCCAACATCACACCAGACGTGGTCGTCATGGTGAGCGACGACGAGACAGAGGGGGTGGGCAACTCTCCACCGCACTCCGGGGTGCAGTACACTCTGGAGGAGAAGGAGGCTATTGCGGTGGAGGCCAAGCGGTATGGCACCACGCAGGTTGCCAAGTCAAGGAACATCCCTCTGCAGGATATACTCAGCTGGATGACAGTGTTTGGACTGAGAAATCCTGGAGCCCTGAAAAAGGACGGAAGGGGTAAGCAGGTCAACCATGAGGCGGACCTGGCGTTGGTGCGGTGGATAGTACAGCAGCAAGAATTACATGGCTGTGTGGACCTGGACAGCATGAAGCAGTATGCCCTCACTGTGCATCAGAAAACTAACCCCAAATTCTGTGCTTCCAAAACATGGCTTGGCAACTTTCTTCAGCGAAATTTGTCAGTGTTGCAGAAAACGAAGTTTGTTCATGGAGACAAGATGGAAATGAATCTCTGTGTGAAGGCAACTCTTCCTGCAGGAAAAAGTGTTAAGCAGGAATGGTCAGACGGGGACGAGCAGGAACATAATTTGTTCAACAATCTCAGTGATGGTCTGGTATTGGAACAGGCCAACTTATCTGAGCTGGGAATTATCAATGAAGCTTTGTCAGGCACTGGTCACCTTAGTAATGACATCGATGATGTCACAGATGGGGACGACTGCATGGACAGCAGTGAACTGTACGGTGATAACTCTGGGTGTCTGGCCAGCTCGTACCTGATGGATGAGGAAGAGGAGAACCAGCCGGTGACCGAGGGGCCACAGACCCAGGGCTCCGTCGTGACCCCCTTTGGCAAGAGACCCATCATTGTTGGGCAGTCTAAGAGTTTTGATATGAAATCAGAAAGGAAAATTGTTCAATGGGTGCTAGAGCGAAATGCAAGAGATGGTTATGTGTTCACTGATGATTTTAAAGACTTTGCCAAATCTCTGTATAAAGGGTCAAAACCATTTGGTGCTACGCAGTGTTGGATGAAAAAGTTTTTGAGACGCAACAGGGTATTGAACGATGTGAAGTTCTGTTCCAAATATAAAAATACATACACCACAGGTGAGAAGCAAACTGCTGTAGCTCTAGCTAAACGCTTTGGTGTGGGATATGCTTCAAAACGAACTGGCATAAATCAGAAGATAATACACTGTTGGAAGCTGTCAGCTGATAAGGGGCTGCTAACTCTGGAGAGTGTTGATACTGATAACCTGGTCCCATCCTCCCTGTCTGTGGTCAGCGAGAGTCCTTACGTCTCCCTGCAAGACTCCCAAATGGATATACCTCAGTGCAGCACAACCGCTGGCCACGAGATGTCAGCCAGTAACAGTTCCCGGAGTGAAGCTTCACATGGCATCGTTCCGGAATTCGAGAATAGAATTGTTGCTGAAATTAAAAAACTCCAGCTGAAAGAGGGCAGTGTAAATTACAATGACATAAGTGCTATCAGTCAATCCATTTATAAGGAAACCAGACCAGCATTTAAAGCTTCTTACGGGTGGATAAAGACATTTTTGGAGCGAAGGAAAAATGATTTACTAGGAATAGAATTGGAAAATGTCAGTAAAATTCTTATAGAAAATGAGATTGTTCCAAGTTCCAATGAAATAAGTAAGGAGCAGGTAACTGCCATGGTTGACCAGGCATTGAAAGCTATTGGCACGGAGGATATTGGTCAGACTGGGGAACAGGTACGCAGACCAATTATTGTTGGACCATCTGTCATGTTTGATAGGAAGACAGAGAAACATCTTGTAGACTGGGCTTTAGAGAAGTTCAACAAAGATGGCTATGTTTTCACTGACGATTTCAAACAGTATGCTAAGTCTGTCCATAAAGGGCCTAAGCATTTCTCTGCTTCATCAGGCTGGATGACACTGTTCCTGCGACGACACAGGGCGCTGAAAGATGTGCAGTGGAAGTCCAAGTTTAAAAATAATTACACAGAGGAAGAGAAAATGGCGGCAGTTCAAGAGGCCAAACGACTGGGCACTGGTCATGTTGGGAGGAAACTGGGTATTGACCCTGCATTGATATGTGCCTGGAGAATCAAAATGGAGAGAAACGCCCCCAAGCATCAAACCTTCTGGAAAGGTACGAAGTTAAAAAAGTTTGGTTGGAAATACACTCCTAAATTCCGTCCTGTCGCAAATCCACAGGTTTCTGAAGGTTCATCTGAGGCCTTCAGGGGTGTAGTGCCAGAGTTTGAGCAGAAAATCATAGATCTGATCCATGAAGAGCATGAAAAGGAGGGCAGTATCTCATACGAGGAAATGAGTCGCCTGGCACAGTCTGTATACAAGGAAACCAGACCATCGTTCAAAGCATCATATGCCTGGATAAGAAACTTCATGAAACGAAATGAAGGAAAACTGCAGGAGCTGAATATTGAGAATGTTAAGAAAGTTTTCATGCCTGATGATGAAAACAACACGGAAAGTAACTCTGATCCAGCATCATCATTCCAACATGACCCAGACAATGAGGACTTCCAGTTAACAAAAGTGTTCCACAAGAGACCAATCATTATAGGCCAGTCTAGAGCATTTGACACCAAGACGGAGAAGAGACTGGTACAGTGGTTGGTTGACCAGCAGGAAAAAAATGGGTATGTCTTCCTGGACCAATTCAAAACCTTTGCTCAATCGCTGTACAAAGGGCAGAAGAAATTTGCAGCAACTCAGGCATGGAGAATTAAGTTTCTGAGAAGAAATCATGCAGCTTTGAAACATGTTAAGTTCACATCTCGCTTTAGAAACCAGTATTCTTTGAAAGAAAAGAAAGTCATTGTTCAGGAATCCAAAAAGTATGGTGTTGCACATGTTGCGAAGATTACTGGTATAGAACATACTCTGATTAATCAGTGGCGACTGAAACTTGAACGTTCAGGATTGATCCCTGCTGACGAGAGTGAACCCACCCTTGTGTCTGTACCCAGCAACAGCTTGAAGGGACCTGGGGCACAGGATCAACCTTTGACAGCGATCAAGAAAAGGGCTGACCCTGGCTTATTCAGTTCTAGGGGTATTGTACCGGCAATGGAGCACAAGATTATTCAAATGATCAACAACAAGATGGATGATGAGGGAAGTGTGAGCTACAAGTACGTGAGCTTGGCAGCTCGCTCTGTGTATAAGGAAACCAGACCTCAGTTCAAAGCAAGTTATAACTGGGTAATGGATTTCATCAAGCGAAATAAGAAAGCTCTGCGGCATGTCAACTTTGAACCATCGCGGAAAGCAGATTTTGGAAACCAGGAAATAGACATGGAAATCCTTGTGTCTGAAGACAGCATTCCTAACATGGAGGAACTGTTTGCTGAGAGTCATGAGGCCTCCCAGGCTGCTAGCGGCCATGTGGACATGGACGACAGCGCGCAGTCTTGGGGCGACCAAGAGCCAGCTCAGACTGACAGCCACAGTGCCAGTGATCCCATGATTGTTATAGAGAACTTTGAAGGGGAAGTTTTAAGATCACAAGAAATAGGCACTGTTCCAGAAGCTAATGCTGAATTAAATAAGATCGCTCAATCAAAACGACCAATAATCATAGGGAAGGCAAAACATTTTACCAGGAAAGAAGAAAAGCAAATTGTTGAATGGTTATTGGAGAAGAATAAAAATGATGGGTTTGTTTTTACAGATGATTTTCGGAGGTATGCTAGGTCCATGTACAAAGGTGAAAAAGAGAAATTTGGTGCAACAAATGCTTGGATTACGAAATTCTTACGTAGGAATCGACTGGAAAATAGGATAACATTCCAGTCAAAATTAGTGGGGAACAATCCAAAGTTCGAAGAAAAGATAATTCAACTTATACTTGAACAGCAACAAAAGGAAGGCAGTGTTTCTAATGATGACATTCAGAGATTAACAATGTCTGTCTACAAGGAAATAAGACCTAATTTTAGGGCATGTTACAACTGGATAAAAGATTTCATTAAACGGCATAAGGATGAATTAGCTGGTGTTGAATTGGAAAATGTAAAGAAAGTGTACATTCCAGATGAAAATGAAGAAGACGGTGTAATAATTCGAGATTATGACCCATCTTTAAGCATTTCTCTATTGGAGAATTACTCTGATGTTAGCAGAAACAGTCACGGTGATGTCAGCAATAGTAGTTTTGTAGGAAAACAGAAAAGTGACACTTCTTGGGTTGACCTAGATAACTCAAATGACCGTGACAGTTCAAGGTCGTCATTTACCTCACCTTCCACGAGTCAAACATCGAGCAGTATTCTAGATAAGCTTGCCAATCAGAAGCGACCTGTGATCATAGCTCCGCCAAAGTCCATGGACATGAAAACGGAGAAGAAGCTGGTGCAGTGGATGCAGGAGCAGCAGGCGGAGCAGGGCTGCGTGTACCTTGACCTGTTCAAGCAGTATGCCAAGTCCCTGCACACCGGACCAAAACACTTTGCAGCCACCCAGGCGTGGATGACTAGATTCAAACAGAGGAATCACACAGCACTAAAGAATGTGGTTATCAAATCCAGGTTCAGAAATGAATATTCCATGGAAGACAAGATTGCTATTGTTGAGGAAGCCAAGAGACTTGGTTGTCATCATGTGGGCAGAAAACTGGGGATCAACGGGTCTGTGATCCACAGCTGGAAGACACAGCTAGATCAGGCAGAGAAGACCAGCGTGGCTCCTGTATTCATTGACGTGTTGGATGTTGGAGATGCAGACAGTTCTAGGGGTATCGTACCAGAGTTTGAATCACGCATAGTCAGAATGGTGTTGGAGACACAGAGAGCCAAAGGCAGTGTCTCTGATGAGGACATTAGTCTCTGTGCACGCTCAGTGTACAAGGAAACAAGGCCAAACTTCAAGGCAAGTTACAACTGGGTCGCTGATTTTATCAGAAAGTATGAAGACCAGCTTAAGGAGGTTGTTTTTGAAAATAGAAAAAAGCTTAAAACTGAAGAAGAAAAATTGAAGATTTTGTCAGAAGAAAGGAAATATGGAACTGAACATGTTATCAAGAAACGAAACATTTCAGCTAGCACAATAAGCACATGGAAAAAGCAGATGAGAGAAAAAGCTATTCCCATTCCGAAGTTCAAAGCTGCAATCAGTGAGAAAATTAAAAAAAAATATGCCAAGAACAAGATCAAGAATTACACCACAGAGGAGAAGAGGAAGATGGTTGCCATTGCAGAAGAACATGGAATCACATATGCCACATTGAAACTGGGCATTTCCAGGAAAGTGATTGACAAATGGATTCGGTTCTTCAGAGACCAGGGTGAACAGATTGTGATCAATGCCAGAAAACCATCAGTGCTGAAGAAAGAACTGGAGCAGAAAGTGTTGAGTTGGGTGCTAGAGCAGAACGCTGTCCTCGGGGTTGTACTGACGGGGCGTGTCATAGAGTATGCCAGGAAGGTGTTCGAGGAAGCCTACACCAACTTCACAGCCTCCACCAGCTGGCTGGAGACATTCTTGTCTGCTCAAGGCTCCAAACTAGAGAATGTCCGCTTCAGGGACAAAGGTGATAGTGATCTGGAATTTTCTGATGAAATAAAATTGAAGGTTGCTCGTCATGCAGAGGTCAGTAGTGGCACTGTTACTGCAGAGCTGACAGGGTTGTTGCCAAAAGTTATCTACCACTGGAGGCGACAGCTGAAACAGAAAGGTTATGATCTTAAAGCAGATCTGGACTCATCAACTGAGAATCCCCCTGGTCTTCCAGTAGACCCATCACCAAGCACGTGTCCTGAACCTACAAGTCTTCTGCAGCAAAAATTAGACCGAATAGCAGTGAAGTTTGATATAACAACCAGGCGAAAAATAGTAGAGGAGGCCAGTATTAATGGCACCTCTGCTACTGCAACAAAACGTAAAATACCTTTGCCATTGCTGTTGAAATGGATGAAGACATCAGTCAATGGAACTGAGAGTCCAGCCACAGTCTCCTTCAAGTCTGCCTCTTCCGCTAGCATCCAAAAAGACTCCCCCATGTCCAGTGCTGAAAAGACATTTAAACGCCACAGCAAGGAAACCAGGATGGAGGCTGTTGCTGAAGCAAAAATCCACGGGGTGAAATTGACATCAGAAAGGCTTGGTATACCATATTCCACATTATATACGTGGGTGAAGGAAGATCGGGACTCCAGTGTAGACAGTGAGAGAGACTCGGTGGAGATATTGGTGACTGAAAAACATAATTCCATAAGAAGGTCTCTGTCACATGATCGCTCAAGTATAGGTTCTGAAACTCCTGTAAAAGTAATACCTCCAGAAAAAATTAAGAGAGAACCAGGTTTACCAGTGAAAACATCCGCAATTCTAGCAGCACTTACCAGCAGACCCAAAACCGTGATATTTTCTTCACCAAAAAAAGTCAGAAAATATACAAACGAAGAAAAGTTTGCTGTTGTTAGAAGTGCTTTAAAAATTGGTGCCAAAGAAGCGGCACAACTGTTTGATATTCCTCAGTCAAATGTAAAGAGGTGGAAGGACATGTATAAAGACAAGGTACTCAGGCAGACAAATGTACCTGCTAAAAAAACATTGCCAGCTCCAGTAAGCAAGGTAAAGCATGAGTCAGTCAATCAAGGCAAACGCAAGGCAGAGGACAGTATTGAACATGGAAAATCCAAACGAGGCAAGTACACAGTGGAAGAGAAAATGGCGTTTGTGAAAGAAAGTGACACAACAAACATGAAAGCTGTTGCAGAAAAAGCAGGGGTGACATTGGATTGTTTGTATCGCTGGAGGTTCCAGTACCTTGCCAGTGTTCGTCTTGCTGCAGCTACAGCCGCTGGCAGCCATTCTGGCACCCCGGAGAGGGACAAGTCCAGCTCCCCAGTCATGCCTGCTCCCCGGAACATGGCCTACATGCTGCCGGAGCACGCTGGGGAGGAGCATACGGTGCATGACATCGACGAGATGGATAACTTTGAACACCCAGAAAACATAGTAGCCAGACTCACTGAAGACGAGTTGGCTCAGATAGAATCAATGACTGAGTCAACGATGAAGGACCTAGATGACATGACTGACAGTAGTGCTGTAAAGAAGACCAATGTTATAGAATCTGTGAAAAGCCCCAGTGAAGCCAGCCCACCCCTGGATGACATTGTTATCAGTGCCACTGACCGTCTGCTGGAGATGACGTCCCAGTACGAGTCCACAGAGCTGCAGGGGAGCCCAGTAACAGACAAGACATCACGGGGCGGGCAGGGAGACCCCAGCAGTGATGTAGCTGCTGAGCCGACTGACCAGCAGAATGACTGGGACAAAATAAAAATAGTAAATGTTAAAAGTGAAGCGCCAATTTCCTAAATATTCATTTGGACAATGTGTTACTACAATCATCTACTCATTTGGGTATTTAGTTTAGGTTAACCTGAGAGAATATTGATTCCTTGTACTGCAGCAGCATTTTTTATTCCTGTTTATATTAACTACTTACTTTGTAACATTTTTTCTTGTTACTTTTTTTAATGGTCAGGATGAAGCTGTTCAGATTTTTTCCCGTTATTTTTAGCAGAAGCTATCTGTTTTATTATTTCTTCATCCATCCATAAGAATGCGCACTATAGTATTATTGAAGTGTGTCTGGGGAAAACCGGGCTTAATGCATGTGCGTAAAGTGTTGCCCCGGATTAGCCTGTGCAGTCCTACACAGTGGATTTATGTTTAGAAGAGACTTCCTTGAAACAGAAAATACATAAAAGCGGAAAGTGGTGTCCCGGATTAGCCTGTGCGGACTGCACAGGCTAATCCAAGACGACGCTTTACGCACATGCACTAAGCCCGGTTTTCCCACGACACGTCTCTATTCATTTTGAAACAATAACATGCTTGATTATAACCAAATTTAATCCGATCTGATGTGAATGATCTGGACAACTTGTTGGGTTACAAAGACAAATTTGTTTTTACCCAATAACTTGTTATGTGAATAACTTGTGAGAATGTATTGTATGTATATTGAGTATACACGTACTGTAGAGTTTATAACCAAAGTTTTTTGTCTTTTAAATGTTATTTTTTAACTTCTAAGTCATGCTTCCGAAAGGCACATGTAGATCTGTTTGCAGCCATACTAGCATCGATGAGACCATTTTCGTGTCATCCATTTACCATAAATCAAATGCTATGTTGGATTGCGCCAAATACAAAATGAGGTGTGTCATGGGAAAACCTGGCTTAATGCATGTGCGTAAAGTGTCGTCCCAGATTAGCCTGTGCAGTCCGCACAGGCTAATCCAGGACGGCACTTTCCGCTTTTATGGTGTTTTCTGATTAAAGGAAGTCTCTTCTAAACATAAATCCACTGTAGGCGGAAAGTGCTGTCCCGGAATAGTTGTGCGGGCTGCACAGGCTAATCTGGGACGACACTTAACGCACATGCATAAAGATCGGTTTTCCCATGACACGCCACAAATGTATTGCAAGTGATTTTTGGTGCTTAGTGTGAATAGTTTTGTTAGTGTTCTTTTGATATATAGTTCTAAGTTGTGTGTTTCATTTGTTTATGACATCATGATGTCGTGCAATGCTCCGTACACAGGTGGGGCATTTATGTTGTTATGTTTTGTAAACTCTTGTTGTGTACTATATACAAATGACTAAATCGTTTTAGTTCATTGACTTGCCAAAAAGCTATTAAAATTTGTTTGATTCTTTTATTAATAAAAATAAGTTTACCATAGATCGATACATTATGTTGTCAAAATATAAACATACCAATAAAAATATGGAACAATAATAACATCCATCTGTTTTATTCGTGGTTGTGTTCTGCATTTATTTCCGGAACAGTTATGAAGGTCTTTGTGATTATTAATATAAGTAACTGTTTTTAGTTCAAGTAACTTACTTCAATTACTCAGAAGAACTTAAAAGTTATTTAGAAGAACTTAGTTATTCAGAAGGACTCAGCGCTGAGAATGTACACAGTTTCATAACACCAACAGTAAATTATCAGTCTAGATCCATCTTCATTTACCGAGAAAGGTTGTATTGAAACAATTATGTCTGCAATATAATTATTAACGAATTAAATAAAACTAGTGACAATTCCTGAACATAATAGTATTTAAAATATGGAAAAATGTTAGCTGTATCAATTGCGGAAAAGGAAATTATTTGATTGCTTGAAAACTGCCATTTATGAATTTGTATGCTTGTACATGTGTACGTACTTCTAATAAGTTGTACAGAACTTGTTTTGTATAAAAACTGAAAGTATTTTGAAGCACAATAGCCAAATGAAATCTGAAATTGTTACACCATCTTAATTATCATGAAAGCAATGTATTTAAAAACTGGTATTTCTTCCTGGAAACACCACTCTTGTATTTTGTACTTGATATTTCATAGTTTGTGCAATGTATTCATGTATGGATGAAAATGCCAGTGAAGTGTATGAATGTACATGGTGTGTTGCACATGCAAGCCTTGGCTGATGGTTTCTAGTATCAATAGTTTTTTCTTTTGTTGAATAACTGTTATGGCGACTGTTGAATGTTTAGTTGAATGTGTTACAATCATAGTTTAATCCAAGTTAGAGTTCTGACTGTCCTGCACCATCAACAGTCCTTGGCCCGTATTGACCATCCCACACTTAGACTTACGGGTTAGGGAATACACTTAGACCAAAGAAAAAATACTTGAGTGTTCGCAAATATGCTGGTACTAATGATGCTTATGTCATTAACAAACCATTCTAAATAAAGAATGCTAGAGTATCTGAATACCAACAAGATTGAAAATTTCGGCCTGTTTAGAACAAAACAGTTTTCTATGTCATAAAGGGACTTGTTCACAGATTTTCGCATTTATTGAAGTATGCCATTAAATGTATTAACTTGATAGATTTAACTATCAGAACTAAAAACCCAAGTATAATAACAAGAAAAGTATTTAGAAAATTAAAAAAACCCATATAAAATGGTCCCACCGGTATTCGAACCCGGGACCTGCGTATTAAAAGGCTATCGCTTAAACCACTCGGCCATTCCGACTTCTGTATTTCTCCCTGAATTATTTACTTTATGTAAGTGTTCCACATGATGTCAACAGTTTCAACGAAAACAACAGAAACACTCCACATTATTCCATCCTTTAGCGTTACAAACGTTTTATAATTTTAGCAATTTCAGCTAATGATTACTCATAAACAAAACAGTCTTTACAGCATATTTCTTGGTCCGTAGTGTTATTTTGCTCTCTTGTATACACTTTTCTTTTATGTTTGGAATCTGTAAAAAAAGTTGAAAAATGGTCAAATCGTCAATCTGTGAACGGGTCGTAAGTCTAAGTACGGGTTGGTGAATACGGGCCCGGATGTACTCAATAAGGACTACATTCCCTTGCCAAACGACGCCAAACCAGCAAGGATTACGTTCCCTTGCCAAACGACGCCAAACCAGCAAGGACTACATTCCCTTGCCAATCAACGCCAAACCAGCATGAACACCTGGGGCCATGTTCCAGAAACATCTTAAGTGTATCTTAAAATATTTTCACTTAAGTTCCAGTTTGTGTAAGGTAGTAGTTTTAAAACTACATATGAGGCGTGTCGTGGGAAAACTGGGCTTAAGTCATGTGCGTAAAGTGTCGTCCCGGATTAGCCTGTGCAGTCCGCACAGGCTAATCTGGGACGGCACTTTCCGCTTTTATGGTATTTTCTGTTTCAATGAAGTCTCTTCTAAACATAAATCCGCTGTAGGCGGAAAGTGCTGTCCTGGATTAGTCTGTGCGGACTGCACAGGCTAATCCGGGACGACACTTTACGGACATGCATTAGGCCCGGTTTTCCCATGACGCGCCTCAAATGTATTTTAGTTGTTCCTTTGGAGCATTGTGAATACATGCCCTCGCTTCTTTATAAGACACCAAAAATCAGAATGTGTATTGCAGCTGACATAATTATCGGTCCAGGATGGTGTTTGTGCAGACGGTTGTGTTATGGTAGTAGGCAATGAATTAAATAGCAATCTAGTAAGGTTGCATTTCATGATTTGATTGCCATAATAATGACTATTAAATTATTAATATCTTCTTCTAATTGTCAGATTGTAAATTGTTCTTGTGTTTGTTTTATTTTTTATTAATGATGATTCTCAGTTATAAAATTTGACAAGATATTATTAGGCGTAAAAAAAAATATGTTTGTTTCAGGTTACCCGACCTACCCTAAAAAATGCCCCGACCCTAGGACATTTTATTGAGTTTGTCAGATTTTTTTATTTACTTTTTTCCAATAAATAAATGTTTTTTGGATAAATAAGTGTTTTGTTTTGATAACACCCACTTATAAACAATGTTTAAGGATATAACTGATATGTTTTGAATATTTTCTCAGTTAAAGAATCTTCAAAAAAATCCCTACCTACCTACCGAAAGTTTTTTGGGCCTGTAACCTGAAACAAACATATTTTTTTGTTACGCCTTAGCTTTATTGTGTAGTGTGTAACAAATACAACCGTATGAACTCATGCCTGTATACATTGCTTAATATTGTTTTATGCCCCTGGCATCTTGATGTGGGAGGCATATATTGATTGTCCTGTCAGTTCGTCCGTCCTTCAGTCCGTGCCAATGTTAAGTTGATTTTACCATTTAGTCTAGCACCAACACCTCTTATTACAACACTTGGATACTTACACAGTTGTTGCTTATGACCATTTTCTATCCACCCATATAACCCAGCCTCACTTTGACCTTGACCTAATTTGCTTTTAGAATAATTCAAATGGGCTGTTTCGTGGTTAACTAGATTTTACCATTTCGTCTAGCCCCAACACCGCTTGCTACAACACTTGGATACTTACACAGTTGTTGCTTATGACTGTCCCAAATCCACCCATATCACCCAACCTCACTTTGACCTTGACCTAATTTGGACTTATAATAATTCAAAAGTGCCATTTCTTGGTTAACTAGATTTTGCCATTTCGTCTAGCACCAACACATTTTGTACAACACTTGGATATTTACACAGTTGTTAGTTATGTCCGTTCCCAATCCACCCATATCACCCAACCTTACTTTGACCTTGACCTAATTTGGACTAAGAAACGGGCTGTCCAGCACCAACCGGGGACGTGTGTTTATCAAACACAGAATCTTGTTTTATGGTGCTTTATGGAACTTTTTTGGATAATGTTACTATACTCAAAAAAAGAAACTTTGGTAAAGTACATGTCAAATTGTCATGGTTACGTAAGAAATGTACACTCATAAATACATGTGGTTATCGTAAAATCGTTCTACTTTGCAAAATCAACCAGTTAATCCCAGTAGATTCGTAAGACAAACGTATACAACAGTTTCAGTCAAAACTATTCAAACGTCAACAAATTATTTACATTCAAACTTAGCGAAAGTTTCTTTTTTGGTTCAGAATAGCAAGTGGGCATTACTGAACTGTTCAAACCGTTTACGCCAATAACAGCCAAATAAGAGATATATCATTGAATGTTTGAGCTTTAATAGATAAATCTCTTGTATTTGCCAAAACTATGTCAAGTTTCATACATGTTGTTTATGAATTGTTAAATGATAGCACAGTATTATTATTGTAATTAGCGATTCAGATGTCTGTTCCGTGTTATTCTAAATCTTTAATAGAAATTGGTATTTTCTTTGCATTCATAAGAATGCTTGAAATAATTATGATACTGTAAAATCATTTTATTTCGCGATGTCTAATTTTGCGCATTCTTGAAAATCGGCTTTTTTGTTTGGTCTTAAATTGGCACATTTTTCATTATCATGTATATATTTTCTAATAACCATGCAAACAGAAAATGAATGTGGGGTCTTAAATTCGTGCTCTGTTTGGACTTCGAAATATGCAAAAATTAGAAAATTTGCTGTGTTTGCAATCGCTGCAACACATCATAGTATTGGCTCCTGGTTGCGTATTTACAAGGCTCCTTAGAGAAAACTTAGGGTAAATGTCTTAAATTCACTAATTTCCTTAAGTCAGTGGCTATTTCCTGTAAAGGTCTTTTTACATTAAAATTTTTAAAACTAATAAATATTGCTAAGATATTTAGTATCTGATACTTTAGTAAACAAATTTCATTGGATTTTTCACTTCAGTGCCATTTAAGATTTTCGATTATTTCCAAAGGAGCTTGGTGAATCCCAGGTCACCAAATAAGCCAATGTTGCATCGACCACAAATCTCTGGCCTTAGTTGCCATGTTTCTTTAGCAAACAAATTTCAGATATTTTGTACAATGAATATAAAAGATATTAAGTGAGGGGTGTACAAAAACATGGCACGTGATATCGTATTTTTCCCATGAATGCATTCTTTTAATTTAGTGTTAACGGACGACTTATGACCCAGTGATCGGGGGGTAAATGTGAAAGTCGGCTGAAGATGTATATCAATATCAGACTATAAACCTATCCTTTTTTCTTTTCACATGTAATTTACATTTGAATGGTGTTAGTGAGAAAGTTGTTGTAATGACGCGTGTGGGAAAACTGGGCTTAATTCATTCTGCGTAAAGTGTCGTCCTGGATTTGCCTGTGCAGTCCGCACAGGCTAATACAGGACGACACTTTGCACTTTTATTGTATTTTATGTTTCAAGAAAGTCTCTTCTAAACATAAATCCACTGTAGGCGGAAAGTGTTGTTTAGCCACAGTGCACAGGCTGATCGGGGACAACACTACGCAGAAGCATTAAGCCCGAGTTTCCCACGACAGGTCTGTAATATAGTCTGTTCAGTGTTAGTTCTTATATTCTGTACTAGTCATTGTTTTATGTTGATAGTGTTTGTTGTTTTTTAATCACCACAATGCTTGTGAAAATTTGTTAAATATTTTGGAAAGACTGCATTGCAGGAAATAATGTCTCCACATTACTGAAACCTAAACCTTGCATGAAACCAAATTGAACATTGATATGATTATAATTATTTTGTAAGTACATGTAGATCTACATAATCATGACCATCACAAATCTATGATACTGTTTATGTTTCATTTGTTGTCAATTGTGGATAATGTTAGGTATTTTTCAGTATTGTCAATAAAATTTAGATTTCTGTTGTGTCAGTGTTAAAATATCGAAACAAACTCGAAATACAGTATGATCATATACCAGTATGTAGTCCAGTGACTTGTTAAATGTACATTTCTATTACGAGTTTAACGGACATTTTGCGTCTTTGAAACGAGACAAAAACATATTGAGCAGATTTGTGGCATTCTCAATGAAGAAACAAACATTTAACAAATTATAAATACTTGATAGTTTGTTACCATCTAACCCTAACTAGTAAACCATGTATTTAAGTTACATTTAAAATAACACACAAACTGTTCATCGATTTGGAATGCCTGTTTTCATAACATACACCAGCTTAATGACACAGGCTAAATCAATTTCAGATAATTGACAAATAAAGCCTTTGCAGTGTCTTAAGACATAACTGGCTTAAGCTTAAGGATTATTTAAAACAAAGTATTGTGTAACATATATGTTTACTATTTATTACCCAAAATGTTCAGTTTTTAGCTCGACTATTCACCAATAGTTCGAGCTCTACTACTTGCCCATTCATCAGCGTCAGCGTAATGCTCTGGTTAGGGTTTGCGTGCAGTAAGTCCATATCTCTGAAACTACTACAGATATTTAATTGAAACTTCACACATGTCTTCGGGGTCATTATGTGAGGTCACTGACTAAGGCCCGTAACTCTGACCTGCAATTTAGCAGAATTGTGCTCCTTTTTGTATTGAACATTCAGTTTGTGTGCAACAACTCCATATCTACCACAGATATTCAATTGAAACTTCACACATACCTTGCGTGCAATAGAAAATTCAGGTTTAAGATTTGCGTGCAAAGAGTAAATTCAGGTTAAGGTTTGCATGCAAGACAAAATTCAGGTTAAGGTTTGCGTGCAACAATAGTATATATCTCTTACTAGTAACTACTACAGATATTCAATGCAACTTCACACGTCTTATGGGTAATTATGTAAGGTCAATGACCAAGGCCCATAACTATGACCTGCAATTTAGCAGAATTATGCCATTTTTTGTACTTAAAAAATTCAGGTTACGGTTTGCGTGCAACAAGTATATATCTCTGTAAATACTACAGATATTCAATTGAAACTTCACACATGTCTTCAGGGTCATTATGTGAGGTCACTGACCAAGGCCGATTACTCTAACCTGCAATTTAGCAGAATTATGTCCCCTTTTCAGGATAAGGTTTGCAAGCAAGTAAATATCTCTGTAACCACTACAGATATACAGCTGAAACTTCACACGTCTTCAGGGTCTGGCCAGTGCCTATAACTGTGACCAGCATTTTAGCAGAATTATGCCCATTTTTGTACTTAGAAATATGCAAAATAAAGTTTCTGTGCAAGTACATATCTCTACTACAAATATTCAATTGAATTTTCACATACGTTTTCACTGTCATTATGTAAGGTCACTGACAGAATTTATATACTATCAAAGTAGAATGAATAGTCGAGGGCACTGTCCTGAGACAGCTCTTGTTAATATAAATATTCAACGTCTTAAATGCTGAGCTTTGTTTTTATTGAATAAATATGAGGCGTGTAGTGGGAAAACCAGGCTTTGTGTATGTTCATACAGTGTGCAGTCTGCTTAGGCTAATCTGGGACGACACTTTCTGCTGTTATGGTATTTTCTCTTTCAAGGAAGTCTCTTCTAAACATAAATCCACTGTAGGCGGAAAGTGTCATCCTGGATTAGCCTGTGGGGATTGCACTTACTAATCCGGGACGACACTTTACGCACATGCATTAAGCCCGGTTTTCCCATGACATAGGCAAGTTGTATTTTTGTGCTTTGGTATTAAGTGTCTTATTACCACAAAATAACTGCAGAACTATAATATTCCAATACATAAAGTAGTGTACTATCAATATTTGATACAAGTTTAACCTGCTTCAAAACAGTATAACTCAGCTGTAGACCTTTTAGAATTTTCCCAAAATAGTTAAACTGCTCTCCAGCTACTGTAAAAGGATTATTTCCATTCATCGATAATCGCAAACGCATCACAATCTTTATCGAGTGCTCTTTTGTGTAAAACAGATTAATAGTTAAACACATGATATTTGAGTGCAATGATTTGATAAAATACTCAGTATGTGTATATGATGACATTTGTGGAAATGGCTATTGTGGTTGCAATGGAAAAACAAGAAGGCCATGATGGCCCAAAGCGCTCACCTGAGAACTGGTACATATGAAGACCATACTGTTGTGACAGGTTTGAAAATTAAGGTATCTGAACAATACACAGTGGGGGTAGGATCAATTTTGATTTAAAACATCAGTAAGTGCAATGGGCTAACTAAAGTATGAGTTGGGTAGTGGATGTGCATTTTTTTGCTAATGGTTCTCAAAATACTTTTCTCGATATTCTTACCTGACCCTTTTCCATTAAGTCATTGACAATTCCGGAAAATGCACAAACAGTAGATTTTGATGTCTTTTTCGCAAACAGTTTTGGAAAACTAGTTGCAATGCGATAATTGCAATGGCTGTGCTATAAGGTAAAGCTATAAGGTAAAGTTTGCTTTTTCTTTGATAATTTTCTTTCCAATGATGATAAATTATGTTAATGCATGCTCTGAAGACATCAAAGTTGCATGTACAAATAACTGCATGCAAGTCTTGCAACTGTTGGAAATCAAAAATTATCAATCAATTTTTATGGTCATGCGCAAACTGTGTAAGTTTGGTCAACATTGAATCAAAAATCGTGTGTGCAAGCCAATCATTGATAACTTGTTGATGTTTTTTTCCAAACACAAGGGGCAATATTTCTGGTGTTTCTGGCCCGATCATGCTTATATTCTACTTCACCTGTAGTCTTACGTTCATAGACAAACTGTACACGATTGGTGAAGATTAGATGAAAACTGAAGTCTCTATCCTGAATAATGTCCATTTTTGCATATTTTTTTCACAAACAAAGGGCAATAACTCTGGTGTTTCTGGTCCAATCTTGCTTATATTCGACTTCACCTTTAATCTTATGGTCATAGACAAACTGCAAGATTGGTAAAGACTGGATGAAAAATGAAGTCTCTATCCTGTATAATGTCCATTTTTGCATATTTTTTTCACAAACAAAAGGCAACAACTCTGGTGTTGCTGGTCTGATCTTGCTTATATTCGACTTCAACTGTAATCTCATGGTAATAGACAAACTGTGCAAGATTGGTGAAGATTGGATGAAAAATGTCTCTCTCTATCCTGAATAATGACCATTTTTGTATATTTTTTTAATAAACAAAGGGCAATAACTCTGGTGTTTGAAACATGATCTGGCCCATTGTTGACGTCTGCTGAGATCTGATGGTAATACACAAACAGTGAAAGGTTGGTTAAGATTGGATGGAAAATAAAGTCTATACGTTGGAAAAGGGCACTTTTGCACTTTTTTTTGCATGAAAAAGGGGTAATAACTCGGGTGTTACTGGTGTGATCTGACCCTATAACAGTCCCATCTGAGATTTTATGGTCTTACACAAACTGTGCAAGTTAGGTAAAGATTGAATAAAAAATGTAGTCTTTATCGCGGTAACGGTCCAAATTGTTGATGGCACATTGATGACGGACTACGCCGGAGAGGTCATCTATACATACTCGTAAATCAGTACTTAATTTCGAGGAACTATTTTACATGCTAATTCCGATGACTAACATTTAATTAAACAAGAGGGCCAAAATGGCCCTGGATCGCTCACCTGAAGTTAATGAGTCATAATGGCTAAAAATTTAATGTGTTATTACATGTTTGAAGTAAAGTTGAAAATGATGGACCACCAATAGCCATGTTTTTAGCGAATCAAAATAATTTGAGGGAATTTGCTAGAAATATTTCAGTGAACTTATTTTGAAATCCAGAACGTGCTTTTATTCAAGAAGGTTTCAATAAAGCCATATAAGGTAAACTGCCCCATGGCCATGTTTTTTAACGAATCAAAACGATTTAAAGGAATTTGGTACAGGGTCACCCAAAGAACATTTCTGTAACATTACTTTGAAATCCAGCAAGTGGTTGTAGACAAGAAGATTTTCAAAATTTTCAGTATAGCCATATAAGTAAAACTGCCCTGCCCCCTGATTTCCATGTTTTATAATGAATCAGAATAATTTCACGAAATTCCGTACATAAGCAGCCAAGAAATATTTCTGTGAAATTCTTTTGAAATCCAAACAGAGGTTTTAGACAAAGATTTTCAAAGTTTTTATAAAGTCATATAAGGAAAACTGCCCCACCCCATGGCAGCCATGTTTTTACCAAAATCAAAATGATTTGAAAGAATTTGGTAGATGGTCAGCCACGGAACATTCCTGTGAAATTATTTCAAAATCCAGCCTGTGGTTTGGACAAGAAGATTCCAGTCAGCAGTTTCTGACAAGAAAATTTTCAAATTTTTCTATACAGCCATATATAGCCATATAAGGAAAACTGCCCCACCCCCTGGGGGCCATGTTTTTTAACGAATCAAAATAATTTGAAGACATTTGGTAGATGGTCAGCCAAGGAACATTCCTGTGAAATTATTTCAAAATCCAGCCAGTGGTTTGGGCACTAAATTTTTACAATGTTCAATATAGCCATATAAGGAAAACTGCCCTGCCCCCTGGCAGCCATGTTTTTCACCAAATCAAAATAATTAGAAGAAATTTTGTAGAGGGTCACCCAAGGAACATTTCTGTGAATGTTTTTCAAAATCCAGCCAGCGGTTGTGGACAAGATTTTCAAATGTTCAATATAGCCAAATATGGAAAACTGCCCCGCCCCTGATGGCCATGTGTTTTAACGAATCAAAATGATTTGAAGAAATTTGGTAGGTGGTCAGAAAAGGAACATTCCAGTGAAATTATTACAAAATCCAGCCAGTGGTTTCAGACAAGAAGATTTTTGAAGTTTTCAATATAGCCATATAAGGAAAACTGCCCCACATCCTGGCGGCCTTGCTTTTTAAAAAATCAAAATAATTTGAAGAAACTTGGAAGAGGGTCAGGCAAGGGACATATCTGTGAAATTATTTAGAAATCCAGCCAGTGGATTTGGACAAGAAGATTTTTTACCTTTCACAGTTGTTAAGCTTTTGATTGCCATTGCAACCCGAGTTTTCCATATATTCAAATGAATTGAAGGAATTTGTTAAAGGACCATCCCAGGAACATTCCTGCCAAGTTTGGTTTAAATCTGCCAAGAGTTTCAGAGAAGAAGCTGTTTAAGTAAATTGTTGATGACGACAGCGGATGGTGAATGAGTAGGTCACCCTTGAGTATGAAGTGCTCAGGTGGACTAAAATTACTACAGATATTCAATTCAACATTTCATATAATTGTTTGTTTGTTTATTTGGATTTTTCGCCGTATTCAACAGTATTTCAGTCATATAATGGCGGTCAGTTAACCTACTCACACTTTTTTTCCTGGGTAAGCTGGTTTACCAGTACTAAGTGCACATACTTATGCCAGTAACTGACAACTGCCCTACTTGAATCAGAACTAAGGGGGAAAGGCTGTAGAAATAATTTCATGACCAATCACCACACAAGTTATGTGGCCGGGCTGGGAAATTAACCCACGATCCTCTGATTTGTAGTCCAGCACTCTACCAACTGAGCTAGCCGGCCCTGCTAAACATTTCATATAAAAAATTGTTTAATGAAAACTGCAGAAAATATTTATTTTTTTTATGATTTTTATATTGGTATCAGTACAGTGATGACAACTGAAGAACAGGGCATATTTTGTACAACAGTAAAAAATGTCTCCAATCACTTGAGAAAACTTAAATTTTACTTCAGTATTAGAACAGTACGCATGTATCCTTCACCTTTTCCTGGTACAGAGGCTACAGGAACAAGTACCGGTACATACAACAGTCCACAGCAAGGCACGTGCACTATTCATACAAAATGAACCTTACTGCAGTTATGTTGCCCCACACTCTGTTATGTACAGAAACAAGCTGTCTGGTGAACCACTTCTGTTCTGTACAAGTACATAATGCCAGGTAACTCTTCTACTTGTATAATGTATGTGTACACATCTTTGGTAACCCACTTCTTTGTTACATAAATACAAACTGCTTGGTATTTCACATAGACTTTGGTTGACTATATGTACAGGGGTTTCAGCTGATCAGACTGTATCTTGTGTATTATTTCAGTCGGACAGATCATTTGATTTCTTAACGAACCTAAATTTAAGACACCTTTTCTGAAATGAGATTTACAGTATGTATAATAGTGTCGCTGTGTGCCACTATCTCCGCCCTCTTTGTGACCCTTGACCTTGTGGTTGCATTCGACCTTGAGGGTTGTTTGCTGGGTATTGTTGGTGACCTCTGTTGGGGGCGAAATTCGACCTCGGCCCCTGATTGCCCTGTCCCTGTGAACGTGGTTGGCGATTCTGGTTGAAATTTTGTCCATTGCCTGAAAAATGGATACATAAGGAAAAGATTTCAACACGTTACCTCATGTATCATAACCTACAGTGTTAGCATATAAAGATACTCAGTATCTGTCCATATTTGTCAATGCATATTTAGTCACAAGTGGATTCTGACAACAAACAAACAGATAATAATATAGTAAAAATCACCAATAAATTATTATTATTTCAATAGAACAAGAGGACCATGATGGCCCTAGGTCGCTCACTTGAGTTTAAGGCATAATGGCTAATAACAAGAGGGAAAAATGGCACTAAACGCCTTACCGGAGTATAAAGATCTGGGCCTTGCAATTTCAGATATTCTTTTAGTCTATATAAACCACGTGACGCACAGGGCATGGCCACCTTGTACCCCAGGGGCATAATTTGAACAATATTTGTAGTGGACCACTTTTCAATGTTACATACCCAATATGATTACACTGGGCCTTGCGGTATCAGAGGAGATTTTTCAAGTCATTTTGCTATTTAAATGTAAATAAACCATGTGACCCCCAGGGGGTGGCCAATTTTAACCCCAGGGACATCATTTGAACAATCTTTGTAGATGACCACTCCACAATGTTTTACGCAAAATATAAAACCTCTGGGCTTTACGGTTTCAACAAGGAAGATTTTTAAGGACCACTTGCCATATAAGTCTATATAAATCATGTGACGCCCCGGGCCATAGCCACTTTTTACCCCAGGGGCATAATTTGAAAAATCTTTGTAGAGGACCAGTATACAATGTTACATGTCACATACGAAAAAATTGTGATTTCAGGAGATTTTAAAGTCATTTGGCTATTTAAGTCTATATAAACAATGTGAACCCCAGGGCAGGGCCAGTTTTGACCAATGGGACATCATTTGAACAATCTTTGCAGAGGACCACTATAAAATGTCACATACCACATATGAAACCTCTAGGCCTTGCAGTTTCAGAGAAGATTTTTAAAGCCATTTTGCTATTTAAGTCTATATAAACCTGATGACCCCTTGGGTGTGGCCAGTTTTGACCCCAGGGGCATCATTTGAACAATCTTTATACAATGTTTCCAACCAAATATGAAACCTCTGGGCCTTGTGGTTTCAGAGAAGTTTTTTAAAGTCATTTTGCTATTTACATTTATATTAACCATGTGAGCCCTGGGGTGTGGACAGTTTTGACCCCAGGGGCATCAATTGAACAATCTTTGTAAAGGACCACTATACAATGTTATATACCAAATATGAAACCTCTGGACCTTGCGGTTTCAGGGGAGAAGATTTTTAAAGTCATTTTGCTATATAAGTCTATATAAACCATGTGACCCCTGGGGTGTGGCCAGTTTTGACCCCAGGGGTATCATTTCAACAATCTTAGTAGAGGACCACTACAGGATGTCACATATCAAATATGAAAGCCCTGTCCAATATCTGGTTCTAAAAAGTTGTTCTAGGAAGAGGTCCTTGGGTGGAGGCTGCCAACAAAGCATTAAAGGGACTTGTTCACAGATTTTCGTATTTTTGAAAAATGTCATTAAATGAATTTACTTACAACACTGTCATATCTGGAATAGTTTTAAATAATTATGATAACAAGGAAAAAGATATATAAAAAAAATTTGCCTGCCCTGGGGTTCGAACCCGGGACCCCTAGAAGCAAAAGCTAACGCGCTACCACTACACCACGCAGGCTTATGAATTTGGATGGCAGTTTAAACGCTATGTCGGTAATACACGTTTTTGCTAAATTATCTATGAAAAGCGTTACAAACGCTTTATTATTTTTCCAATTTCGATTGATGATTATAAATAAACGAACATATCTTTTTAACATTTTTCTTAGTCAGGAGTGTTATTTTGCTTGTGTGAATATAATGCATACATTCTTTTTTGAATCTATGACAATTTTTTTGAAAATTGTCATTTTGCCAAACTGTGAACAAGTCCCTTTAAGAACTTTGTTGGAGAGACATGATCTGTGTGTAGTTTTTTGTGTGCTGCACACATTTAATTAAACTGTACAAATGAAAGGTTTAAAGTAGATGACTAGACTTTAGGCTCTATGCTACATGTTTCTGTACATGCTGGTGAAACAGACTGCAGTGTCAGAGCCACAGACTAAATTGCTGATTCATTTTGTCTGACGAAAAATTGTGCAGTTCCACCTAAGTTAGACTACTTATAGATCTAATGCTATCATTTCATATTTGGCATTTCATTATTAAATAAGAAATTTTTACTTCGCCTGTAAACAAATTCAATGTAGTAGATCTAAAGTGAAAATATATGATATAAGACGGTCTTATATACTAAGACTGATTGACTACATTTCTTACACTGATGAGTAACATTTTCTATGCATTTCAATGGTAATCTCCAACGATTCTCTAAAGCACCCTCACAACAATGTGTAACTTGCTAGCTGGTTTTATAAGATCTAAAAATAGCACACTGTATACACCTGGCTGGAATGTCGTCTGCTGTGTTGATTTTTGAGTGTTGGAGGCTTATTGAAATTATAGTGCTGCAGTATAAACAATGTGACCCCCCGGGGTGTAGTCAGTTTTGACCCCAGGAGCATAATTTGAACAATCTTTGTAGAGGACCACTACACAATGTTACTTACCAAATATAAAACCTTTGTGCCTTGCGGATTCAGAGGAGAAGATTTTACAAGTCATTTTGCTATTTAATTCTATATAAACCATGTCATCCCTGGGGTGTGGCCAATTTTGACCCCAGGGGCATCATTTGAACAATCTTTGTAGAGGACCATTATGCAATGTTACCAGTCGAATATGAAACCTCTAGGCCTTGCAGTTTCAGAGGAGGAGATTTTTAAAGTCATTTGGCTACATGTATTTAAGTCTGTATAAACCATGTGACCCCCGGATTGTGGCCAGTTTTGACCCCAGGGGCATCATTTGAACATTCTTTGTAGAGGACCACTTTGCAATGCTACATACCAAATATGAAACCTCTGGGCCTTGCGCTTTCAGAGGAGAAGATTTTAAAAGTCATGTTGCTATTTAAGTCTATATAAACCATGTGACCCCTGGGGTTTGGCCAGTTTTGACCCCAGGGGCATCATTTGAATAATCTTTGTAGAGGACCACTATACAATGTTCCATACCAAATATGAAACCTCTAGGCCTTGCGGTTTCAGAGGAGAAGATTTTTAAAGTCATTTTGCTATATAAGTAATATATAAACCATGTACCCCTTGGGCGCGGCCACTTTTGACCCCATGGGCATCATTTGAACAATCTTAGTAGAGGACCACTAGAGGATGTCACACATCAAATATGAAAGCCCTGAGCCTTGCGGTTTCATAGGAGAAGATTTTGAAAGTTTTCACTTTTTAAATCTATTTTTAGCTCTGGTGACCTACATATACAGCGGACTGGAATGATTTGAACAACTGTGAAAGAGGTCCACCCAAGGATCATTCCTGTGAAGTTTGGTGAAAATCTGCCAAGGGGTTTAGGAGGAGATGTTGTTTGAATGAAAATTTTACGACGCACGAAAAGCACACACGCACGACGGACAACGGGCGATCACAAAAGCTCACCATGAGCACTTTGTGCTCAGGTGAGCTAAAAATATATAATTTTACATGTACTAATTACATAAAAACTGAAAAAGTATCAAATTACGGTACAAGATTAAAAATATTTCAATCCTTTAGTCTTTAGCTGCCAGTTTTCAACTTTTACTGTCAATTATATGACCCTACACCTCCATCATTAGCCTACATATTTTGGTCGTGACTACACACCCATTGGTCTGTTTCCCTGCCCGCTGTTTGGACGCACGGGTGGGGATCCCCGACCCCCAGGGTTGTTGAGCTGGGACATGGCAGCAGGGGCCCCTTCCGTCTCAGTGGGGGACTTCCTCTGTTCCTGAGGGGGCTGCAAGGGGGCAACATACCCGTATACTGTAACTCTAAAAGCCTTACTAAACATTTGAGTACTATTCCATAAGGTCACATAATCAGACCATCCTGCCATGATCTGCAGGTTCAATTCAAATTTGGCAAGGAATAAAAATGGTCCTTATATTTTAGCAAGTAGGTATTCATTATAATGTTGTGTTAATACAAGTTTGTAAGTACAATTAATGTTGTGTTAATACAAGTTTGAAAGTACAATTATTCATTGATTATTTTTACTGACACGATTTTATTGATAAACACTAAAAGAAAATTGCAAGTTACTATTACATAGGTTATTCTGGTGTTTCTGAGATGTTACCTCTTTATTTTTCCCCATGTTGGCATATTCTGGATTCGGCTCACTCATGTTGGGCAACTCAGAAAACAGCATACAGAACCTGGATAGGGACACACAAACATGTCATCCAACACTGAAACAGTATGGCTTACTAGTACCCAAAACATACTTGATATTGTCTGAAACATGCAAGTTAAAAAAATCACATGTTGTGTAATACAGTTTTAATAAAATTAATTTGAACCTACTCTCCTATTTTGGTGATGCCCCCATTCTTCCCTGCATACAGTGTCAGGCAGTTCTTGAATATATTGGTGTATCTGCAAACATACAAACAAAAATGTTCATTATCTGAAATCAACTATAAATTACAAATTACACAACACTGCCAATGATAGGATCTATGGTGCATCATTGCAAATATTAAACAAGACACTGTGTTTGATAAACACTGATGCCCCCAGTTGGTGCTAGACAGCTCATTTGAATTATTCAAAGTCCAAATTAGATCAATGTCAAAGTCAAAGTGAGGTTGGGTGATATGGGTGGATTGAGAATGGTCATAAGCAACAACTACATAAGTATCCAAGTGTTGTAGTAAAATCAGTGTTAGTGCTAGAAAAAACGTTAAACTCTAGTTCAACCTCGTACCGACGGAATCACGGATGGAATCACGGACAGGACAATCACTATATGCCTCCTGCATTAAGATGCTGGGGGGCATAAACATAACAATGTTAATCACATGTATGATATTTACAAACCCGAACAGATATCAGCCTCATACCAAAAAGATGGTAACCTACAAACATATCTCAAAGAAAGATTTCCACCTTGGAGTTAACTAACAAAATTTTATTTTCAAAACACTTATGTATATACATATGCACAATAAACATCACCATGGACTTGTCACATAAATCCTATAAACCATCATATTCCAAACATTTAGCCAACCACAGGCATATGTCCTGTATCTTACTGTGTATGCAATCAAATACCCTGTTCTCACCCTTTCACAAGTCTACAGATGTCGCCCGATGTCACAAGCTCCCCAATGTCATCCCAAATGGAGATGTTGATGCTGCCAGTCTTGTCTGCAACTCTGCACGACCGGACCGTGTGGTTGTCCTTCGTCCGCGTAGAGGGGCCTGCAGCAGGTATACAAGAGACAAACACTGCAGGTTCAGCATATACTGCACCTTTAGTACAACCCTTCATGCACCTAGTACAAATCATACAGAAAGCTTAAATTTATTTATAATATAGCCTTTATTTTGAACATTCACTTAACACCATCACGAAATGCAAAGCTATTAGGATGGCAAATACAGTGTTGTTGTTTTTCCAACTATGTATTCTTTCTTATGTAATAATTGTTGCTGTAAGTCAGACTTAAAGAAAATAGTCACCAAATATGGTAAATAACCATTACAAACTATTTCTATGGTAAATATCTGAAATCAAGAACACCTTTGTACTATCATTATGAGACCTGTTGAATTACAATAGTCAAACAAGCATAATGTAATTGCATACCAACTTCTAGTACGATGAAAATAACATTTAAATTCTTCTGCGCTGGTTTCAAATCCTTGATATAGGCCAACTGCAAACCTTCTGACATCTTGATTTCTCAACTAAAAACATTACAAGCACAAATGTAAATACAATCTAACCTACACTGTTATTTGCAAATACATGCAATACCCTCAGTTCTGCACCTGTTTGTATTAGGCCATATTTGTGCTACAGGCTTGTGTGAGGGGCGAGTTGGTTTGTACGCATTACCTAATGCATGGTACAAATTTCGAAAGACCTCTGCCAATATCACCAATTCATAAGGACAACACAAATGGCCTTGCCTAAAGAAATAGGCAAATTCTGAGGCACTAGCCACTACTACCTTAGAATCTACAAGACTACATTCATATTGGAAAGGCATGGACTTTTTTATGCAATGGACATCCTACTTGCTGTGTACTTCCCACAACCTTTATGAGTGAAATTTCAGTAAATTAAAATGCTACCAGTTCACTATTGTTTTTTCTCCATTATTCATTTGTTAACAAATTAACAATCCCTAAAATACCAACATCAATCGTATGATTATTAAGTCGCCTGGCATAGATTGGCAGATGTGATTTGCTCATATGGCCTAACAACATTAAATTAATAATAAACACTAAGTCAGGAAATGAAACAGTGACGCGGAAATACCTAAATCGCTATCACCGTAACTCTAATAGATTTGTCTTTTTTCAGGTGTATAAATTCAATGGCAGTGTTAATAAACGGGGAGACAACCAATAAAACTAGTAACTAAGGGGGGTCACTGTGAAGGGTTTCTGGGACAGGTCATGCCACACTAGGTCTGACGTACCATCACCAATGATAAAATGTTTCTTTTTAGATACGTTCACACAGCGAATTTAGCCCTACTATGTGAAAAGTGACACTAAAAATTTGTTGCACGTCTTATTAAATAGACTACTTGCTAAGCCCCGTTCCCATTGATAACCTTACTAATTGCCAATCAATAAATTAATTGATTTCGCTATGCTCCATTGCCCACCGGTGCGTGCCACAAACCATGGTAGCTAGATAACCAATAGATGTTTCCAGATCAATAAATAGACCGCCGCCATTTTGTTGTCACGTGACCGTCCGCCATTAGGGAAGTGAAAAAGTCTGCGAGACTGCTATCATCGATAAGCACGAAGAACATTTAGAAGACCAGTAAATAAAGCACAATGGCATCGAAGTCGAGCGAGTTTCGTATTTAAATTAGAACATAGTTTGTGAATCTACCTGTATGTACCATGGATCGTATTTGTATCATTGGCTTGTAACTCTTAAAATAGTTTGTAAACATCCGGGAAAGAGGAGGTAAACGTACCTGTATCAGTGTATGTTGGATCGAAAATTTGTTAAACAATATCTTTGTGACCGGTATGTTTGTTGAATTATATCAATGTTTCAATATTAACCAAAGTAAACTAAGCATCTAAACTATCAAAATATGTAAACAATCAACAATATATTATAATTGAAAACTAACGTTTTTTATGATGTTTACAGCATTCTCTCCCCCATCCATTTTTTCAACAGTTTTGGGAGAAAAAAGCAGGGTTTTTTTTATAGACAAATGCTCTGAACCCCTGTAACCTGGTAGAATCATTGAGACAGGATCTATGATATGTTTATAGAGACACATGTTGTTGTTTTTTGTTTCCAATAATGTTAAGATTTTATTACAATACAGTTGTGTTTATATGATTTCTAATACATGTCATTTGCAGGTCTTCCACCCAATGACATGGAATGGGAGAATAACAACAGCCGGGCATGGCCAAAACTAACGTACGAGGACCTTGTGGACTACTTGACTACTTGTGGACTAACCCCAAGGCCTACGATGGCAAGGAGATGAAGTCCTTCGGGGCGTTGTACGGGTACAACTACGTGCAGAATGGATGGATGGGAGATATCTGGTCCATAGTATGCAGCAATGTTACATATCTGAAAGCCACCATTTTTCAAAGTCAGCCAGGTGTGGGTAGAAAAGATTACGAAGCTTGGATAGCTGTTACCAACCAGTTGTCTGTGGAAACGGGTCATTGCAGCTGTCCAGCAGGGAATGCCAGGTCATGCAGCCACATATCTGCCATTATCTATGCAGTTACCCTGGCATGGTCCCACGGTGTATGTGGCGAAACCTGTACAGACATGCAACGTACTTGGGGAAAAGGAGCTGCGCAAGTTCTCTGTCATGACAGGTTGTCAGACATGACATTTGACAGGCCGAGTCAGTTCGAGTTGCAAGTGGATGCAGATTCGCATGCACTAAATAAAAGTGAACTTCCTCGAATTGAACAGTTTGTCGATCACAATGACTTGAAGGAATATGTTGGTGCATCAGTTGTTAATGAATTATGGCAGTGCAGTGGAACATTGCTCTACAGTCTTTTACATGCACCGGAAGAAACAGAGGAAGCAGAAGAGGATACGCCGCATGGTGATCACATCATAGACTGTATGTGCCCAGTGACATTACCTCTGTCATGTGAGAAATGTCAGACATTTTATCAAACATATGTGCAGCTGACTGACCCATCTAAGTTAGAAAAGCAACAACAGACCAGAATAACAGTGCATGGACAGACGAAAATTGCGCATTACCAGCAGTCGAGTTAGTGATCTGCCCAAAACAAAGAGAACTAACCCCAATAAGTTTGTTAACAATCAAATCTACGCTAGATTCAAGGGGTGCTCAGCTACATGTCATGGTCAGAAATATGAGCCTGTTGCCCGAGCCTGGTACGAGAGCCTAAGTGGGAAGACTGTTTCTCAATCCGGGATTGTTGTCGGTGAAGAAGGACCCTACCTAGCTGCTAGTCCGGACGGGCTTTTGGATGAACGTAGAATTGTTGAAATCAGGTGTCCCGTTCGTCCGTTATCTGCTTTAATTTCATCTGGAAAATATGATGTAATTCTTGTGGATGGACAGCCTACGCTAAACCCGAAAGGCAAGAATGGATAATTTTGCCAGGTGCAGTGCGCAATGTTTTGTACGAAATCTGTTTTGTGTAAATTCATTGTCTGGACTGTGGAGAAGCAGTGTGTGATTGACATGCCATACGATGAAGACTTCATGAAACATCTTCCTCGGATAAGGGAGTTTTTACTTCAAGCACCTGCTTGTTCGGTTGACAGACGAGTTTGAAACTGTCGTCAGAGTACAAGTCTATGTGTGTATAATCTGATGTACTAACAGAGATTTGTGATAACATTAACAAAAACTTGAGGTTTACAGGTGTCATACTAATTCCAGTTTTGTTGAATGTTTTGTCAATTGTAAACTAGCCTAGGGTTTAGAGTTGCAATCATACAACTTTACAAGTAAATACATGTATCACACTGCATAGAAATGGTGATTTTAGATACTGGTTATGCAAAGCTGCATGTTTAATTATTGTTTGCTTATAATATTGTCACTTTGAGAATGCATAATCTGTTTGGCTGTTATAATATTGTTACATTGTAAATTAAATTAGTAAAATGTATTGACATTGTTTTTGTGGAATATTTTGTTTAATCATTAATGTGTTCAGCTTAATTTTAGCATGACTTTGACACTAAAGTCCACTTCCTGGGTAAAACCAGTACCTTGTGTCATTGAAGAAATGCGTCACTGTGGTTAGGGTCTAAACGTAAAGTAGTACCCTGTAACACGTGCACATAAATTTGTCACTAAACAGACCATGATGGGCCACGGATACAGATTGTAGCTGTAATCATGTAATGATAAGACGAACAAAAGAATTGCATTTTCACACTTGATTTATCTAGATAACAACAACACAACTGATCAATAGTAGTAATATTTTTATATGAAAATAAACCATAACATAGTATAGAATATATATTATTTTCAATGCATTCAAAGTCAAAATAATCAATACTTGAGTCTAGTGTAATTTCTGTAAATCTGCTACATAGAACATCAAATATTCTATATTGTCTACTATGATGTTTTAGTACATTGTCAATATCACTTAAGATAACATGGACAGAACTTTAGTCAATGATGACATCTTTGATCAATGGACCTTGCATGTTACAAAGAGCTGCAACAACGCGCACTGTTTTATCTGCGTTTCTCAGTGATTTTATGTTAAACTTTGTGGACAAAAGTCTGTAGGACTTCATTCTCATGATGGCTCTCTCTACATGGATTCGTTGTGCAGCTATTCGCCTAGTCTATTGTTTCTTCTTCTGACAACTGTGATCTGCCCTTCATAAATGCAGGTATGTTCAATTTCACACGTCGGCTACACGTCTTCACCAATCGTAAATCCACGGTCTGCCATGACCTCGTCGCCAGGAAGTAAATAATCAAGAAATCCACACTTCTTCGTTATATAATTGTCACTAGCTCTTCCACCATAGAATAGGGAAACATACGTGATGTAACCATTTGGTGCTATTGCGATTAAAAATTTTGCTGTATTGTGACTCTTTTAAGTACTCCATGTTTGTGCTCTTACTTTCAAGGAGAATGGCCTTTGTATATATATTTCTGAGCAATCAATGATGCATGTTGTCGTTCGAAATGACTTTGGTAATGTTCTTCTTATAGTTTCACGTGGTAGCCAAACAATACACTTGGAAATATGTTCAGACATAATGTCAATCCAGGAATGGTACACGTTACTAATCAGCTTGTTGGAAACCCTGAAGCGTATAGCAATATCATCAAATGTCAGTGCCAGTCTTAGTCGCAGCAAGACTGACAAGATCTGATTAGCCACACACATTTTGAAAGGTAGTTCCTGGCCAAACTTAGACAATGTTGCTATCAATGTCAGGAATGTTGACAGGTTTAGTCCAGTGTAGAAACGAGCAGAGTCGGTTTCAATGTATTCAACACCAACTTCTGGAGAGTTTTGTTGTGTGGAGGCATTCCGTGTCTTAGAGCTATACCAATAGCTGTGGTCAAATGACACAATATCGATAGTTTGTGTGCTACAATCAACTAATTTAGGTTTGTTGAAATTTTGACACATATCAGGATATTTCTGACAGCACACAGATACACACTGTTCATTGTCAATGCATGGTTCATTCAGATTGCAATCAATTTTAGTCGCTACCATCTTGTACGTCATCGTATCTTCATCTTTCAATGTTGGCTTTAGAGGTGTGTCTGTGTCGTGTATCTGTTGGTTTTCCTCAGGGCATGTGTTTTCATTTACTTCTATTATACGTCGTTTCAATGGCCTTCTACCAGGTGTCTTGGGGGTTATTGGCTGATATCCCATCTCAAGAACCGGAACAGGATTCTGTGTAGTTGTGTGGCCATCAATGAAGTGTTTGGAACAAACCTAAAATAAATAGTTAGGGCACATTAATGATGTATAATGCCAGTTAGTTAACATAATACTTGTTTTTAATAAATAATGAAATATTATATCTAATCTGGAACACAGAAACACACATAAAGTAAAAATCAATATTACTTTGAATGACAAATCACATAGTTTTTGTTCAATTAGGTATAACTTGTAGGAAACTGAGTGGGTGGGGAGAATATTTTTTGTTGTTTATTAAATGAAATATGTTTAAAAAAAACATGTTTTAATATTACATCACTAATACTAACCACTGATTTGGCCTGTGGATTGAAGTCTTTCCTGTTGACTGATTTCAACCACTGTAGACGATTTTCTCCTGTTGTTACAATGGAATTTGAATGGTACGAGACACGGACAATCCTTGGCAATTAAACCTATGTGCACTTGACATTGTCCATTTTCCCAGTCATACAACTTCTTCTGATTGTTAGTACAGTTAACAACAACACATTGCCTTCCACCACCACGTTTATACGGCATTTTTTTCAGTTTCCCCCCACAATCTCGCACAATTATTGGATTTTCGTTTGTTTTCACTTCCTTAAGGGCGGCCGGAGATTTGAAGAGTATTTATCAGGGGAGATAATTCATATGGTTAACAAGCGTGGCGATATGAAAACGAGGCAAGTAAGTCTGACTTCGTTGGGGAATACACAACCGGGTAATCCGAAACGAGGTGCGAATGTGTATGAGGTAAATCAAGTCCGAAAGAACAATGTCTGCCACAACAGAGGCATCGTTTCGGTGTCAGATAATGGGTGGGAGACTTTGTGTTATTCATTCAAACCGGATTTATGATTTAACGGATTTTGCCGACAGACACCCAGGCGGCCGTCAGTTAATTGTGGAACATGTTGGTCAGGATGTCACAGACCGTATGAAACAAGTGGACAGTCACAAACACTCGCAGGCAGCGTATAATATTTTGGAAAGGCATTATATTTCGGAGTACCATGTCAACAACAGAAAGGTATTCAACGCATATAAATCATAATTGAGGATCATTAAGTTTTTCCATTATAGTTTTTACTTTAATCGAAAAACGTGCAGAATTTCATGAACATTTCATTACACCCGTGTTGACGTAGATTGTGCAGATAAACATTAAGATTTATAAGCATTATCAGATTGATTGATCTATCACATTGTAAATGTCATATGCATTTAACATGTATCAGAAATGCTTTACGTGTAGAGCTGTGCTTTCAATGTCACTCTTTCCAATGTTTCCAATATCACTAAATTTTAATTTCAACATTAAATTTTGCATTGAGAACCACAACTGTAGACATTGATTCATAGTTTTATCACTGGATGGGACGTTCAGCATGGCCTTCTATTTGCTCATTTTTGTTGGAGTTAAAAACAAGAATGATATTTCAGCTAGGGCTGGGACAAGTGGCAATTTTAAAATTCTGTTACCTGGTTACCTGATGCTGACTTACCTGTGAGTGGTTATATCTCTTGAAAATATGTACTGTCCATTTAGCACAACAAGTTAGTCCCTGTGCCAATATTGAGCTACTATTTATATGGGCATTATTGGTGGGGCTCAACCGGCGAAGAACCAAAACTGTGGTGGAAAGTTGGCCCTATATGTCTATAGAGTAGTGACAGGATTATGGTCGCTAAAGGGCGTAGCTAGCCCAATATCCATGTGGATTCATGATATTGTTTTGGGTATGCAGCCACCCCCAAACCCCACCAACCTACAAATGTATATGATTTTTTGAAAATAATTGTGAAATTTGTTTATTTTGAATATTCTAACATGCTTTATTAAGCACTTAAAATCTGCAGTTTAAAGGGAGACTTATTGAAAAAAAAAACTTTGCTTTGAACACGCTACTCTAAAATAGAGCCGAAACATCAGACAAATACAATCCCCGCGATTACCTTAAGTCTAAATTTCTGTCCTAGCCAGGGAACTGTACAAGTACACTTTCAGTTTCAATATCCATATATGTCTGTATGCTAAATGTGTAAAATTACTAAAATTATCTTACTTAAAAGATTTTATCTAAATATTAATCTTATTTTTACGGACGTTTCTAAAGCAAACTAATATACGCCTGTATCATGACCGTATGTATATTTACATTGTAGGTAATTCCACCTTATCTTGGGCCTTTATCATACAATGTACATGAAACTACCGGAACAAAAAATAAATAAAAGGACCTATTCACATATTTGCATTTACATTTTCAGCATGATCAGTTAAGTTACATAAAGTTTAGATTTGAAAGACACATAAGGCACATAAAATAATGCATGTGGAACCTTACCTTACCACCCAACCTTACTTTGACCTTGACCTAATTTGGACTTATAATAATTCAAACGTGCCATTTCTTGGTTATCTTGATTTTACCGTTTCATCTAGCACCAACACCGCTGACTACAACACATAGATATTTACACAGTTGTTACTTATGACTGTTCCCAATCCACCCATATCACCCAACCTTGCTTTGACCTTGGCCTAATTTGCACTTAGAATAATTCAAATGGGCGGTTTCTTGGTTAACTAGATTTTATGATTTCGTCTAGCACCAACACCGCTTGCTACAACAACACTTGGATACTTACACAGTTGTTGCTTATGACCATCCCCAATCCACCCATATCACCCAATTTTACTTTAACCATGACTGTGAACTAATTTTTGGACTTATAATAATTCAAGAGTCCCATTTCTTGGTTAACTAGATTTTACCGTTTCGTCTAGCACCAACACCGCTTACTACAACAGTCTTGGATATTTACACAGTTTTTACTTATGACCGTTCCCAATCCACCAATATCACCCAACCTCACTTTGACCTTGACCTAATTTGCACTAAGAAATGGGCTACCCAGCATCAACCGGGGGCATGTGTGTTTATCAAACACAGAATCTTGTTTCAACTTAGAATTTTCAGTTTATGTCAAATTTCACACTAACTATAAGAGGTATTGACTTAAAACTCAAAATACTTGATCACAGTTATGAACCCATTTAGACAAGATAAGGTAACTGTATCAAGGATTTTGGTGGAGTTATTGCCCCTTTTTCAACTTAAAATTTTAGTTTTAGGTCAAATTTCTCATGATCGATAAGAGTTATTGACTTGAAATTCAACACACTGCATCACAGTGATGAACCCATTCTATTAACAAAAGGCCAGATTAATATTAAAATTTATACGAGTAAGTCGAGCGTCCAGCACCTGTAGGCAGTGCTCTTGTTTGTCATAGATTCCAAAAAGATAAATACATTATATATAAACAAGCAAAATAACACTACTGACAAAGAAATATATTCCAAATATAGTGTTGTTTATGAAAATCATCAATTCAAATGGATAAAATTATAATGTGTTTGTAACACTTTTCATCGGTATTTTGGAAAACATGTGTATCACTTATATATAATAAAAGGCAGTGTTTTTTGTTTATGGCCAATTTGGGGCCGAAATTCGGCCGAAATTCATCCCCATTGCCCTGCTTAAAAGGTATATATTTTTCCCCTATATTTACCTTAAAATTCCGTTCAGAAGGTAAGCTTTATTTTGAAAGAAAATTGACCAAAATCTGAAAAAAATTGACTAAGATAGAGGAATTTTCGTAAACAATCCCAGCTATTTTTCATCAAACCAAGTTAGTGTATTATTTAAGTTATGATTTGTAGCAAAGCAATTGATTAATGTTTGATAACAAAGTAGAACATAAACCTGTAATTATGCTTTTCTAAAAAACAATTCCCTTTTGCCATAAAATTCCCCATCCGAAGGGCCCTGCCACCTTTCCCCCAACAGTGCAAAAAAAACACTGAAGGTTATGCCATTTTAGTTGATTTTTTATGGCTTTATATTCTGACATATTCGCATTACATTGGGTATATTGTGTATATTGGGAAAGGGCTATTTTCCGCCCGTGCAAACATTGGAAGGGGCCAATGTCCGGCTTAGCAATTTTTCAGGAATGGGATAATGTCCAACTAAAGTCCAAGAATCCAATAAATTATGAGATTTTGATTGTGATCTGGAAAACCATCTGGATCTATGGATCTTTAAAAAGATTCCCTATTATTTGGAAATATCACGTAGGCTTCTTGGATCCGCCGACCCAATTTTTTCCAAAAAGCAAAAAAAAAAATTTGCAGAATGTAACCGATATCGTAAAAATGACCGTGTGAATGGGTTTAAACCTGTTAAACGGAATGCAAAAAAACGCAGAAGAAATGACTAAATTTTATGTAACATTATGCATTGTGACTGTATATCGCTGTATTATTCATATGATCTGCTCTCTGTTATTTTATACATCATGCAACACTTAGTCAGAAGAAAATGCTCAGTAAAATCAAATTAAGATGTAAGAATCATTGTGTTAAATACACATTTATGATTTTATATCAATATTATAATTAAAAAATTTCATTGTTGTATATTGATTTATTTATGTGATATATTCAGTAATTTGTCCGTTTATTAAACGTGCTATTATACATATAATGTGGCCACTGCCCAGCGATATCTGACATACTGTGTTTAAGTTTTGGCATATTTTATTTTTTATATGATAAAGACTGCCTTTTAATGTTACTATTATTGGTATTTATGTCATGTTTATCATGCAGTGATTAAGTTAATGTTGTGTATTATGATTTTTGTAAGTAATAATGCATAAAGATTTTAATATAACTGCCCATTTCCATTTGTGAAATTCTGGTCATTAATTTACTCAATTCTGTATTGTTGTTTTTTAGCTCACCTGAGCACGAAGTGCTCACTGGTGAGCTATTGTGGTCAGTTTGTGTCGGTGTCGGGCGTCAACATTTCACTTCGAACAGCTTCTTCTAAAAAATACTAGGCGGATTTTAACCAAATTTGGCAGGAATGTTCCTGGGATGGTCCTTTACAAAATTCCTTAAATTTATTTAAATATATTGAAAACTCTGGTTGTCATGGCAACCAAAAGCTTAAAAACTGGAAAACTTAAAAAATCTTCTTGTCAGAAACCACTGGCTGGATTTGAAAATAGTTTTCACAGAAATGCTCCTTGGGTTACCCTCTACCAAATTACTTCAAGTCATTTTGATTTGTTAAAAAGCATGGCCGCCAGGGGGCAGGGCAGTTTTTCCTTATATGGCTGTATTGAAAACTTTAAAAATCTTCTTGTCTGAAACCACTGGCTAAATTTCAAAATAATTTCGCATACATGTTCCTTGGGTGACCGCCTACCAAATTCCTGGAAATCATTTTGATTCGTTAAAAATATTGGCTGGACAGGCCTTTTTTTATGCCATTTTTGGGGCCGATTCCCCTAGTGAAAAAGTATACACTTTTCCCCAATTTAATCCTAAAATTCCCCTGTCATATATGAAAAATAAATATTTACAAATCACTAGCAATGACTGCGTACTGAAAAGAATACTGGGCAGTCCCGATTTTGTTTGTGTCCGCATTTTAAACGCGTTTGACTGTGGTTCCCGTTCTCGCTAAATCTCTAGTACAACAAGAAATATCACCACGGGAACAAGACCAGATGCTAACATCCGCTTTGAATTTTCAACATGTCGCATCATATGTTACGTTAGAAAACTGAAGAAAGACATGGCTAAAGGCTGTAAATGCATTGATTTGTTGTTTAAACAAGATTCTTTAGATTAAATCTCAAAGAAAGCGAAATACGGTGATAAAGAACCAATTTCTGAGCCATCTTGTTCGACTCGAGAGTTCGTCGTCAGACCAGCCGCAGGAACCTTCACGTGAGTTTCTGCAACCGTTAGATGTACCATTTGATGACAAAAAGAAATCGATTTGTGACTCAGATAGTGATAGCGCTTCATCCCAACCACTACATATGGTTCCAGACGCTCGTCTTTTTACATCAGTTAAATACGAGTGCAAGTTTAGCTGGCTATATTTTTCTGCGGTGTTGAGGATGTGCTGCCATCTTCAGGGATGATGAAGTGATGGTTAGGTCCTTTTCTGCCATGGAGTTTCTAGTCAACCTTAGTGGGATTTTGCCCACTTCAACTGCATGTGTAGAGAGGCTGTTCAACCTGATGAACTCTATCTGTACACCATCAAGAAGTACCCTGGGGCAAGTCAAGCTTGAGGCCCTGATACGAATGTGCTGTTGTGAAACAGATCTATCGAAGAGATACATTGAAAGTATTATGAACATGTTCAAGTCTTGTACCAGGGACATTGCCTTGTCAACAAATTTGAAATGTACTACAAACATATATTATGATTTTCACACTAATACTGCTGAATAAAGTGTGCTATTGTTGATATTTTAATAATCTGTAAAATTCTCCTATTAGACATATTTTCCCTCTTGAATGGACCCGCCACCTTCCCCTAAAAGCCAAAAAAACGGCTGCTGGAGGGCTGGGCAGTTTTCCTTATATGGCTATATTGAAATCTTAAACAATCTTTTTGTTAAAAGTTATTATGATGCTTTAGGTGAGCGACCTAGGGCCAAGAAATAAAAAAAATCTGGCCCTATCTTGGCAGACATCTGCAATCTCCGTGTCCTTAGTAGTTTGAAATAGGTCTTTTTAAAAGAACCTTCTATTGAAAGAAGGTATCATTCAGCAGATATTTTTGCATGTTTGTAAAACACTATAATACATCAACTGATAAAAAGACCAAATTACTAGGCATGCTTGTGTTCAAGTCCAGTTAGATAAGAAACAGAAGGTATTAATTTGCATAGATAGCTGCCTGTCTTAGGGCATGTCCCAGCATAACTCTGTTGGCAGATTCAAGATTGTTTAGTGTTGATAAAAAAAGTTTGTTACTTCATGCTGATAACATTTTGATCTGCTGTAATGAGATTTTTGCTTTGTGTGTCTTTCACATCTCTAGTAGCTGAATTACATAACATTGTACTGTATAGATATCTACAATGTTTAAGAATGTTGTTCTGAAATTTTGTTCTGTTCTTCATGCTCATTTTTCATCGCATCAGGTAAATGCAATTGGGAATTGAAGTCTATTACAAGATCAGTAATTGCCTTTTGTAGAGTCAGGTACTATGATTAAGCTTGGTCCTTCATTTCATGAGGTCAACATTTGCTCATTACTTGGTCAGGTTGAATTCTTCAGAAATACAGGTCAAGTGCAGTAAAAGGCCATATTGGGTCAAACACTAAGTGAGTCGGTCAAATATCGAAAAGCGTTTGAGTCGACACGGAATTCAGTTCACTGAATGCGAATATTGGTGAGAGGGACTGGACAGATCACGAAATGATGTTCTAAAAAAAGAGAGAAAACTTCCCTTATAGACCTTGAAACAATAAAAAACATAATGTGACGTTCAGATACATGATTTAACCGAGGTGTGTATCCATATGCCAACAGTTAAAAAGACATAACAGATCTCTGCATTGTGTTGAATACTTCATTTAGTCCATGCGTATGAAACAATCAACTTATAATGGGTAGACTATACATGTATACATGTGTGGTTGTGTAACCCTGAACAAAATACTACTGGCAACATAGCCTGGTGATAGACATGAAGCTGTTAGAAGCTTCACAGGTTTACATAATTCCAATATACAATGGGATGATAAGAATTTGCCAATTTCTTGTTTTTTGGATGCTGAGTCTTCATAGTCAGTATCTTCATATACAGTGCCATAGCCAGGTTTGATCTAGAGGCTCTGTGCTGCTGTATTTACCTGTATTTTCATGCATGCTAAAGTATAATTTATTGTGAATGTCATTATGTACAGTGTGAAATAATATGTATTGCATCGCTAAATGTAGCTTTTATCACCATTTATTTCCTAGTACTAAGATAGGATATTGCTACAAGTGCAGAGATATAGGATATTGCTACAAGTGCAGAGATACGGATCCTAGCTCTTACGTCACTACAGGATTAATTTATAGTATCGTTTTATGCATTTATAAAATCAAATGTAACAATTGCCTGTAAGGTCTAAATGTCAGAAGAATTTAAAATAGAGTAAACAATGAACGCAATTTATTATGAATTTCAAGTGTCTGTAAGGAGATGGTGAAAACAGTGTTGATATGCAACTGCAACTTCCGTATATTCCTAATAAACGCGCCCCGCCCCCCCCTTTTTAATAATTCCCAAATCTCCATGCCTACTTAATGCCATTGTTTTGCTCTTAAACAAACAGTGCAAATGCATGCCAAACACCTTAAATATTTGAAAGAAATGTCAACAGAATGAGCTACTCAGTCAAATTATCATGTTTTCTATATACGAGGCGCGTCGTGAGAAAACCGGTCTTAATGCATGTGCATAAAGTGTCATCCCGGATTAGCCTGTGCAGTCTAATCCGGGAAGGCATTTTCTGCTTTTATGGTAGTTTCTGTTTCAAGGAAGTCTCTTCTAAACATAAATTCACTGTCGGCGGAAAGTGCCGTCCTGGATTACGCTGTGCGGACTGCACAGGCTAATCCGGGACGACACTTTACGCACATGCATTATGACCGGTTTCCTCACGATGCGTCACATACTGGCATTCATGAGGGACCACCAAGAACTGAGCTCATATTAAACACCCCCATTTTGGAAAATGTCAAGCCCACAAGGGTATTTATGAGGGAATATATACGAGGCGCGTCGTGGAAAAACCGGTCTTAATGCATGTGTGTAAAGTGTCGTCCCTGATTAGCCTGTGCAGTCTGCACAGGCTAATCCGGGATGGCACTTTCCGCTTTTATGGTATTTTCTGTTTCAATGAATAGTCTTCTTACCATAAATCCACTTTAGGTGGAAAGTGTCGTCCCGGATTAGCCTGTGGGGACTGCACAGGCTAATCCGGGATGCGCTTTACACACATGGATTAAGTCCGGTTTTCCCACGACGCGCCACATACAGTCAGTGGGTTTCCAGTCAGCATTTAATACTAAAGGAACCAAGAACCAGTAGGTTATTGGGGAATCAAGGGAAAGGTGAAGAAAAATACTATGAGGAAAATTGTCAGAAGCTTTCTTTTGTTGATCACACTCTTGAAACCAGTGCTTCAGATAAGGTTCTATAATTATTATGGTAAATATGCAAACAATATAATGTCTATGTTAAAGGTTTATTAAAAGATGGAAAAATATTGAAACAACAAATGCTATTGAAATAATGTGTCCTATATTTCCATAAATGTATTTTGAGAAACTCATTTTCAGTATGTGTTGTTTCGAAATCAATCATGGTATCTGTCAAGATTTTTAATGCTTACTGGTACCCCCATTTTTACATTTTTATGAGTATTTCCCAACTTTTAAAGGAGTATTTACTCCAATAGTCCTTTTATCTAGACCACTGCAGTCTTCAATCAAAATATTAACATAGCAAATCATTAATAAGTCCTCAATCATTGAGCTTGATTTGATGTGTCAACTGAAGCTGTGCTACAAAAAACAATAAGCATGGAACCAGTAGTATCAGGAATTCTCCAGTTAACCAGGATGTCCAGAATCCAGTTTCTGTGACCTTCACAGACAAAGTAGTGTGATGATTGTGAATGGGTAGAGATATGCTGCCATTTAACCTGTTGTGGAGAGAGCTATTGAGAGGGAACCCTGCTGTAAAACTCCAATACCAGGGCTGTCTTGTAGATAAATCATCAAAGCGCTGATAGTATAGGGACAGTGTTGGCAAGAAAAGGAAAGAAACCAATCAAGGGAAATAGAGTGCAAACATTTTTCAACAGAAGGAAAACATTATTTTGTTTGAACGAAATTGAATTTCTGCATTGCCATTTTTACACAAGGCAAATCAAACTACTTTCTGTTATAATCCCTACTTTCAGTATTTGTTAATGCAAACTCAGAAATATATGCATAACGGCTGTCAATGTGTGGACTAATCCTGAACGGACCGAAATAGCGGATGGAGTGTATAAATTTGGGTGTATCGATTGTTAGTGCTTTTGTTAGTTCTTCGTAGCCTGCAAAGTAAAAAGTAGGTCACGCAATTCAATCTTTTGAAATTGCCCTACTAAGGACTGTTGGCTTCCACCAACAGTCTAATTATTGGTGTTTTCTGAAGATCCTATGCCTTTTTAAAACTTTACATTGAAATATGGGACCAACAAAGCTGCCACAATTTTGTCTGTTTATGTTGTTTACTGAGCATGGAGTGGTTTTTTCTGTGCTCCATTGTTTAGTAGCCTTAGTTTGGGTTAGTGGATCTTATCTAAGATGGAGCAATGATAGTTTTATGTTGCTAACATGGGCAATCAACTAACAAAGTTTAACCCCTTGCACATACCAATAGGTTAGGTGAGCCAATTCCAATGATAGGTTATGTGATCATGCCTGGGATACTGCGGAAAGTGCCGTCCTGGATTAGCCTGTGCAGTCTGCACAGGCTAATCCAGGACGGCACTTTCCGCTTTTATGGTATTTTCTGTTTCAAGGAATTCTCTTCTAAACTTAAATCCACTGTAGGTGGAAAGTGCCGTCCCGGATTAGCCTGTGCTGATTGCACAGGCTAATGGGGGACGACACTTTACGCACATGCATTAAGCCCGGTTTTCCAATGACACGCCTCATATGGGCATACACTGGATTTAAAGGTTACATTAGGATGTCAGATCGACTCCAGGTCTGGCTGCAACATTTTTTGTACCATCTTTGAAAATCTGCTGCAGTGCATATACATCAATCTTCATTTCAGGAGCAGACGGCTAAAAATGGACACACAAATGGATTTAGAAATGGACACACAAAACAACACACAAATGACACCTCTACCAGCAGCAAGAAAGGCCTGCCACAATATGTAAGTATTTGCTGTAAGAAATCATACATGGATTCAACTGTAAATGTTGTCAGAGATTCCACTGACTAATTGTTGTGAGTAGTGTATGTCCAGCGCTGAAACAATTCTATGTCTAGGCAATGTCATTTGTTTTCTTTCTGTCACCTTAGTGGTTTAAAGGGACTAACAAATTAAACTGAACATTAAAAAATTATTTGAGAGATAACAAACAGATAAAATAATGCATTATTAGTAACAAGCTTATAACTATTACCATAAAATAATTTGTATTTACACTACTTGAAATTCAGTTTATTGTTTATATTTTCAACACTACGAAACTAGCCAAAGGGTTGTCGTGTTTTTAGCTCACCTGAGCACAACATGATGAGCTTTTTTGTGATCACCTTTTGTCTGTGGTGCATCAACATTTTCATTCAAACAACATCTCCTAAACCGCTGGGCAGATTTTCACCAAACTTCACAGGAATGATCCTTTGGTGACCCTCTTTTGAAATTGTTCAAATCGTTTCGTTCCGCTGCTAATGTAGGTCACCAGAGCTAAAAATAGATTTTAAAAGTGAAAACTTTAAAAATCTTCGCTGAAACTGCATGGCTGAGAGCTTGCATATTTGGTACTTGGCATCATCTAGTGGTCCAAATGATGCCCCTGGGGTCAAAACTTGCCACGCCCCGGGGTTCACATGGTTTATATAGACTTACATAGCAAAATGACTTTAAAAATCTTTTTCTCTGAAACCGTAGGGCCCAAAGGTTTCATATTTGGTATGTAACATTGCATAGTTGTCCTCTACAAAGATTGTTCAAATGATGCCCCTGGGGTCAAAACTGGCCACGCCCCGGGTGTCACATGGTTTATATAGACTTAAATAGCTAAATGACTTTTAAAACCTTCTCTGAAATCGCAAGGCCTAGAGGTTTGGTATTTGCTTGGTAACATTGTATAGGGGTTCTCTACAAAGATTGTTCAAATGATGCCCCTGGGGTCAAAACTGGCCAGGCCCTGGGGTTCACAATGTTTATATAGACCTAAATAGCAAAATTACTCCAAAAATCTTCTCCTCTGAAACTGCAAGGCCCAGTTGTTTCATATTTTGGTATGTGGCATCCTCTAGTGGTTCTCTGCAAAGATTATTCAAATGATACCCCTGGGGTCAAAACTGGCCACGCCCCGGGGGTCACATTGTTTATATAGACTTAAATAGCAAAATGATTTAAAAAATCTTCTCTTCTGAAACCGCAAGGCCCAGAGGTTTCATATTTGGTATGTAACATTGCATCGTGGTCCTCTACAAAGATTGTTCAAATGATGCCCCTTGGGTCTAAACTGGCCACGCCCCGGGTGTCACATGGTTTATATAGACTTAAATAGCTAAATGACTTTAAAAATCTTCTTCTCTAAAATCGCAAGGCCGAGAGGTTTGGTATTTGGTTGGTAACATTGTATACGGGTCCTCTACAACCATTGTTCAAATGCTGCCCTTGGGGTCAAAACTGGCCACACCCTGGGGTTCACAATGTTTATATAGACCTAAATAGCAAAATTACTTCAAAAATCTTCTCCTCTGAAACCGCAAGGCCCAGTTGTTTCATTTTTGGTATGTGGCATCATCTAGTGGTCCTCTACAAAGATTGTTCAAATGATGGGGTCAAAACTGGCCACGCCCCGGGGGTCACATTGTTTATATGGACTTAAATAGCAAAATGACTTTAAAAATCTTCTCCTCTGAAACCGCAAGGCCCAGAGGGTTCATATTTGGGATGTAACATTGCATAGTGGTCCTCTACAAAGATTGTTCAAATGAAGCCCCTGGGGTCAAAACTGGCCACGCCCCGGTGGTCACATGGTTTATATAGACTTAAATAGCAAAATGACTTTAAAAATCTTTTCCTTTGAAACCGCAAGGCCCAGAGGTTTCATATTTGGTATGTAACATTGCATAGTGGTCCTCTACAAAGATGTTCAAATGATACCCCTGGGGTTAAAACTGGCAACGCCCCGGTGGTCAAATGGTTTATATACACTTAAATAGCTAAATGACTTTGAAAATCTTCTTCTCCGAAACCGAAACCGCAAGGCCGAGAGGTTTGGTATTTGGTTGGTAACATTGTATAGGGGTCCTCTACAAAGATTGTTCAAATGATACCCCTGGGATCAAAACTGGCCATACCCCGGGGGTCACATTGTTTATATAGACTTAAATAACAAAATTACTGCAAAAATCTTCTCCTCTGAAACCACAAAGCCTAGTGGTTTCATATTTGGTGTGTGGCATCCTCTAGTGGTCCATTTCAAAGATTGCTCAAGTGATGCCCCTGGGGTCAAAACTGGCCACGCTCCGGGGGTCACATGGTTTATATAGATTTAAATAGCAAAATGACTTTAAAAATCGTCTCCTCTGAAACCGCAAGGCCCAGAGGTTTCATATTTGGTCTGTAACATTGCATAGTGGTCCTCTACAAAGATTGTTCAAATGATGCCCCTGGGGCCTAAACTGGCCACGCCCCGGTGGTCACATGGTTTATATAGACTTAAATAGCTAAATGACTTTGAAAATCTTCTCCGAAACCGCAAGGCCGAGAGGTTTGGTATTTGGTTGGTAACATTGTATAGGGGTCCTCTACAAAGATTGTTCAAATGATACCCCTGGGGTAAAAACTGGCCATGCCCCGGGGGTCACATGGTTTATATAGACTTAAATAGCTTAATGACTTTGAAATTTTTTTTCTCTGAAAACACAAGGCTGAGATGTTTGTTATTTGGTTGGTAACATTGTATAGGGGTCCTCTACAAAGATTGTTCAAATGATGCCCTGGTGTCAAAACTGGCCACGCCCCGGGTGTCACATTGTTTATATAGACTTCAATAGCAAAATTACTTCAATAATCTTCTCCTCCGAAACCGCAAGGCCCAGTGGTTTCATATTTGGTATGTAACATTGCATACCAGTCTTCTACAACGATTGTTCAAATGATGCCCCTGGGGTTAAAACTGGGATGCCTTAAACTCAGGTGAGCGACCTAGGGCCATCGTGGCCTTGTCTTTAGAAGATTGTGCAGCTTACCGAAAACTAACAGTGAATTGTTGGATTTGATCGGCATCGCAACAATGTTCATCATGAAAATTTGTATAGCTAGTGTTTGTAAACATTTTTACTTGAAGGATTAGTGTTTTTGCAATAAATAGAGTCGAACAAACCAAATTTCATGACATAGGTTGTATACCAACATAAACACGTAGTAAAAAGACAGTAAGATGACTGTTTATTTGTAAAGTCGGAATTAGACCACTTTCTCCTTCTGCGTTACTTTAATGATTTAGACAAAAATGAGTCCATATAAATCTCCTCTTGTCTTGATGATTTATGGTATTTTTCTACTATTAATAATCCTCTTGTTGCTCAGTGGCTGATTGCATGGTTTAAAACTGCCGTAGGATTGTTTAAAAAGAATTGTTATTTTGCAAATGTATTTATTTGCAAAATTTCTAAAGCCATCAGCTTTCAAAGAGTTATCAGGCTATGTGAACTGATAAAGAATTTAGGCCTGATTCCTTTTAAAAGACAGGCAGCGTGTTTGTTTTCAATGCTGAAACTGTTGCCAGAGATGTCAGAAAGTTGCTTGTTGTACAACAATGTACAGTAGTGAAGCAGTACTTTATCAGTCTATTGAAAAACGTCACTGTATGACAGCAGGTTGACAGAACTGTTTCTTGGAAGGATTTATGCAAATTCCGTGGAGCCCGATTCTCAATCTTACATATGATATCAAACAAATGTCATTGGAAATCAATGCCCAGGATGACACAGGGTTCATCTATGCATGTGAAGTATTGGTGGAAATAATTGCATGTACTATGGATTGTTTTTCATGGCATGTATTCTTTGAGATACTGTCAAACCAGTATTATTTTATACCTATTTATATCCTCCAATCAGCTGTCGTCATTCGTGCCACGTGACCGTCCAATATTTCATCATATTGGACGTGCACGTGTACAATATTTTCCGTATTGGACGGTCCAAGGATGAACTTATGATACTGTCCTTAAAGAGAACGAATATGCAACTTTAAGTTTTACCTCAATGTTGGCTCCGATCTACTGCTTAGAAAACTTCTATTAAAATCCAGCAACAATCATTTCAAATCCTTTCATATACATCCACGAAGCTGTATTTCTAGCTCACCTGAGCGTGAAGTGCTCGGTGAGCTATTGGTATAGGGGACCTCTCCGGCGGCAGTGTGCCGTCAACAATTTGGACCGTTATCGCGATAAAGATTACACTTTTTATTCAATCTTGACCTTACTTGCACAGTTTGTGTAGGACCATAAAATCTCGGATGGGATTGTTAATTGGGTCAGATCACACCAGTAACATCAGAGTTTTTGCCCCTTTTTCATGCAAAAAAAGTGCAAAAGTGCCCTTATCCAATGTATAGACTTTATTTTCCATCCAATCTTAACCAAACTTTCACAGTTTGTGTATGACCATCAGATCTCAGCAGACGCCAACAATGGGCCAGATTGTGTTTCAAACACCAGAATTATTGCCCTTTGTTTATTAAAAAAATGTTCAAAAATGGACATTATTCAGGATAGAGAGAGACATTTTTCATCCAATCTTCACCAATCTTGCACATTTGTCTGTTCCCATGAGATTACAGTTGAAGTCGAATATAAGCAAGATCGGACCAGAAACAACAGCATTATTGCCCTTTATTTGTGAAAAAAATATGCAAAAATGGACATTATACAGGATAGAGATTTCATTTTTTATCCAATCTTCACCAATCTTGCACAGTTTGTCTATGACCATAAGATTAAAGTTGAAGTCGAATATAAGCAAGATTGGACCAGAAACACCAGAGTTATTGCCCTTTGTTTGTCAAAAAAATATGCAAAAATGGACATTATTCAGGATAGAGACTTCATTTCTCATCCAATCTTCATCATTCGTGTACAGTTTGTCTATGAACGTAAGACTACAGGTGAAGTCGAATATAAGCATGATCGGGCCAAAAACACCAGAGTTATTGCCCCTTGTGTTTGGAAAAAAACATCAACAAGTTATCAATGACTGGCTTGCACACACGATTTTTGATTCAATGTTGACCAAACTTACAGTTTGCGCATGACCATAAAAATTGAGTGATTAAATTTGATTTCCAATAGTCGCAAGACTTGCATGCAGTTATTTGTACATGCAACTTTGATGACTTCAGAGCCTGCATTCACATCATTTATCATCATTGGAAAAAAAATTATCAAAGAAAGAGCAATATTTTACCTTATTGCACAGCCATTGCAATTATCGCATTGCAACTAGTTTTCCAAAACTGTTTGTGAAAAAGACATCAAAATCTGCTGTGCATTTTCCAGAATTATCAATGACTTAATAAAAAAAGAGTCAGGTAAGAATATCGAGAAAAATGATTTGAGAACACACATTTACGCAAAAAAACACACATTTACTACCCAAATTGTACTTTTGTTAGCCCATTGCACTAACCGATGTTTTAAATCAAAATTGATCCTACCCGCGCTGTGTATTGTTCAGGTACCTTCATGTTCAAACCTGTCACAACAGTATGGTCTTCATCTGTACCAGTTCTCAGGTGAGCGCTTTGGGCCATCATGGCCCTCTTGTTTTCTTATTAACCGTGCTAATCAGAAACACGATTTGTTTTCGAAATCACCATTTCTGGTCAGAACGCATGCGTTGTGAAAATGTCAGTTTGTCTCTAAACCTTTATCAGACTGTGAAGTGGTGTATTTAACTGTTTGTAATGTTTTCCGTACAAAAATACAGCCTGGAAGTTGCAACATGACACACAACAATCCTGGAGTCCAGTGAACACTGTTGTCCCTCGTCACTATCCATTTTGTTAACATATTACATTGTTATTCTAGTTCGAAAAATAGATGAAACACTTTCAGTTAGCTGTATAATATTCCATTCGACAACTTACATCGGTGTTAAACAGATTTTTTAAAAACAAACGCGCTGCAGAAACTTTCTATCGATCACGCCACCTTTGAAACATGACACGTCTAAATATAGCATCTACACATTCAATGTTTACAATTAGTGCAAGGTCAATGGCTCTTTCTGAGAAATATTCTAAAGTACGGAACGGTGCTTTAGCAGTTAAATTTAAATTATTAAGTAAGTTAGATGTTAGTGCATGTGACAGGATAAAAGACAAACATATATACATTGCAAATTATTTATCACATCGAGCGACGTCATATATTAATATTTTGAGCGCGTGCACTGTTTCGCGGATTTTATGTTTTAATGTAAATATTATGTACATTATGCAAATAATACAAAAATAAATAAATAGGTATATAATAAAAAGATTTTTTAACAGCGTTCTGTACAATACCGTGATATATTTTTAAACTTGTACACAGCTGACATACTCACAATGGACTCCCCTATCAGCTCATCCAGTATGGTATGTCAGCTGTGTACTCGTCCAAATATGTCACCGTATTGTACAGAACGCTATTAAGTAACCTAATATTATTCGTTGATCACTAATTTTTGTGGATTTTGTGGGCGGGCTCATCCACGAATTCAATGTACACCGAATGTTGTCCAAAGTTGTATATCCAAAATTATTCACACCTACTTCGCAGCTCTTTCACTGACATGTGTAGTGCGACAAATAAAAACTCAACATCAATGTACAGTTTGATGTATTAAATCAGCGATTATAAATCTTTTAACTTGGCAGCCAAATAAAAGTTATGGGTCATGAAAAACATGCTACACGCTGTCCACGTGGTGGGGACGAAAATAAGATATTGTTTTTTTCCCCTCCCGCGACCCATGCTAATAAAGGGTGGGTCGGAAAAATATTTTATTTGTATACACAATAAGTCATTTTCATTCATGTTTTCCTTATGTTCGAAATGTTACGTTATCGTATAAATTCTTAATATTTTCGTTGTAGTAGATTAATAACGTTCTGCTTATTTACGTAATACTATGTTCTATTTACCTTACAATAATGTATCAAATAACGTACATTAAAAACAAGAGCGTTAATAATAAAAACCTGTTAAAACTAAGGAGTTATAGCATGACGTTGCAATTTGCGGGGCATCCAAAACTGAACACCGTTAGCAACAGCCATAGCAATGGTGACTGTCAAACTGCGGCTAGCAGTTTGTAGCTGAAAAGCATGTTACACGCTTAGCACATGGATAGTGTTTAAAAGCATCAATCTGTAATACTGTATCTGAACAACGCAAATGCTAGAGCATAAATGAATTAGCATTCTATGGAAATAAAAACAAATAGGACTTTGTTCATTAATATAAAGAAAGCAACAGAACATTTTTGATAAATTACAATAAAAAGAAACGGCGCTGAAGTTTATTTACTTTCATTTTTGACAAGGACTTTAGTTCCGCTAACTTTCATTCATGTTGTTGCCTCAGCCAAAGTTTTTGCATAATTCTAACCGTGTGCATTGATGAGTTTGAATAACACTTTCGTTAATTATTACTAGATCTAGTATTTGTATTTTTTAAAAACAAAATAAGACGTTTGATACGAACAGTTTGTCGAGTTACATGACGTCATAATTCATATTCTTAGTAAACGGCTCCTTTCACCAAAATTCACCTAAATTATGATATTTATTTATAATTATTTATTTATTTACTATTTTAATTTGTAGTAATATATTACAAACGCGGCTGTTAAAAACACGCATATGTATAACAAAACACATACCTAACGCAAATGTGTTATGAATGACTTGCACCTTTACCAATTAAGATTAGATTGAGGGCGTGATAAGCTTTCTAACGACGACGCTCATTTGCATGTTGGAAATTTTATGCGTTCTCATTGGCCGACTGTTTGGCTCTTGTTAAGCTGACTCCTCCTGCGTCACGATTTTATCGATAATGGACACTTGGTGCATAAATCCGAGTTTGTTAATTGCCGGTGGGAGTTCTTTGCCTTCAAAAAAACATGCATATGCGAGCGGAAATGGTTAGTTTGGCACTGAATGTAATGGCATCCTTTTCGTAAAAGCATGCGTCAAAATACGCCGAATTACGCGTTACCGAGAACTGTTCGTTTAAAGTAATTTTATAAGCGTCTGGTAAAAGTAAGATTTGTACACACTATTGGATTCTTTTCAAGATTTGCACCCCGCATTTTCACACACAAATAAAATAAAATATTGTTTTCTTTGGTCTATAAAATTGTTTGGGTCGCGGCGAATTTGCTGGGTCGGTCGCTGGGGTTGGGGGGGAACAAACAATATTTTATTTTAGGCCTGGGTGTTAACAGCAGTATGTCATAGATCGATACTAGTCTATCTGAATGACAGTAACGTTATCAATTGGGCATTTTAGTGTTTTAGAGGAAATGTCAATGGTGTCAACAAAAGACCATGTACCAATATGAGATAAGTACGACTGCACATTGTTGGCAATACCGAGTTGGTTGTGTTGCGCGTCAAAACTTATATTCAAAAGAAATGATTTCACAGTTCCTTGCACTACGAAATGTTTATAACGCTGTTCAATACACTCACGCTTTCCCTGCGGACGACGTGACATTGTTAACATCAGCATTATTTTGCTCGCTTTTGCGGCAAAACACGGGTTTTATATGAAATACATGTGCACACTGAAAAAATATTTAATCCCGATGATCGGTTCGGTGCTGTTACAGAAGGGACCACGTTATCGTGAGATTGAGATGATAAGAGACGACAGCAGATGATCAATGTGTAACATTATGCACTTTCAGATAGAAACTGGGATTTAAAAAATTAGGCAAAAAGTCAAAATCCATTAATTTAAGATCCCACGAATATGAAGTTTTTTTACTAATCCTCAAAATTTAATGTAAACAAAATTATATAAATTCACAGTAAGTGCCTGTACCATTGAGTGTTTTACATGGTGCTCCTGTTTATGTCTCAGCTTCAAGAAGATGACCTCACATTTTAAAAGCCAACACTGTATGGTGGCGCCAATATAAAATGGCAACATCAAGTGTTCGCAGATGAAACATGAGTTTCCAATAATGTTAACAAAACAGATACAAGCTGTTCGTTAACTTTATTGTTTTTATACTTCCTTATATTGAGACCTTGCTTGAGATTGCATATAGGGTGGGCGGGGTCAAGGTCTGTATTACTAAAACTAGAAAAGTGGTTTCCGCTTAATAACTTAAGAATGCATCAAGATATTTGAATGAAACTTCATACATAGATACCTTGTATCTAGACTATGCTTGGGATTGCATATGGGGTGGGTGAGATCAAGGTCAAGGTCAATGTTACTAAATATACAAAAACGGTTTCTGCTCAATAATTTGAAAACAAATTGCGATATTTTAATGAAACTTCATACATAGATACCTTATAACAAGACCTCGCTTATGAATGTACATGGCACCGAGAACTTTCATTCATTATTGTGTTGACTTTTATGCATTTTGTTAGAAAAATTTGGTTTTCTTGGAATTTCCACGTTTCTTGTATCGATTAGTATTTGACCATATTAGATACATGTTCGTTCAGTATTTTCTGGATGGTTATGCATGGTAGATTGATCAAGAATTGCTAAAATAAACTGCAATAAATGTTCCAAAGCAAAAATTCAATCTCACAGCAAAAGGTTGAAAATAACATCACTTACATCACTACATTTTTTTACGCATCTGGTTTTGCAAATAATTAAGTGTGATTTATTTATCTTGTAATTGTTAGTATAAGAATTGTCATTCTAAATTTAGGTTGTACATTCGTGTACCCTTGTGCAGCAGCTCAGTTGGTTCATGTTGCTGCACCGCACAACAACAGTGCAGCAACCTGTTTAAACACATTCTGTGCTGGTTGGGTTGGTTGAACATTTGTTATCTATTGTTTTTATTGAGGCGTAAAAAAAAAAAAAGTTTGTTTTAGGTAACATGCCCCAAAAAAATAGGGTAAGTAGGTTAGGATTTTTTTTTTTTTTTTTTTTTTTTTTTTTTTTTTTTTTTTTGGTGAATGGTCAACTTGAAGATTCTTAAACTGAATCAATATTCAAAACATATCAGTAATATCCTTAAACATTGTTTATAAGTGGATAATATCAAAACAAAACACTTACTTATCCAAAACACATTTAATTGTAGAAAAAGGTAAATAAAACAAATATCAATCTGACAAACCCAATAAAATGTTCTAGGGTCGGGGCATTTTTTTAGGGTAGGTCGGGTTACCTGAAACAAACTTTTTTTTTTATGCCTGAGTATAAATAGTGGGATGTACGGGCATTCGGGGATTTTTCTTGGGATTTCTGGAATTTTGGCTTGTAGAACTATTTTTCACTATTATGAGAAATAGTCAGGGTAGAAGCCTTGTTTGGGGTGGTGTAGATTTCGGGAGATTTGTTTTGGATTGTGAAAAGAGGTGCTGTTGTCATTTGGAGAGACTGAATACATTTTTGTTTTATAGTGTACATATTCTGCGTTGTACTGTAAGAAATAAAACGACAAGTAATAATGACTATTTTGAGTGTCGAAAATCAGCGGACAAATCACCGCCCATTCAGTGAAAATTTGGTAACAGTGGTGACATAACGGACAATTCCCCCTACCGAACATTATAGCGGAAAATGTATAACAATCAGAAACTATGTGAATGAACAGTGTTATATATCTACATGTGAGAGAACAGAAAGAAAATTATTACTGGACATCATCAAATTTGTAATAAGTAATAGATGTCACATGTTTCTAACTCAAGATATGGTCTTTGCGATATTACAATATAATTGCATTTTACATGTTCCAACTATGTTGATGACACAAATGAACCTAAGTTCAGCAGTTACTGCATCCATAGCAACAAATGTTTGTCCTCAAAACAAACGTGGTTGGCAAGAGCCTGAAGTTTAAATATACTGTGAAAAGTGAATGCCACATTGTTTGAGTTATCTGTGAATTACGCAGACAGCATGATACCTAGTGTTGGGCCGATTAATCATTTCGTCGATTAATCAACGACTAATAGGTAATGATTAATTAGTCTATTAAGATTTGGGATTAGTCAATGAATTGAAGATGTATATGCAGGAGTTTTCTTTCTTAAAAAATGTCCAATCCCTTTCTTTTAACTTGAACAAGTCATCCGATTCATTTATATGTTTCAGTGACCAAATAATATAATTAAATAACACACATGCACATATAATTTAATACATTTTTCAATAGAATAAAATGTATACATTTATATATTTTAATATGATTTGTAGAACTAATATTCGTCACAGGAATGATCATTGGGTGACCCTTTTTCAAAGTTGTTCAAATTGTTACGGTCCACTGCATATGTAGGTCACCAGAGCTAAAAATAGATTTTAATCATGTAAACTTGAAAAATCTTCTCTGAAACCGCAGGGCCCAGAGGTTTCATATTTGGTATGTAACATCCTATAGTGGTCCTCTGCGAAGATTATTCAAATTATGCCCCTGGGGTGAAAAGGGGAAGCGCCCGGGTGTCACATGGTTTATATGGAATATATAGCAAAATGACTTTAAAAATCTTCTCCTCTGAAACCACAAGTCCCAGGGGTTTCATATTTGGTATGTAACATCCTATAGTGGTCCTCTACAAAGATTGTTCAAATTATTCCCCTGGGGTCAAAACGGGTCACGCTCCTGGGGTCACATGGTTTATACAGAATCTATAGCAAAATTACTTTAAAAATCTCCTCTGAAACTGCAAAGCCCACAGGTTTCATATTTGGTATATAACATCCTTTAGTGGTCCTTTACAAAGTTTGTTCAAATTATGCCCCTGGGGTCAAAACGGGCCACGCCCTGGTGGTCACATGGTTTATATAGAATATATAGCACAATGACTTAAAAAATCTTCTCCTCTAAAACCACAGGGCCCAGAGGTTTCATATTTGGTACGTAACATCCTATAGAGGTCCTCTACAAAGATTGTTCAAATTGGGCCCCATGGGTCAAAACTGGCCACGCCCCGGGGGTCACATGTTTATATAAACTTAAATAGCAAAATCTCTTTAAAAATCTTGTCTGAAACCGCAAGGCCCAGAGGTTTCATATTTGGTATGTAACATCCTATAGTGGTCCTCTACAAATAGTGTTCAATTTATGCCTCTGGGGTCAAAACTGGCCACGCCCCGGAGGTCACATGATTTATATAGACTTAAATAGCAAAATGACTTTAAAAATCTGCTCAGAAACGGCAAGGTCCAGAAGTTTCTTATATTGTATATAACATCGTATAGTGGTCTTTTACAAAGATTGTTCAAATTAAGCCCTGGGTTCAAAACTGGCCACGCGCCGCAAGGCCCAGAGGTTTTGAATTTGGTATGTAGCATCCTATAGTGGTCCTCTACAAAGATTGTTGAAATTATGCCCCATGGGTCAAAACTGACCACACCCCAGGGGTCACATGGTTTATATAGACTTAAATAGCAAAATGACTTTAAAATTCTTCTCCTATGAAACCGCAAGGCCTAGAGCAGTCTTGACCCTAATTGTTTCAAAGCACTTGCCAGTACGGGCAAGCTTGTTAGCAAAACCACTTGCCCGAAATCTGTTTAACTTGTCCGCTCTTCAAATGCTACTTTACAGCAATATAAGAAAATGTCGTGTTCTATAATTATATTTTTTCATATTTTATTTCCATAGTCATGTCTGTCATCTTGTTTTTGTTGTTCTCCCTCAAAATGGGAACAGCATAAGGTTCATCATATTGTGTATGTCATGTGTCAGATGTGATTTAAAAGATAAACAAGGAAATATCTAATGTCCAAAAGGTATGTGGCTCTGCTCAAAAGGAGAGGGGTGGACAACTGGACCAATTTGTTGATATTCTCTAATAACTTGATAACTCACTTAAATGCTTCTAATTAAGGTTTTTATACAAAGTATATTTATTGGATAATCATATTTGCACAAATATGTTGTATTTCAAAAGATATTCAACATTTCTCTGTGAACCAACTCAGAGGGGCAGCAGAGCAAAACTAAACAAGGAGCAGGGTGAAGCAACCGGCTATTTCACTCTTATTAAACTACAAGCTACATTTCACGAAAGTTGTTCCAAAATAGTTCCTACCAAAGAAAAGTATTTCAATGCAGTCTTACTTTCAAACAACATGCACTTATGCAATTAATTTCATATTCAAAATAAAATATTTATATACAGGGTTTCCCGCAGGATTTCTTGAAGGCATGTCGGCATCCCCGACACCCCACCTGCTAAAAAAATCGGCTCGAACACCCCCCCATCCCCCAAATCAGCATCGCGCTTCCCCACCTTCCCGAAATCGGCTGCGACGTTCGAAATCCCGGCGGCGATCAATTCGGCAGTATCGCTTTAACTACCGCTCTTTATCGCTTAAACTGCCTAGCCTTTTGCTCGACCAGCACCTCTCTTTGCATTATCTTTACTTTCGCAATTCTTACTTTTACACAACTGAAAATACCGTAAATTACCATGTATAAAGCGCAGTTTTTTACCTCCAAGTTTCGAGTTAAAAAGTTGGTGCGCGTTATACATGTACATTGAAACAATGCTTTTTTGGTCGAAAGTTTGCAAAAATTGCACGATAATCGTTAAGATCCACCATATTGACGCCATTTTGTTTTCACATAATACTACACCCCATCATCTTTCAGTCTAAATGGGCCGTTGTCGATATGTCAGAAATGGAAGCGTCAGTATCAAAAACGCCGTGCGGTAAGTTTTAAATAATAAAAATGTGTGAATAAAATATGCAAAAAATGTCTTTGTTTGTATTTTACACCTTGTAATTGACGTTAGATGACGAGGATAAAACTGACCGACATCGGCCCTTTACAGGGCCACACATACTCCTGAAGTAATTATCTCAAATTGTCAACATTATAGTGCCATGTAACCCACATGCACTTGTCATAAAACGCTTATTATTTACATCAGAGATAAAAGCTATCCATTCAGTGACACGGATCAATGTTTTGATCACGTGATCGGCTAATTACACAGTGGCGGCCGATTTTGCTGGTTTTCGAAGTTTCGGAACTTAAAATATTTTTTTTCCCGATTTCGCATCAAAAAATGGATGCGCGTTATACATGATAGCACGTTATACATGGTAATTTACGGTATTACAATTATTTCTCATACTAAAACTGCAATAGTCGCGGTTTTCTTATTTGAATAAAAACTCCTTCGGATACACTGTACATCACCATACTAGGCTGCTAGGCTGCATTTGTTATGGAATGAATATTTAATCATACATTGTATTCAGATTCGTTGAACAGCCTAGCTGTCTTTTTCCGCCTTGGAATTCTGTCATGACCGCTAGTTTTTTAAACATCTTTTTATTTCATAATTTTTCGGGTGGGAAAAAAATCGATCATTAATATCAGTTATACTATGCGGACATTAAAAGCCGAATATGTCACCGTTGTTTTAAAATACTGGAATATGCGGTTCCTAATCGACATAAAATACATATCTGTATGTCCATGTAAAAAGCGTTTTTTTCTACAAAAGTGTGCGAAAATTATGTTTCCATGCACAAGGTCACGGATGCCTCATGAAAAACGTGCGTGTACTCGTCACGTGCTTAATATCAGTGTTTATGTGGACAAAATTAAATTTGACGACGTTAAATTGTGTTTTAAAATTATGCTCTATATTACATTATTCGTTTGCATATTTTTGATTGTCAATTTGTTAAATGGATAAGAAAATTACCGGATAAAATAAAACGTTTAATATAATAATCAAATGTTTAAAAATGCCTGTTCACTTTTCCCGGCTCCGCTAGTATTTTTTAGTTGGTAGTAAGGTATAAAATCCGCCCTAAATCGCCATATTTAATTGGCTAATGAGATCGTTGTGGACGGAACTACACAGTTCAGTCATGTGTCAATAACATTGTTGGAAGTTATATTATCGATCAATAGGGCGTTCGTTTATGGCCCTGTGGTTAAAGATCGGAGTAATAGATAGAGGGATTAAGGTTTGTCACTTTGAAAATTAAAGCATGTTGGCATTATTTAAGCATCATCGGCTAATAACAAACTGCTTTGAAGGCATGTCGGGCCCGACAAGCGATACAGGCCTGTGGGAAACCCTGATATATTTGTTAATTACTGCAAACAATGCAAGTATGTGTACACTTCAAATTCAGCCAAACTAGCATGTACTCCAACTCAATTAATGTAGTCTGCATCTTAAGCTTTTGAATGGAGAAGCGTTTACTCGACTACGATCAATTGTCTATATATTTCAATAAGCGTCTACACAACAATGAAGACCGCACAGCATGATGACGTCATATGTTTATGTGTAAATACTTTATGTGCCAATAAAACAACGGATTTTATGAATATTTTCTTCGAAGAAACAATCTTGAATGTTATTTTTAATGCATTTCTGTTTCCACATAATATATAAAGCCTCTGAAAACACTTGCCCAATCGGGCAAGCATCCGGCATTTTCTGCTAGCCCGAAATCAAATCTACTTGTCCTGGGCATCGGGTAACCCAGTTACGACGAAGACTGCTAGAGGTATCATATTTGGTATGTAACATCGTATAGTGGTCCTCTACAAATATTTTTCAAATTATGCCCCTGGGGTCAAAACTGGTCACGCCCGGGGTCACATGGTTTATATAGACTTAAATAATGACTTTAAAAATAATCTCCTCTGAAACGGCAAGGCCCACAGCTTTTATATATTTGGTATGTAACATTGCATAGTTGTCCATAGTTGTCAAATCTGGCCACACCCCTAGGGGTCACATGGTTTATATAAACTTAAATAGCAAAATGAATTTCAAAATCTTTACCTGAAACCGCAAGGCCCAGAGGTTTGTTCAAGATTGTTCAAATTATGCCCCTGGGATAAAAATAAGCCACGCCTCAGGGATGCAAATTCAAATTGGGTTACAAGGTCTCAGGTGAGCGTCCTAGGACCCTCAGGGCTATCTTGTTTCTTCAGACCCTTAGCATTACATGTTGTTTATCAATGCCATGTTTGTTGTTGTTGTTGTTTTTTAAAATACATTTTGCATGTTTGTACCCAACACAAGATAAAAGATTTATTGTGTTTGTGTGGTTGCTTAACTTTTCAATAATTCATTTAAATTGTATATGTATCCTGTCAATAGTCCAGTGTGTTAGCAGAATAATGCAGTTCACAAACTGTATGTACAAAAACATGTTTGATGTCTATTTCCTTCATAATTGCTATATAAATCAGGCACATATTTATTGCCAAACTAAAATAAAACAATGTAAAAAATTGAAACGTTGCAGTCTCTGGTGTATTTCCTTTACTTTTCTAGAATCCTGATTAATCGTTTATTTAGTCAGAACTTGTTGCTGATTAATTGACTAAAATTTTGGACACTTAATAACAACATTAATAATACCTTATATCAAGACCTTGCTTGGGAGTGCATATGGGGTGGGTGGGATCAACGTAACCATTACTAAAACAGTTTCTGCTCAATAGCTTGAGAACGAATTGAGGTATTGGATTCTAACATAACATGCCCAGGTTGTTCTATAGACGAAGAGCAACATAACTGTGTTAAAACCACCCATAAACAACACAAAAAATAGTTCAGATCCTGACGTAATTTATTTGTTTGAATGAAAGTGACGTAACTATGAATTTGTATCAATAAATGACCTCACTGGTAACAGTGGTGATGCGGATTCGAACTTTCGTTAGGTGATATAGGAGATAAATAGAAAAATGTTGCTCGAATTGTTATTGCCAAAAAAATGTGTCGGATCATGTAAGAATCAAAATAATATTCGCTTTAGCATTGTTTACCGGGAGATAAACAACGATTTGTCGTTCTAATGGGAGTATGCACCAGATCTCCAAATCATTGTTAATTAGCCGATAAACAATGCTAAATCAAAGATGATTTCTTAAAAGAAATTTTAAACGTAGATACCTTTGATCGAGACCTCGCTTGGGTTTACATATTGGGTGGATGGGGTCATGGTCACCATACTAAAAATAAAACAAACGGTTTCCGCTCAATAGCTCCAGAAAGAATCCAGCTATTGTAATGAAACTTAATATTACATACCTTATATTGAGACCTTACTTGGATTTCATATTAGATGGGTAGGTTCCTGGTCAAGGTAACCATTATTAAAAATCGAAATATGGTTTCCACTCACTAACTTGAGTACAAATTGAGCTCTTGTAATAAAACGTAATATATACATATCTTATAGTGATACCTCACTTGGGATTGCATATTAGATGGGTGGGTTCCAGGTCAAGGTCTCCGTTAATAAAAATAGAAATATGGTTTCAGCTCATTTACTTGTGTTCGAATTAAGCTATTGTAATGAAGTTGTATTACAGGAACATCTTAAGTTTATCTTAAAATAATTCACTTAAGTTTAGTATTTTTGTAATGCAATAATTGCAAAACTACTTGCGATTTTGTGAAAACCTTTACAGTGAGGTAAACAAAGTTATGATAAATAAACATTGAGCATAATGTCATAGACATGTGGAATAAAAGATTTCAACAATAATGATTTTAAAGTTGATGATTAGATTTTACTTACGATGTTTCTGGAATATTGTCCCTGGTCATGTCGCCCACTGTGTTGCTATTGCAGGATGACTTGCTGGACTGGTCGCGGCCGATCTTCTGGCAGGTGGGCTCACTAGGGGAGAAGTACCAAGAGTGGGTGCACAGTCCGATCGACTCGTCGCTGTGGCTGTTTGGGAACCCATTTGTGGAGTACTTCTCGAAGGCGTACTGGTGGACCGTGCTGATCTACTGGGTACCCATACTGCTGTACTTGGTATACGACGCCTGGAGACAGTTTGTAGAGAAACCTGTCATCTGGAGCATCCTTGGTCTGCGAGGTAGGCAATCTACAGATGTGCGCAATGTATATCCTTTGCATGCAATCTAAAAACATGCAAAATACAGTTTATTTCAAATATTATATTTGCATTAAGGGGAAATTGCGCATCTGTAATATACAATCCTAAATTATACCCCAGCTTTTTTTTGTTGGGAAGAGTTAGGGTTACCCTGCTTTATTTTGTTTGGCAGTAAAACGCTGAAAAGCTCTGTTCACATATACAGAGAAGGCTGATATTTCTAGTTAGGTCTGGTGGCAGAGTAGTCTTATTTAGTTTAGTCTGGTAAATTGAAAGCCATCTTGCTGCTGATGGAACCCTGGCAGAAGCATTCAGCTTTGTTGGAAAGCAAATTGCACATGTCAGAGAATATGAATAATGTGTACACAATAACCAGAATGCCATTGAAGTGGTTTTTACTGGACACAAAAGCAGTCACAGACGTTTGTTTGATGGATTGTCAATGTTCTAGAAACTCTAGACCCTGGCAACTGTATATGAGGCCTGTCGTGGAAGAAACGGGCATAATGCATGTGCCTAAAGTGTCGGCAGTCCGCACAGGCTGATCTGGGACTACACTTTCCTATGGAATTTTTTTTTTCTTTCAAGGAAGTGTCTTCTGAACATAAATCCACTGTAGGCAGAAAGTGCCGTCCTGGATTAGCCTGTGCGGACTGCAGAGGCTGATCGGGGAGGACACTATGCACGTGCATTAGGCCTGGTTTTCCCATGACACGCCTCATATGTATCCTAAGTTTTCTGTTCTGTAATAAATGTTTTAAACATAGACTTGTCCTTTATGAAATCAAATCAATTTTATAATGAAAAGTCATTGTTATATTTTCAAATAATTCATTTCAAAACTTAATGAATTTGATAATGTTTTTTGGAATTTTTATGTATGTTGAATTATGGACAGTGTTGTTGACCAGTTGAATGTATTCGAAAAAGCCATTTCAATATTTACATGGTATATTTATTCCCACCCTTTGTACATATGGACATCCAGAGCACACATCTCACTTTTTGCTTGACACCTCTTTAGTTTAAACATATTTATTTCTCTTGTACAACTGGCAAATATACAAATAGATGCACAATACAATAAGAATAAGAAAAGGATTGAAACGAAAGAATTTAATTCTTATATGGTTTATCTCCTCTTTATGCCTCAAAATTAAAATTGGGCAGGAAATATTTGTCTTTGTACAAAATAAGCAACTGCATAAAGCAATGTTACTCATTGTAATGCTTTTACATACAACAATAGTATCTGAAACAATACTGTCAACCATGTAAACATTTTATCAACACAGAGTCTGTTTACATATCTGAATAGTAAGGCGCGAGTTTTTTTATTTCTTGGTTCTCGATCCGCCGACCCGATTTTTTCCAAAAAGCAAAAAAAGATAAAATTTTAGAATGTAGCCGATATCGTAAAAATGACCTTGTGAAAGGGTTTCAACCTGTTACACAGAATGCAAAAAAAATATTAATGTCATGTTTATCATGTAGTGATTAAGTTAATGTTGCGTAATATGATTTTTGTAAGTAATAAAGTATTAAGATTTTAATATCACTGCCCATTTCCATTCGTGAAATTCTAGTCATTAATTTATTCAATTCTGTGTTGTTGTTTTTTGTTTTTGTTGTTATTTTCCCTCCTCCAACTGGACACTTCCAAAAATGTCCGAGAACCAAGAAATAAAAAATCTCTGGCCTAATCAATGCTGAGCTGTCCAAATTGGACACGTGTGTATTTAGTGTCGTGTTTCATTGCATCTAACTCTTTCTAAGTTCTCAATAATGCATACTGATACTTAAAACCAATTTAGTATATGACCTATAAATAGACACTCTCCCATTGGTCCAGACAGCTATCGGAAAGCAAACATAAATGTCATATTCACTGGCCTAAACTGATGTTCACTGGGCTAAAAATAGAATTCAGCTCATATTCATTGACCTAAAATAGCATTTTCTGAAAATGAACGAGTTCAATCTTGGTTCCCAGCACACAGTTTAAAATGTATTAGATACCCACCAGGATCCGACCCCAATGTACATTTCCTGTTCAGTGACTAACAGACAATTTCACTGTGATAATAATATATCACATTTATGACTTAATTACTTTACCATACGGATAAGCATACTTATTATTATGTATAGTTTTCAGGTAATATGATATATTGGAATAAATGCATGAACTTCTTTCTTTGATAAGAACTGAAAGAAAAAAAAAAATGTTTATCAATATTTACTAACAAAATAACAGTTTCTTGAATTAAAACAGTCTTATAATAAAACAGTTGTTGACTATGACATTCTACCAGTGAATTACAGATCATATTCACTGGCTCCCTAGTCAGTAATTGTATAATATTTGGATAGTTTCCATTAAATCAAGGTTTTAATTCTGTTTCAAGGTCATTCACAGTATCAACAAATATACATATTCAGTCTTTGTAAACTACATACAAAGTTGTTTAACAGTATGGTTATTCCTGGTATACTATTTTTTCGGCGTAGCTGTCTAAGATCACTTTTAACTGAGATTTTCTTGCGATAATTATGCAGCGGGAAAATTGAATGCTAATAGAATTGGGCAAATTTTCTAATTCTAGGGAATGCAAACTTCAAACAATGGTTTAATGTATACCAACAACTGTTGCATACTTTTGGGGATTAAAAATTTACATAATTGTTTACATAAGCAGTTAAAATGAAGTTATAAACATATGTTCAACATATACTCTAGAACTGAGGCTAATTATGAACGTATTTTCTCATTGTATGCCATAAACAGAATGCTATATTCATTCACGTAACGAAATAACTATTTTGTTTAGCCTACATTTATATAACGAGGGTTGAGTGTGAAACTATTGTATCTGCTTAACATTTCTATATCAGATACAATAGTTTCACCCTCAACCCTCGATAAGCACTACGCTCTATAAATAGCAATTGTGCAATGTTCCCATTAATAAATCTCATTCGCAGTGTTGCCGTTCCATGTAGCCCATTGATTCTAGCGAGTTCATCACATTCCAGAAACAGTAGTGTCATTTTAAAAATAGCGCGCGTAGCTAGCAACCGTTGTATAGCTGTGTTAATATACTCGTACATGCATCAATAATAGCGTTCAGAGAATCATAAACCTAAAAATTTCAATAAATGGGGAATTTATATTTATAAACTTACTGTTAGTTTGAATTAAAATTGTGGTTACGCTTTATTAACGATTATTTACAATTGCATCTTTCTATCAACTTCTCCAGTAGATGTTATTTAATCTATAAAAAAGATGCTACATTTGCTATAGATACAATGTTATGAAAGAAGATTCGGAATGCGTCAAATTGTTTTTCGCGTAGCATGAATACACAATTTGCAATACTAATTATACACAGGAACCCCTGATATATCATATTTCTACTGATATAATTTAAAATTGTCATAGTCTAATGAATTTTTATGGTTGCGTTATCAAAAATAAAGTCTTCACATTTCAAAAATCGCTGATTGTTCCCTGACTATTGCTTTTTATTGGGAAAAACAGTAAAAATGCTTATTTGACTTCAAATCGTTATTATATTAGATAACTAACATGAATGGTATATTACCGGTACTATAAATAACTATATAGACTCGTCTGATACATTATCATTTTAATTCATTCCCGAAATTATTTTCTTACATTGTTAATTTGTTAAATTGGCTTGACAGATTCAGATAACAATTGTGTTAACCTAACTTATTTTGTTATTCATATATCACTGGTAAAAACATGGAGCTGTATGATTGGTTTATTCACAGCATAGATATTAATTATAATTTTATTTAACTTTTAAATTAATAAATTTATCTCAAATTAACTTTTGGGTCCGAGAAGTTTTCTTATAGTTACCGAAAAATCTGGGGTCCAATAAGTCTAATATTGGTGGGGACCAAAAAATCTGGGGTCTGTAAGTCACGTAACCGATCATCTTGGCCGTCTGTTTAGGTAATTTTTAAATGACATCTTAATATTAATTTCAATGTCGATTGTCTTTTTTAAAGACATTTCTTGTTTGTCAATGTACTTCAATTCTAAATTAAATTAGAATTTAATTATTTTCCAAATTGGGTTAAGTCAAAGCAGTCCATGTGCCTTTAATCCTTGCTCGGTCTTCCTCATATCTGTAAGTACTGTTTGAAGCAAGAAATGAACGCCTGTGCCTACTGTGTCAAATCATGTGTGATATGAGCAGAGTAATCCCTGTCACAGATGAGGGCTTGCATTCATCAGCAGTGAGAGTCAATAGTACAAGGGCATAGGAAGGTGACTATGAATAACGATGACAGAAACATAGCAGTGACAGATTGTAACTCTTATGTCCTATGAACCCTACCATTATGGTTGATGCTTATTCATTGATTAAGCTGAAATAGTTTGGCAGCTCAATAATTATGTTAATATTTTATCAACTTTTTTAGCAGTGACGGATTTAAACTCTCTCACATCCTATGAACCATACCGTTATGGTTTAAAAAATAATTTTCAATTTAGAGTTGTTTATCGGATAATAAACACTGATTTAGATTTCTGATGCGTATGAAATTAAACCACAAGGGTGTTAGCCCGAGTAGTTTAATATACTGCATCAGAACAACAAATTGGTGTTTATTAGCCAATAAACAACAATAATGCGAAAGTTATTTTGATTCTAGCGTGACCTGACAACATTTTTCTGCAATTACAATGCAAACTATATTTTACAGTTTTGGAACTATTTTTATTTCACCTGAGCACAACGTTGTCATGGTGAGCTTTTGTGATCGCCTTTTGTCCGTCATCCTTCGTTAGTCGTTCGTCGTCAACATTTACCTTGTTAACACACTATGGACCACATTTATTGCCCATTAAACTTGCCCAGAATATTTGTGCTAATGATATCTGGGTCGAGTTCGAAATTGGGTCATTTTGGTCAGAAACTAGGTCACTCGGTCAAATTGAAGAACAAGCTTGTTAAAACTGTAGATGTCACGTTTTTTGCCTAATCTTCTTGAAACTTGCTCAAAACATTTCTTATGATATCTCGGTCGAGTTCGAAAATGGTTGCCCTCCGTTAAAAAAACATGGCCGCCAGGGGTCGGGGCAGTTTTCCTTATATGGCTATATTAAAAAATTTATAAAGCTTGTTAACACTCTAGAGGCCTCATTTTTTGCCCAAGCAACATGAAACTTGCTCAAAACATTTGTCCCAATGATATCTCGGCCGATTTCGAAACTGGGTTATGTGGGGTCAAAAAATAGGTCACTAGGTCAGATTGAAGAAAAAGCTTGTTAGCACTCTAGAAGTCACATTTTTTGCCCAAACTTCTTAAAACTTGCTCAGAACATTTGTTTCAATAATATCTCGGTCATGTTGAAAACTAGGTCACATTGTATTAAAAACTAGGTCACCAGGCCAAATTGTAGAAAAAGCTTGTGAACACTCTAGAGGCCACATTTATAGCCCAATAATCATGAAACTTGCTCAGAACATTTGTCCCAATGATATCTAGGAGATGTTCGAAACTGGGTCACATGGGGTCAAAAAATAGGTCACCAGGTTAAATTTAAGAAAAAGCTTGTGAACACTGTATCGGCCACATTCTTAGTCAAATCTTCATGAAACTTGCTCAGAACAGTTTAGTTCCTTTCCCCTCAGGTGAGCGACCTAGGGCCTCATGTCCCTCTTGTTTCGGGTTGTTTATTGGTAGTGTTACAACGGTGAATGTTGTTCTTTGTCTATAGAAGACTCTGCGCGTGTCTTGTTAGAAGGATACTTAATCATTGATTATGCTGAAACAGTTTTCCAGCTCAATATGTTAATATTTTATGAACTATTTTAAGCAGTGGTAGATTGTAAACTTTCATATCCGTTCCATTTTGATTGATATTTATTCATTGATTTATCTTAAATTTGGAGTTTGCCAGCTTAATTTGTAAATATTTCATGATTCCAGTTTGATGGTTCAATAGCTTGTCTAACCAGATAAACAGAGCTGTTGTTGTTCTATTTTTGGAGACCAAACCTACGGGGATTATTGACAAAATAGGTTTAAGTTTTGTAAAAAGTATTTTCCATTTCCCATCATTTTTCTGTGTTGTGGTGACAGTACTGTTTAAACTGCAGACTATAGGGCTAATCTATTCTTAAGAGTGGAGAGTTACATGCTGTATACAAATTTAAAGTCAAAATCTCTAAGTTTTTAGCTCATGTTCAACCTTGTGCATGCATGTTACCATTCTTCCTGTGAGCCATGAATGTATGTTTTAGTCACAAGTGTACACTACAGCCTTGACTGTTTAATATTTATGCTCTGAATTTTGCTAACATCGCTGACATTTACATTTTACAATCAGACACTGCTAATGATTGAATTTCAAGTTATGAAATTACCGCAAATTTAACTGACACTTCTAGAATCAGACACTATCTCTAACACTGCTGGTATCTCAAACTGTCCTGGTATCTCTAACACTGTTAGTATGTCCAACACTGCTGGTATCTCTAACACTGCTTGTATCTCTAACACTGGTAGTATCTCTATCACACTGCCGGTATCTCTATCACACTGCTGGTATCTCCAACACTGCTGGTATCTGTAACACTGATGGTATCTCAAACACTCTTACTGCTGGTATCTCAAGTAATTCTGGTATCTCAAACACTGTTAGTATATCTAACACACTGCTGTTATCTCAAACACTGCTGGTATCTCAAACAATACTTGTATCTCTAACACTGCTGGTATTTCCATTCTCTAAAAAACTGCTGGTATCTCAAACACTGCTGGTGTATTTAGCACTGCTGGTATGTCCATCACAGATAGTATCTCAAACACTGCTGGTATCTCTAACACACTGCTGGTATTTCTAACACACTGCTGGTAACACACTGCTGGTATCTCTAACTGCTAGTATGTCCAACACTACTGGTATCTCTAACACTGCTGGTATCTCCAACACTACTGATATATCTAACACACTATCTCTAAAATACTGCTGGTATCTCAAACACTGTTGGTATCTCTAATAGTGCTGGTATATAAAGCACTGCTAGTATGTCCATCACAGCTGGCATCTCTAACACTTTTAATGTTTCCATCACCGCTGGTATATAAAGCACTGCTAGTATGTCCATCACAGATGGTATCTCTAACCCTGCTGGTATCTCCATCACCGCTGGTATATAAAGCACTGCTAGTATGTCCATCACAGATGGTATCTCTAACCCTGCTGGTATCTCCATCACAGCTGGTATTTCTAACACTCCTGATGGTCTATTTCAGACTTTGAATTACCGCTGGTCATGTTTCCGGTGCTGTTTTTCATGGGGTTTCTGCTGTGGACGCTGGACGAGTACGTACTCCACCGCTGGTTGTTCCACTGCAAGCCTCCCACTAACTCCAAGTTCCTCATCACCTTCCATTTCCTCTTCCATGGACAGCATCATAAGGTGAGTTCCAGACCCTCAAACTCCCGGCAGCAGTTACTTCCCCTGTCGGTTAACTGTAACTACTGCCATTGCAAGTAAAATCCTTTGTGATTTGGAAGAATTAAGTTTTTGTTACTTTAACTTATTTATAGCAACTCATTTTCTAGCTCACCGGAGCACAAAGTGCTCAACGATGAGCTAGTCTTGTCAGTCACCATCCGTCTTCTGTCGTCGTCCATCGTCGTCAACAGTTTACTTAAACAACTTCTCTGACACCACTTGGCAGATTTTAACCAAACTTGGCAGGAATGTTTCTGGGATGGTCCTTTGAAAAATTCCTTCATTTCATTTGAATATCTGGAAGACTTTGGTTGCCATGGCAACCAAAAGCTTTAAAAAACTGGAAAACTTTTTAAAATCTTCTTGTCAGAAACCACTGGCTAGATTTTAAAATAATTTCACAGAAATGTTCCTTGAGTGACCCTCTACCTAATTTCTTCAAATTAATTTGATTTATTATAAAACATGGCCACCAGGGGTCAGGGCAGTTTTCCTTCTATGGCTATATTGAATACTTTTAAAATCTTCTTGTCTGAAATGTATTGCTTAATTTTGAAATAATATCACGGCAATGTTCCTTGGGTGAAAGTACCATATTCCTTCAAATCATTTGGTTCTTTAAAAAGCATCGCTGCCAGTGGGCAGACCAGTTTCCCTTATATGACTATAAAGTAAGCGTTTAAATCTTCCTATCTGAAAAAACAAGCTAAATTGCACAATAATTTCACAGAGATGTTACTTGGCTGACCATCTACCAGATTCTTTAAATTTTGATTTGTTAAAAAAATATCGCTGCTGGGGGACGGGACAGTTTTCCTTATATGGCTTCTTGTCTGAAACCACTTGCTTGATTTCGTAATAAGTTCACAGAAGTGTTCCATCTACCAGATTCCTTCCAATTATTCTGATTTGCTAAAAGAACATGGCTGTCAGTGGTCCGTTGTTGATAACTGTTGGCAACATTACTTGTAAATTATTACAAGCGAATATGATTAATTATACTCAGGTGAGAGACCCAGGGCCTTTTGACCTCTTGTTTTACATCCTTGAACTGTTTATATATTATTCTATAACGTCATATTACTTCGGTATTAAATGAGATCGTACCGGTACGCATGCGTATCAGCGTACTTCTGGTAGCGTGCTGTGCTGGATTGAAAAATCGTATTGCCGATTGTTTTGGGGACATTTAACGTTATTTAATGTTAATTTTTTGTTTTAACGCTTTAATTCGTGCTACCAAACACGAATATATACGATTTATACCACCAAAAACGAATATTAGTGTTTGTTCGTCAAACAAACGCGAATGGAAAAGGAGAAAGATTCCCCACCCACTCCGGGTGAAAACGAAAGTAAAAAACTTGCAAAGGGACATACCAAGTCCAACCCATCAAAAGGCAAAATGCCTGCCAAAAAACCTGAAGAAAATAACGAAAGCGAGTCAAGTCTCGAAATAATGAGAAAGGAAATGAGAGAATTTATGCAAAACCTTCAGGGTTCAATAAACAAACATGATGGAGTGCTCCACAAAGTTTGTGGAAGGCTGATTAGTTTGGAGGAATATTCTCAGTGTGACGATTATGGGGAGTATGGATTAGAATGTGAAGAAGGGGAATTACCTGAACCCCTTACTCAGAGAGTGGACTCTCCATTGTCAGTCTCAAAGGCAAATGACCAATCGTCATCTAGATTTTCTGATGTTGTCTAAACAGTTCAAAATTCATGAATATACCGATGCTGACATTGAGCACACCTTGGCTCAAAATGTAAAGGAGATATTTAGAAATGGTATAGAAGATGAAAAATATGCAGAGCTTATTAAAGACGAAACTAACCTGAGACCAGGAAATTGTGAAGCTTTGGTCAAAGTGAAACTGAACCCTCTAATTTGGGACGGTATGTCAACTAATGCCAAATCCAAGGATCGAAGGCTGATGTATGTCTCAACATCTGTAGTAAAAGCTGCAACAGTATTGGTTAAAACAGTAAACCAAATGGCAGAGATGGAATCTGAAATACGAACATGTAAGGAGTTTGTAAACAAATGTTTTGAAACGTTGGCTTTGCTTGGACATGCTAATCATCAAATTCAGTGGGCCAGACGTGATATTGTTGAATCAGAACTGAAGGATGAATATGCCAGGTTATGCAACCATACTTTGCCATATACAAACTTTTTGTTTGGTGATGATGTCAGCAAAGCAGCCAAAGAGATTGAATATACTATCAAAATCTCAAATAAAATCAACCACAATTTTCATGGTGGTTTTCACACAAGACCCTTTGGTAGGTTTCCAAGCAGAGCTAGAGGGGTGTATCGTGGTACTGGCAGGTACCATCCATATGGCAACTACAGTGCGCCATCCAGCTCTTTTCAAGAGTAAAAAAACTATCCCCAGAGGGGAGGAAGCAAGCCTCAGAAGCATTAAATCAGGTATGTAATGACAATATTATTTTTGCTGGAAGAATTAAACATTTCCTTAAAGAATGGAAAAAATTAACTTCTGATCCTGACATTTTGGACATGGTACAACATTGTCACATTGAATTAGATGCTTCATTTTATGACTCTTCTTTTCACCAAGATGCTGGTTTCACACAATATCAGTTCAATTATGTTCAATGTTCAATAATTGATAAAGAAATTGAAAAATTGCTTGCAATTGGTGTTGTTTAAGCTGTACAGTCACAAGAAAATCAATTTCTGTCACCAGTATTTCTAAGGCCTAAGAAAAATGGCGAATATTGATTTTGAATTTAAAACAGTTAAATACCTTCGTCCCATATCACCATTTTAAAATGGAGACATTTGAACAAGCTTTGACTTTGATAAACAGGGAATGTTTTTGGCATCAATTGATTTAAAAAATGCATATTACTGTGTACCAATAGCTGAAGAGCATCAGGTCTATTTACGTTTTACCTGGAGGCAAATAATTTACCAATACACATGTTTTCCCAATGGTCTTGCTTTTTGTCCTCGGAAATTGAACAAACTGCTGAAACCTGTTTATTCAAAACTGAGAAATATTGGATTCATTAACTCGGGTTTTATTGACGACAGTATGCTTTGTGGAGAAACATTTTAAGAATGTATAAACAATGTGAATACCACTAAAAAATTAATGACGGATATCGGGTTTGTTATTAATACAGAAAAATCAGTGTTGGTTCAATCCACAAAATTGACACTTTTAGGAAATGTAATTGATTCTGAGAAAATGATTGTGTATTTACCCTCAGAAAAGAAAGAAAGGATTGTCAAAGAATGTAAATATTTGATTAATAGGGAAAATTCTGCTATTTGCAAAGTTGCACAAGTTATTGGGTATATTGTTGCATCTTTCTCAGCTGTACAATATGGACAGTTGCATTACAGAGAATTAGAAATTCAAAAAACATTAGCGTTACAAGTAGCCCATGGAAATTATGATGCGGAAATGAATATAGCAAACGAAATGAAGAATGACGTGAATTGGTGGATTTATAACATCCACTCACAGTATCGTGAAATTTCACATGGCAACCCGCAGTTTATAATACAGGCAGATGCATCTGCTCAAGGATGGGGTTTTTGTTTTTGATGATCAAATAGTTGGTGGCCGTTGGTCAGAGTTTGAAAAATTATACCATATCAATGTGCTAGAGTTATTAGCTATTAAGATTTCTCTTACATCTTTAAGGCAAAAGTTACAAAACAACCATGTTTTGATTCAGTCTGACAGCTCAACATCTGTAAGCTACATTTCTAAGTTTGGTGGTGTTAAGTCTGAGCAAATGCAATTTAGTGTCCAAAGAAATTTGGCAAATTTTCATTGAAAACAATATTTGGCTCACATGTTCAAATATACCAGGCAGATTGAATTTGGCTGATGAACCCTCTAGGAATTTTAAAGACGAGCTTGAATGGTCATTGAAATCTGAGATATTCCAAAAAATATGTAACATTTGGGATGTACCTTCCATTGACCTGTTTGCTATCAGGTTAAATGCAAAAGTGTCTGTTTTTTTGTGCCTGGAAACCTGACCCAGAGGCAAAATTTGTTGATTGTTTTACAATTGACTGGTCAAAGTTTGATAGTGTGTATGTATTCTGTCCTTTCAGTTTACTCAGCCGCAGTGTTCAGAAAATGCAGCTGGACAGAGCAAGAGGCATTGTAATTGCTCTTATTTTGCCAACTCAACCGTGGTTTCCAGTTTTTATGAAAACATTAGTAGATATTCCACTGATTCTTCCACGAGTCAATCAAATCCTCAAATTACCGTTCTCGGACATGGAACATCAAATCCTCAAATTACCGTTCTCGGACAAGGAACATCTGCTGTCACAAAAACTTGCTCTGATGGCTTGCAAGGTATCCGGAATCACTTCCGAGAACAAGGATTTCTAAAAAATCTACCAGAATACTCTTGTGCTCATGGAGAGACTCTACCAAAAAACAGTATCAGTGCTATATTAAAAAATGGTTTTCATACTGTGATAGAAAACAAATTAATTCAGTTTCGGTTTCTGTGAAAGATATTATTGAATTCCTTACAGAACTTTTTGAGGCAAATTACAGCTATAGTGCCTTAAATACAGCTAGGTCTGCTTTATCTTCCATCGATCTGAGAATAGACACAGCTATAGTGCCTTCAATACAGCTAGGTCTGCTTTATCTTCCATCGATCTGAGAATAGACACAGTTATAGTGCCTTAAATACAGCTAGGTCTGCTTTATCTTCCATCGATCTGAGAATAGACACAGCTATAGTGCCTTCAATACAGCTAGGTCTGCTTTATCTTCCATCGATCTGAGAATAGACAGTTGTTCTGCAGGTTCACATCCTACAGTCGTGAGATGTCTTAAAGGGGTGTTTAATCTACGACCACCAACAACGAGATACCAACACATTTGGGATGTTGACATGGTGTTGTGTTACCTCAAGAAATTGTCTCCTGTAAAATTTCTATATTTAAAATCTTTAAAAGATTTTGACGGCCTCTTGAAGCAAAGCCATCCTGGGTGTACACTATCATTCATTGAATTGTTGGCATTTCCACCAGATAGAAGACTGTGTGTGTTTACTTTATGAAAGAATACTTGTTGAGAACAAATCCAGTCAGGAAGACTGGAAAATCTGATAGACTTCCACTCGGCTATGTAAAACCATATAGCACAGTTTCACGAGATACCATTAGCCGATGGATTTGGACAATTACGGCTAGATCTGGTATTGACATATCAATTTATAAGTCACATAGTGTACGTGCTGCAGCTTCATCCAAAGCGAAGTTATCATCGGTTCCAATAAGTGATATGATGAGTGCAGCTGGTTGGTCTAATGTTGGGACATTTTCCAAGTTCTAGCATAAAGATGTCCAAGCTAAGGAAACTTTCAGCAAAGCAGTTCTGCAATGCTAGGTTAAACCTCAAATATTTACATTCAAAATTTTTTTGTATTCCTGCTTTAAAGTCTCATTTAATACCGAAATAAGATGACGTTATAGAATTTTACAATTAAACGATACTTACCTTGTAGGTTGAAGTTGAATTGTAATTCTATTAGTCATAGAATTACGGAGGGATTAAATGCCTCCCTCCCACCCTACAGGTTAGTGAATAAATATATTTGTTCACAGAAGATTGTTATTCAAGTCATGGTAAAAAATTTTAGTTTTAAAGACTGATACGCATGCGCACCGGTACGATCTCATTTAATCCGTCCGTAATTCTATGACTAACAGAATTACAATTCAACTTCAACCTACAAGGTAAGTATCGTTTAATTGTAAAATTTACAGTCAATAATTAAAAAGACAAAGACTAGAAATGTCTTTAAAAAAGACAATCGGCGTTGAAATTAATATTGAGATGTCATTTTTTACCCGGAACATAATACAAGAGGGACAAGATGTTCGGTTACGCGACTTATCAGACGAGTGTACATAGTAATGTTAAATAATATACTATAAGTATCATTACTTTTGCAAATAGTGTACGCGCATATTCATGCTACGCAAATGAAGTAAAAGTAACTTGAACAACATTTTGACGTATAACGAGACTTCTTTCACCAAATTTTATTTATAGAAAGATGGTAAATATTTTTAGAGATTGAATAACATCTACCGGAGAAGTTGATAGAAAGGTGCAATTATAAATAATTCTTAATGTAACAGAACTGCAATTCAAATAAAAATTAACATGCACAGTAAGTTCTCTTGACGCTAATTGATGAATGTATATTAGCACAGCTATACCGCATGCTATTTTTCAATGATGCACCCTCTCTCTGGAGTGTATTGAATACACTAGAATACCTACGTATGGCTCTGAAACGTTTCAGAGCACAATAATTCTCAGATATCGGTCAACCAGTGGGATCATTGTAATTGGTATTTATAGAGCGTGCCGCTGATGTAGGCTAAACAAAACAATTATTTCATTATGTGAATGAATATTTCATTCATGACATACAATGAGTAAAGTTGTTCATAATTATGTTCAGTTCCACAGTGTATTTCGAAGATATGTTTATAACTTTATTTTAACCGCTTATGTAAACAATTATGTAAGTTTAATCCCCAAATTATGCAACAGTTATTGGTAGACATCAAACCATTGTTGTAAGTTTGCATTCCCTAAAATTAGAAAAGTAGCCCAATTCTATTGGCAATCAGTTTTCCCGCTGCATATAATTATCGCAAGAAATCTAGGTCAAAAGTGATATTAGACAGCTACGCCGAAAAAAAAAGTTAATTTAAAAACCCCTAAATACCAACTAGAAGATTTTAATAGATCATCATCACATGGTTTGGTATGATGGCGGGGATATGATTTGTACTATGCTCAGAACCATTCAAGTCTCTGCGCAGAGGTTGCCAGGCCGATAATAGCTGCAAAGGTTCTCAATCGCGATGAAACTCAAGGCTTATAATTATAAAATAGCCATTTTCATTGGAACGTATTTCCAGTTGAGACTGTTTGCAATTGAGACCTTTCATAGTCAATAGGCCTGGCCATATGACTACAAAAGTTTTAATTTTAAGCTTGCCTTAACTTAAAATACTGACCAATGAAATGAGCCGTTGCATATACTTATATTTCATTGGCTTATTTGCTCACCTGAGCACGAAGTGCTTGGTGAGCTATTGGTATAGGGGACCTCTCGGGCGTCGTCCGTTGTCCGTATGCCGTCAACAATTTGGACCGTTATCACGATAAAGGAAACATTTTTTATTCAATCTTGACCTAACTTGCACAGATTGTGTATGACCATAAAATCTCGGATGCGATTGTTATTGGGTCAGATCACACGAGTAACACCAGAGTTATTGCCCCTTTTTCATGCAAAAAAAGTGCCAAGGTGCCCTTTTCCAACGTATAGACTTTATTTTCGATCCAATCTTAACCAAACTTTCACAGTTTGTGTATGACCACCAGTTTTCAGCAGACGCCAAAAATGGGCCAGATCGTGTTTCAAACACCAGAGTTATTGCCCTTTGTTTATTTAAAAAAAATACAAAAATGGTCATTATTCAGGATAGAGAGAGACATTTTTCATCCAATCTTCACCAATCTTGCACAGTTAGTCTATTACCATGAGATAACAGTTGAAGTCGAATATAAGCAAGAACGGACCAGAAACACTAAAGTTATTGCCCTTTGTTTGTGAAAAAAATATGCAAAAATGGACATTATACAAGATAGAGACTTCATTTTTCATCCAATCTTCACCAATCTTGCACAGTTTGTCTAGGACCATAAGATTAAAGGTGAAGTCGAATATAAGCAAGATTGGACCAGAAACACCAGAGTTATTGCCCTTGGTTTGTGAAAAAAATATGAAACAATGGACATTATTCAGGATAGAGACTTCATTTTTCATCCAATCTTCATCAATCGTGTACAGTTTGTCTATGAACGTAAGACTACAGGTGAAGTCGAATATAAGCATGATCGGCCCGGAAACACCAGAGTTATTGCCCCTTGTGTTTGGAAAAAAACATCAACAAGTTACCAATGATTGGCTTGCACACACGATTTTTTATTAAATGTTGACCAAACTTACACAGTTTGCGCATGACCATAAAAATTGATTGATAAAATTTGATTTCCAACAGTTGCAAGACTTGCATGCAGTTATTTGTACATGCAACGTTGATGTCTTCAGAGCCTGTATTAACATCATTTATCATCATTGGAAAGAAAATCATCAAAGAAAAGCAACACTTTACCTTATTGCACAGCCATCGCAATTATCGCAATGCAACTGGTTTTCCAAATCTTTTGTGAAAAAGACATCAAAATCTACTGTTTGTGCATTGTCCAGAAATTGTCAATGACTTAATGTAAAAGGGTCAGGAAAGAATATCAAGAAAAATGATTTGAGAACCATTAGCACAAAAACGCACACCAACTACCCTACACGTACTTTAGTTAGCCCATTGCACTAACCGATGTTTTAAATCAAAATGGATCCTACCCCCACAGTGTATTGCTTAGATACCTTAATTTTCAAACCTGTCACAACAGTATCGTCTTCATCAGTACCAGTTCTCAGGTGAGCGCTTTGGGCCATCATGGCCCTCGTGCATTAACATTTTGGTTCCTGGCATATATTTATGTTGTATTTGCTTTGTTTTTAAACAGTTTACTAATATTTATATAAAAAAGACATGTTATCTTGTAACAACTGTGTGGTTAAAGAGCCTGGTTACATGCATTCCTTACATTTCAGTCTCCAATGGACCGGAACCGGCTGGTGTTTCCCATAGTGCCTGGCACACTGCTTGCCTTCCTCATCTGGAACATTTATCTCCTGTTCTTTCCACCTCTCATCACTCAGGTAAGTGCACATTCTCAGCTCACTACCATTAGCTCAGTCACAGTTCATTCTAGAAGGTGAGGAGTCAAAAGTGACAGCGCGGAAAAACTGTCATTATTAAATTTTGCATGATTTCGGTGTCGGGTTTATGCAGGTGTTAGCTCTTTACAAGTTAATTTGTCGAAAATGTTTGCTTAATAAAATGTTAATGCTTTAATAGTTTTGACAGAAATCTTTATGTAGTATTTTCCTGTGTCAAAACAAAATATACCCTATAGACAAATGTTTCATATTTTTGACCCACAATATCATAATACTTTAAATGAGGGAAACCCCAGCTTCATGCATGTGCGTAAAGTGTCGTCCTGGATCAGCCTGTGCCGTCCCCACAGGCTAATCTAGGACGGCAATTTCCGCCTACAGTGGATTCATGTTTAGAATATACTTCCTTGGAACAGAAAATACCATAAAAGCGGAAAGCATCGTCCCGGATTAGCCTGTGCAGATTGCACAGGCTATTCCGGGACGATACTTTACGCACATGCGTTAAGCCCGGTTTTTCCACGACACGCCTCAAATGTTATTTGTATTGTTGATGTGATTTCAGGTATTCCTGGCAGGCACTATTCTAGGCTACCTGTGCTATGATTTGACACACTACTACTTGCATCACGGCTCTCCGTCCTTAAATTATTTCAAAAACTTAAAAACCTACCATGTGAAACACCACTTCAAGGAACAGAATCTGGGTGAGTCGTTCCTTTCACAATCTAATAGACTTAAGTCCTCTCAATCCAAGCATCATGCAGGCACGAATAAAATACAGCTGACTACGTTATCTTAAAATCAAGTCGAATTTCCAGATATGTGGAAGTGGAAATTAATTCCCGCTTTTTTATGCCACGGCATTTTGATGCTTATGACCATTCCCAATCCACCCATATCACCCATCCTCACTTTGACCTTGACCTGATTTGGACTTGGAATAATTAATTGTCATGTTTGTCTGTACATACGAGGTTAACTAGATTTTACTGTTTCGTCTAGCACCAACACCGCTTACTACCAGACTTCGCGAAAACCGTCGGTCCGTCGGACAAGACCGACAAATTTTGAGTCGGACCGATATTGATTCAGAAATCATCGGTCCGACCGTCCGACAGTTTTTTGTAATGATATATTATACAAAATGTTCAAAATCTGGCGTTAAAATGTATAAAAAAATCGGCAAACTTGCGTTGGTAATTTCGTTAATAAGTGTGTTGTGTAACCTCGATTCTTGGCATTTTACAACGAGTTTGAAAGGTGCATTTTCATTGGTGAAAATGTTCTCAATAAACCAATCATTTAACATGTTACATCTTTTTCTGGTGTTTTGGCCCTAAGACGTTTCGACGCTCTGTAGTCAATCCGGTCTTTTTCGCCCATCAAAGTTGAAACCATTGCAAACAACTCATAGAAAGGTAACGTGTACTATTTTTTAAAATCATAAAATACAATAATTATTTGGTAGACTGAATTAAAACTGGATGTGAGTGTGTTTCACAACAGGTAAGTAGTAACAGGTTACGTAAAAATTAAAGAACATAATTTAAGACGCGTAACGGTCCCGTTTCGATAGTTGTCCTTCATCATTTGTCTGCCATATCATATATGGGCTGTATTGTGCGTATTACATCATTTACGAAACATGGCGTCGTTGAAGTATTTCGAAGGGGCTGTACCTGGAAAAAAAAGAAAACCTGACGAAAACCAAATGTTAGCCAAAAGAAGAGAATATGAGCAAAAGCGCATTAAACGAACATTTAATCCAGAATGGAAGAAACATACCTGGCACAGGTACGATGAAGAAAAAGAAGTAATGTTTTGCACTGATTGTGAAAAGTTTTATGCCGGTGACAAAAATAGGTCTGACATTTCCAATCTAAAGAAAACCAACAGATGATGCAATTCACACATGGATGGTATATGTATTCTGTATCAGATTTTGAAATTGAGAATAAAATATGTACTTTGTAGTAATATTTCAGCTTTTTAACTTAATCATTCTTATCGTAACCAACTATCAGCTGTTAGTTACTAAGAATATTAAATACTAAATAGAAGTTTCTTTGATTATTACAAGTATAGGGGTAATTAGTAGCAGTTTTCATTATAATTATTGGAAGAAAATTATTATAAAACCCATATTACCTTTAATTATCAATAATATTGTGACTGTGTCTTTCTTTAAGGCGGAATCCATGGCTGGGCGCAGACCATTATATCAACGAACAAAAACACTGCAGTATGAAGGATCAAGTGAAGCAGTACTCGCTAGTCAAACTCTTGAAGTTGACCAGAACGTGGAGGTCTCTGTTTGTGATGTGTCTGAAGCCAATGTTCTAAATCCTATGTATCTTTGGAATCGGAGCTGAATGCTTTATGTGATTCAGACAATGAAAGTGAATCAGAAGATTGCATAGACTTTCAAGACGAAGAGTTAAATTATAGTAATGTGATGACATATACCAGTAATAATGACACATAAGTTTTCTGAAGACACATGTATTGGACTGTGAACTGAAGTCAACTTCATATCGTATTGATATTTCAATTGTAAAACGGTTGTTCTGCAATAAATCATGAAATATGTTTTATTGTTATAGTGATACTATATGAAAAATTTCAAAAAACAAAGAAAAACACCAAGTAAAAATTAAAGAGTTCTTTTATTCGGTCCGATAAAAATCTTTTCGGTCCGACAAGTTTTTAAAGTTTGTCAGACCGAATGTCTGACACTTTTTTTTAGCTTTCGCGAAGTCTGCTTACTACAACACTTAGATACTTACACAGTTGTTACTTATGACCATTCCTAATCAACCCATATCTCCCAACCTCATTTTGACCTTGACCTAATTTGGTCTTAGAATAATTCAAATTGGCCATTTATTTTTAGGTCACCTGAGCACGTTTTAGCACAACCTGCTGAGATGGAGAGCTTTTGTGATTGCCTTTTGTCTGTTGTTAGTCATCCGTCGTCAACATTTACCTTGTGAACACACTAGAGGGCACATTTATTGCCCAATCTTACCGCAACTTTCTCAGAACTTTTGTCCCAATGATATCTCCAGTGTTTACGAAATACGTCGGACACGTCGGACATTGCCGGTACATTTTCAAATTGTCCGCCGTTTCTTGAATCTACGGCGGACAGATTTGTCCGGCGTAATTTGAAGCCTTCCAGAATAAATTCCAAACGTTTAATAATCCGTTTTTATTTTATTTTCTCGTGTTTTCTGATAATCAGGAATTTTATGACACTTTAATTTTAATCTTAAATGTCTTATGCGCATGAGCGGCGATCGACAAGTCTAATCTCGCACCGTACTGTTTGTCATGTAATCGTAACTAGTCGGTATATTCCGCTATGCTTCATTGTACAATTGATACGGAAATTGACGTCATAAGACAAACTGAAAATCGTAAAGCCCGTTTGATTCTGTGACCGATTCGACTTATTTGAGGGAGTAGCCTCACATAAAACGAAATAAACGAAAATTAGAATAAGTCAATATTCTCTTAAATATTAAATGGAATAAAATTCTCATTAATGATGTAATTTAAATGAAAATGGCGGATTTCATATTACACTTAAATCTTATACATAACAATTTGTCCCCCTGTCAAAATGGCAGCGTCCTAGTCAGAAAATGTCGCGTATTATTCTAAACCAGGTAAGAAATCGATGAATTTGGTATGAAAATTGAACTGAATATTTGTATCTGTTATGTTTTATAATGGTTCTAATGACTAATGACAAATATTTTATTGGAAAATACTTTAGTGAAAACAACATTTGACATGGAAGGTTACGTGCCACTATTAAGTATTTCAGGTTTCAAAAATTTAAATGGCAATTATGGCATGAGTCAGACTGCATTAAAAATTTGTTTATCGATATTCAGACAATTTTGCTTTTTATTTGCAATCTAAAAAAATCTCAAGATTGTGTGTAGAATACTCTTCCTGGTCTAAAACTTACTATGGCAAAGACATTTTTTCTGAAAACTTTTTTACATTAAATGCTCAAAATTGAATCATTATTTAGATAATTTTTCTATTGTTGTTGTTTTTTCAATACAGAGATTACTCTCTATTTCACAGGTACAAACACTCCTGTAATTAGTACAGGCTACGGTACAATGTTAGGTTTAAAGTATGTTGGTTTGTGATTATGTGCGTTGACCAGGCGTTATATGTTATATTAGAACCTTGAAATATTAAATAGGTTTGAAAAGGAAGGTTTTTGTTATTATTTTTGCAATATTCTTGTATTTTAATAAATGTCCTGCGTGGCTGAAAAATGTCCTGCGTAGCATAGAAATACGTCAGACAAATTGTCCAGCGTAGTCCAAAATGTTTTCGTAAACACTGGATATCTCAAACATTTTCTAAACTGGGTCATGTGGGGTCAAAAACATGGTCAATAGATCAAATTGAAAAACAGATTGTGAACACTCTCGAAGTAACATTTTTTGCCCAATCAACATAAAACTTGCTCAGAACATTCATTTTTATGATATCTTGAATCTTGACCGAGTTCGAAAATGGTTCCTCTCCATTGAAAAACATGGCTGCCAGGGGCGGGGCAGTTCTCCTTATATGGCTATATTGAAAACTTTAAAATGCTTGTGAACACTCTGGAGGCCACATTTATTGCCCAATCTTCATGAAACTTGCCCAGAACATTTGTTCTAATGGTATCTCGGACAAGTTTGAAACTGGGTCATTGGAGGTCAAAAACTAGGTCAAATTGAATAAAAAGCTTGTGAACAATCTAGAAGTCATATTTTTAGCTCACCTGAGCACAAAGTGCTCATGGTGAGCTTTTGTGATCGCCCGTTGTCCGTCGTGCGTGTGTGCGTGCGTCGTCAACTTTTCATTCAAACAACATCTCCTAAACCGCTTGGCAGATTTTCACCAAACTGCACAGGAATGATCCTTGGGTGGACCTCTTTCAAAGTTGTTCAAATCTTTATATGTAGGTCACCAGAGCTAAAAATAGATTCTATGAAACTGCAAGGCTCAGACCTTTCATATTTGATATGTGACATCCTCTAGAGGTCCTCTACATAGATTGTTCTAATTATGCCCCTGGGGTCAAAACGGGCTATGCCCCAGTTGTCACATGGTTTATATAGAATATATAGCAAAATGACTTTAAAAATCTTCTCTGAAACCACAAGGCCCAGAGGTTTCATATTTGGTATGTAACATCCTATAGTGGTCCTCTACAAAGATTGTTCAAATTATGCCCCTGGGGTCTAAACTGGCCACGCCCCGGGGGTCTCATGGTTTATATAGAATATATAGCAAAATGACTTTAAAAAGCTTCTCCTCTGAAACCGCAAGGCCCAGAGGTTTCATATTTGGTATGTAAAATCCTTTAGTGGTCCTGTACAAAGTTTGTTCAAATTATGCCCCTGGAGTCAAAACAGGCCACGCCCTGGGGGTCACATTATTTATATAGAATATATAGCAAAATGACTTTAAAACTCTTCTCCTCTGAAACCACAAGGCTCAGAGGTTTCATATTTGGTATGTAACATCCTATAGTGGTCCTCTACAAAGATTGTTCAAATTATGCCCCTGGGGTCAAAACTGGCCATGCCCCCGGGGGTCTCATGGTTTATATAGAATAGATAACAAAATGACTTTTAAAATCTCCTCTGAAATCGCAAGGCCCAGAGGTTTCATATTTGGTATGTAACATTGTTTTGTGGTCCTGAACAAAGGTTTTTAAATGATGCCCCTGGGATCAAAACAGGCCACATCCCGGGGATCACATGGTTTATATAGAATATATAGCAAAATGACTTTTAAAATCTTCTCCTCTGAAACCAGGCCCAGAGGTTTCATAATTTGGTATGTAACATCCTATAGTGGTCCTCTACAAAGATTGTTCAAATTATGCCCCCGGGGTCAAAACTGGCCACGCCCAGGGGGTCACATGGTTTATATAAACTTATATAGCAAAACGTCTTAAAATCTTCTTCTCTGAAACCGCAAGGCCCAGAGGTTTCGTATTTTGTATTTAACATCCTATAGTGGTACTCTACAAAGATTGTTCAAATTATGCCCCATAGGGTCAAAACAGACCCGATTGGTCACATGGTTAATATAGACTTAAATAGCAAAATGACTTAAAAATTCTTCTCCTCTGAAACCGTAAGGCCTAGAGGTTTCATATTTGGTATGTAACATTGTATAGTGGTCCTTTACAAAGAGTGTTCAAATTATGCCCCTGGGTTCAAAACTGGTCACGCCTCGGGGGTCTCATGGTTTATATAGACTTAAATAGCAAAATGACTTTAAAAATCTTCTCCTCTGAAACGGCAAGGCCCACAGCTTTCCTATATTTGTTACGTAACATTGCATAGTGGTCCTCTCCAAAGATTGTTCAAATTATACCCTTGGGGTCAAATCTGGCCACCCCCCGAGGGGTCACTTGGTTTATATAGACTTAAATGGCAAAATGAGTTAAAAAATCTTTACCTGAAACCGCAAGGCCCAGAGGTTTGTTCAAGGTTGTTCAACTTATGCCCCTGGGATAAAAATAAGCCATGCCTCTGGGATGCAAATTCCAATTGGGTTACAAGGTCTCAGGTGAGCGTCCTAGGGCCTTCAGGGCCCTCTTGTTACCAAATCTTCTTGAAACTTGCTCCGAACATTTGTTTCAATAATACCTGAAACAAGTTCGAAACTGGGTCACATGGGGTCAAAAACTAGGTCACCCAGAAAAGCTTGTGAACACTCTAGATGCCACATTTATAGCCTAATCATCATGAAACTTGCTCAGAACATTTGCCCCAATGATATATCTCGGATATGTTCAAAACCCTGTCACATGGGGTAAAAAACTAGGTCTCAAGGGCAAAATGAAGAAAATCTTTGTGAACACTCTAAAAATCACATTTTTGGCCGAATCTTCTTGAAAATTGCTCAGAACATTTATTTCAATGATATCTCGGATCAGTTCAAAACTGGGTCATGTGGAGTAAAAAACTAGGTCACCAGACCAAATTGAACACAAATCTTGTAAACACTCTAGAAGCCAAATTTATAAGCCAAACTTGCTTAGAACACATGTCCCAATTATATCTGGGACAAGCTCAAAACCAGGTCACATGGGGTCACCAGGCCAAATTGAAAAAAAGCTTTTAAACACTATTGAGGCCACATTTTAAGCCACATCATTATGAAACTTGCTCAGAACAGTATAATTCCTTACCCTGTCAGGTGAGCAACCTAGGGCCTTACGGCCCTCTTGTTTTAACTAAATTTTACTGTTTCATCTAGCACCAACACCGCTTACGACAACACTATGATACTGACACAGTGACCATTCCTAATCCACCCATATCACCGTACCTCATTTTGACCTTGACTTTGACCTAATAATTCAAATGGGCTGTTCAGCTATAACCGGAGTCGTGTGTTTATCAAACACAGCGACTTGTTTCTCTTATTTTATATAAAATAAATATGGTTATCTCTAACTTTATTCCCAAATGTGTGGTTATGTCCAAGAGCTTTCCCATCCTTACTAGTATTTTGATATCTATTCTAATGTGTTTATCTTGTAGCATGGCAAGATGTATTCGACCATGGTCCAAGATTTTCGCACATTGCAAACATCTCAACACTTCTATTCTCAGGTTTTAGTGGATCAGCATGCCTTTAAATTAAACAATCCTTCGTTGGCAGTGCTTTTTGGCAGTTCAGTATATGCATGTATTTTTGTTATTGTATAGTGCGATCTATCTGTAACTTGGACCAATTTTTGTTAAGGCATTGTCAGATTCATTCGATTCGAAGTAATATATTCAAATTCTGTTTTAAGTAAAGCACAAATTGAACATCTTAATGGTAAAACGATAAACTTTAATCATTATGAAGGCCTTGTTCATTCAGTGAGGAAATGTAAGATCTTGGAATCTACAGTTTAGTACCAGAGATGTCTTGGTGCGCAACTCTACCCTGTCATGTTATGCCCAATATTCAATATAATGATTGTTTTATTAAAAATGATGTACTGGTAGAACCTATTTGTAAAAACAAATGGGCAATGTTTGCTGTTCCCAATGATAAATGGAACTATATTTTTAAAAACATTTTCTTACAATACAAGAGATTTACAATGGTTTCACTTAGGATTATTAACCAGTATTACATACAAATTCCTTAATGAGTAAAATGAAACTAACCAGTTATAATACATGGGTGAATAAACAGAACTTCATCTATTTTGTAATTGTTGAAAATAGAAAACTTAATTTAAAACATAAATGAAGATCTGGTACACAAACATTAGAATTACTGTAAATTTTAAGACTTTTATTTTTACCCAAGTTTTAGATTGGGTTATGTTGTTGATCAGGCGGACGGCGGGCATTCGGCGTCAAATTTGGTTTTCCGCTCAATAACTCAATAGGGAATTGAGATATTATAATGAAACTTCATATCTAGATACCTGATGTCAAGACCTCGCTTGAGATTGCATATGGGGTGGGTTGGATCAAAGTTAAGGTCACTGTTGCTGAAAATGCAAATATGGTTTCCACTCAATAACTCAAGAACAAATTGAAAAATTGTAATGAAACTTCATATAAAGATACCTTATTTCATGACCTCTCTTGGGATTGCATGTGGGTTGTTTCGAGTAAAGGTCAAGATCACCATTACTAAAAATAGAAATATAGTTTCTGCTGAATAACTCGAGAACAAATTGAGACATTGCAATGAAATTTCGTATATAGATACCTTATATGAAGACCTTGCTTGGAATTGCTTGTTGTGGGGTCACGGTCAAGGCCACCGTTCCTACAGTTTCTGCTGAACTAATTGAGATATTGTAATAAAACTTCATACATAGAAACCTTATAGCCAGACCTCGCTTGGGATCGCATATGGGGTTGTTTGGGGGGGGTGGGGTCAAGGTCACTGTTACTAAATATAGAAAAACGGTTTCCACTCAATAACTTGTTAATGTATTAAGATAGTTCAATGAAACTTCATATATAGATACCTTATATCGAGAGCTTGCCGATAGTTCAATGAATCTTCATATATAGATACCTTATATCGAGAGCTTGCCGATAGTTCAATGAATCTTCATATATAGATACCTTATATCGAGAGCTTGCCGATAGATCAATGAATCTTCATATATAGATACCTTATATCGAGAGCTTGCCGATAGTTCAATGAATCTTCATATATAGATACCTTATATCGAGAGCTTGCCTCGGATTGCATATGGGATGGATGGGGTCAAGGTCCAGGTCACCTTTACTAAAAAAAGTTTTATGTACATAGTTTCTATAAATATAATTATTTTGTTCATATGAAACCATACTCAATCAGGTCGAGTTTCAGATCAGATCTGATAGAAAACCTGGTTCCTTGGCGTGACCACGTTTCTAGTTTCCTTCCAGTACTAATTTTTAGGCATTGCTTGAGAAAAATTTGGTTTTGGTGGAATTTCCATGTTTCTTGTTCGAAATATTACACACAGAAAAGACAATAAAAATATGTTATGCCTTGAAGTAAAAAGATACAATTTTACTTGTAGAAGAAGTAAGGTAATACCAAATGGTTTAATTAAAAGTTTAGCACTGGATTATTAAAAAAGTAATATATATAGATACATACATACATGTATGACATCAGACTGTTTGCAACTTGCTTTTTTCTGTTTTTTTGTTTTGTAATTCTTAAGACTGCAACATCGAATGTTTACCTTTTTAGCTCGACTATTTGATGACTAGGTGAGCTTTCCTACTACCCCCGGCGTCCGCGTCTGAATTTTGTTCAAGTTTTTATTCAAAAGTCTTGTAACTTCAAAACTACATAAGTTATTCACTTGAAACTTGGAATATACCTTTGTCATCAACTCTAGTGTCAGGGGCAACATTCCCCATAACTCTGTTTTGTAATTTGACAGAGTTATGCCCCTTTTTCAGTTAGATTTTATGGTTAAAGTTTATATTCAAAAGTTTTGTAACTTCAAATCTACATAAGTTATTCACTTGAAACTTGGAACTAAACTTTGTCATCAACTCCAGTATCAAGGGCAACATTCCCTATAACTCTTTTTTTGTCCCTTTTTCACATAGATTTTCTGGTTAAAGTTTATTTTCAAAAGTTGTGTAACTTCAATACTACAAAAGCTATTCAGTTGAAACTTGGAACTAACCTTTGTCATCAACTCCAGTATCAAGGGCAACATTCCCTATAACTCTGTTTTGTATGTTGACAGAGTTAGCCCACCTTTTACATAGACTTGGTTGTTAAAGTTTTTTTTCCAAACATTTATAAACTATTCAAGGCTTCACTTGAAAGCTATGTATTTTAACAAATGTATGTCCCTTCTACTATCCAAAGTATGTACCAACTGAAATACTTCGAATCGTCGAGCACGCTGTCCTCTGACAGCTCTTCTTGTGATCAGTTGTTTGCATACAAGTATGTTTACATCACTTTGTAATAATGTTCTATGGCATGACTGTGTATTTGTATATGATTTCTTGAATAAAGACGTTGTAATCCTAAAAAGAAGAGGAAAGAAAAAATACCTGTATAACTGTATCTTCTAGTACTAATACATGTCAAAATAAACTGAGCCAATATATGTTACAAGGGTTAGAAGTTGTTTGTTGGAAGCAGTGAAACTGAAGGCTTAACAAATATTACTAGTATGATCAGCACACCACATTGCTGTCACTGTTGCCTACAATTTGTCGCTGAATATTGCAGGTTTTGGGATTTCATCGAAGCTGTGGGACTACCCGTTTGGGACGCTGATACGGTGAACAGCTGTGCCATCTAGGATACAACTACACAAATCATGACACCTGTGTCCCGCACACCTGGAGACTTGCACCATGACACCTGTGTCCCGCACACCTGGAGACTTGCAACCTGAATTACACATACAACATATACCAGTAGCGTTTCGTTCCTTCCATTCTCAATTCGGAGTCTTGAAATCTCTTCCTTTAGCATTTCACATCCTCACATTTTGTTTTCAACCAGAATTTGTGATTTGATCACTTCATGTTGATTAATAATTAATACAACTTCAGCAGTCAGTATCATATAATTGCGGGTGCAGGTCAGAGAATTTACTAATTTAAACTTCCCATAATGACAGTATTTCAACATTGTTTCAGTCAGGATACTATGCCTGGGGAAGGCCTATGTTGGTGGATACCTGGCATTTGATAGTGTGTACAAGTCTATGTTATTATTTTGTTAGTACATTTGAACACTGTTATTTCGAACGCTGCCACTTCGAAGTCAGCGTTATTTTGAAGTATTTTTCTGGTCCCCAATTTATTTCTTCTTTAACTAAAATAAACTCGTTCAATTCGAACTTTTTTAATTCGAATTATCATTGTTTTGAAGTATCAGTCCTAAATGAATATTTCACTCTTATTTACCTGTCGTTAATTCGAACTCACGGTCTTGATTTGGACTCGATGTTTTCACACCTTTGATGAAAAAATTTGTGGACCAAGCGTGTCAAAAGTGTTGGCAGTTCGCTAATGGGCACAATTAACACTTATTAAGGCAAGTAACGTGTGACCTGTGAGTTAGCACAAGGTATTCTGGGTAATTAAAACTTCTTTCTTATTGGTGTTCCACCAACATAAGACTTTCAAATCAGTTAGCTTTCCACAAGCCATAAAAATCGTATACCATTATTAAAAGGTAAACCAAATAACTAACGGCTTTCATTTATATCTTTGTACCAAGTCAAGTGGGCTTGATAAGAATTATTTTATTTACTATTTTCAGAACTATATTTATCTCTTGATCGTTGGGTATGTTGACCAAAAAAAATGTGATGCGACCGTTACAGTTTTTTATTAAATGGTGAAAATGTTTGAACGGAACTATCATTATTTTGAAATTGTCTCGCTGGTCCCAACGACTTTGAACTAATGGTGTTCAAATGTATATAGAAATTAATTGTATTCCAAACAGAGCTTTAAAATGTTTACTTAAAACATTATTTCATGTATGTAATCAACATCTGCTTTCCTACTGACATCGTGAGTTATTGTCAGGGATTTGTCCGTGTGATTTCGGTTGACAATAAAATATTTATTTGTTATCATATACATATATTATTATTCATGTATTTATGGTGTGGTCTAAATTGTGTCAGTTTAATCGTTGGTTTGATATGTGTATCCTTAGAGGTTAAAATCAGTTTTTTTGTTACAATAGACTACCTTATATATTTATATTGTATTATATTAAGTGTAGATTATATACTTTATCATTAAATGCACTAGTATTTATTATAGTTAGGATGTTGGTTTTCATTGTGAAACAGGTCAAAACAAAAGTATGATTGATTTTAAAATACTGGTATAAAGGTACTGCAACGTGTACCTGTTGGGAAATTATTTTTTGTTTTCATATTTATTTATGGAAATGATAACTGCACATGCTATAGTGCATTTAAAATATTGTTTAACAAAATACATACGTGTTAAACAGTCCATCTGCTATAGCACACAAGTAGCAAGTTTTAACTGTGGAAAATCTGAAAACTGACAGTGGATGTTCTTACTTGTCCTAACTACGCGCAATTAATATTATAACTTTTGTGTTTTGGCAGTGCATTTAATCAAACTTGAAACCAAGGTCTCAAATGTGGCACTGATGGATGTTAAACATCAACTGATTTGTCTGCTGTGTCAGACATATAATGATTGTCCGTTCATTGAAAAAAGTCTTTGTCAACCATCAAAGCTCATTATAAAGTTGTCCTGTGTTGGGTTTTATGCCCCCAGCATTTTGATTAAGTTAATTTTACGATTTCGTCTAGCACCAACACCGCTTTCTACAACACTTGGATATTTACACAGTTGTTACTCATGACCGATCCCAAGCCACCCATATCACCCAACCTCACTTTGACCTTATGCGAATTTGGACTAAAAAAATGGGCTATCCAGCACGAACCGGGGGCATGTGTGTTGATCAAACACAGAATCTTGTTTTTATGTACAAGTTTGTAAGAAAAAATTAAGGGGCACTTTAACTTTTGTGTCTGCATTAATATTACTAATTTCCTGTTTCTTGAAAGAGCTTCCATTGACTCTTGTCTGTGTAGTGCTACATGTATATTGAATGTTGTGTTTTAATCCATACAGACATCGTTGCAAAGTCCTTGCTTGGTTGTATTTTGGCTCCTCTTGTATTTTGTACGAGTATGCATGTCCAGTAGGTTAACCAAATAATTTATCAAAAACATAAGCATATAATTTTGTTTTGATTCCACTTAGCAAACATATTTATAGCTTTGATTAATTTTTTCGGGGAGCATATAGTCGCCCCTTTGTCTGTCCGTCAGTACGTCAGTATATAGTGCACTTTTCTTGACTTTCCTGTCTGTGCTATTTCTCAGCAACTACTTGCTGGAATTCAACAAAACTTTATGGGAAGCTTCATTACCAAGAGGAGGTGTGCATACTACCAGGACATTCCGCTTTAATGATTTTTCTCAGATTAATGGGAATTTGGAAATTTCTTGAATTAGTATATACTGCATAAATTCTTGTCCGGCTAGTTGTCAGTAACTGCTGGCCTGATTTCAACAAACTTTTATAGGAAATTTCATTGCCAAGAGGAGGTGTGCATATTAGCAGGATGTTCTGCTTAAATGATTTTTCTTGGAGTTATGGGACTTTGAAAATTTCTAACATATAGTATATAGAGCACAATTCTTGTCTGGGCTATTTCTCAGCAACTACTGGTCAGATTTCAATGACCTGGGCTATTTCTCAGCAACTACTGGTCAGATTTCAATGACCTGGGCTATTTCTCAGCAACTACTGGCAAGATTTCAATGACATTTCCTGGGAAGCTTCATTACCAAGAGGAGGTGTGCATATTAGCAGGATGTTCCACTTCAATGATTTTTCTTAGACTTTTATGACTTTGACAATTTCTGAAATATAGTATATAGTACGCATTTCTATTGATTTTTAGTCATTCTAATATCTTTGCCCTTCTCATTGCATTCATATTGCTTGACAAAGCGCATTGGGGAGCATCCATCAGTTCTACTGATATCCTTGTGTGTGTTTTTGGAACAATGCTTATTATGACTCAGAAAGTGATTTATTTCTCGTACTGAAATTTATGAATTCAGTTTGTATTCAGATTTGATCAGTCTATTTTTTGGAGTGTTCTAAGGCATGTTTTAGGGAAACAAAATCAGCAACACCATTTGGCTTTTTGACCAGTTGGCAGAAAGAAGTAACATTTCTCTGTATGTAGAAAGCGATATTTCTCGATGCAAAAACAAGAAATTATTTCTTGGTTTTAAACCAACTTTCAAACATCACCACTAACGTTTGCCAAGTTCTGCATATTGTCTGGATGACCTACAAGAGCTTTAGGTCAACAGAGTAATCCTTTGCATCCACGCCATCTTTGTAGTTGCATAAAGTTTTTTTACCGGTACTCCATTTGCTGTGACTATCTTGGTAATGTATAGAATTTCTGTTTGATGTGCTGTGTATTATAGTTTGTATTTCTTGTACATGTAGCTTCAAATACCTTGCAATCTGAGAGTTTAGTGATTATCACTTGTAACTGTGTCTCGAGTTTAGTTTTTATTGACTCGGTTTCTAGTCAATATGAAGCGTGTCGTGGGAAAACCGGGCCTAATGAATGTGCGTAAAGTGTCGTACAATATTCAATACACATGTTATCAAGAGTGAAAGTACAGAAAACTGTAATACTGAAATCAGGTTTCCATAATACTGAACACATAGTTTTTGGCTATAGTTTATGTTGGGTGAAACGTTTAAAAAAATACTGAAATCAGTTTCTATACTGAAAACTTCCATCAATGCAGCGTTATAAATTAAACATATGAGGCGTGTAGTGGGAACATCAGGCTTAATGCATGTGCGTAATGTGTGCAGTCCGCACAAGCTTATCCAGGACGGAATTTCGCCTACAGTGGATTTATGTTTGGAAGAGACTTCCTTGAAACAGAAAATGCCATAAAAGTGGAAAGTGTCATCCCCGATCAGCCAGTGCGGACTGCACATGGTGATCCAGGACGACGCTTTACGCACATGCATTAAGCCTAGTTTTCCCACGACACGCCGCAGTAACATCATAGCAGCATTACGAACTGTCTTGTTTTTTTGGCGACTATTGACACCAACATACTATCATATAAATGGGACTGATTGCTTTTGTTGTAGGATTAAACGGGCCGATCGTTCGGTTTTCACAGGGGTTCGGATACTTAGGTTTTCTTAGAATTCTAATATTTCAAAGTCAAAATGGCCCATCGTTAATTGATATGATTTAAGAGTATAGAACATCATTTGTACTTTCGTATGTTATAGATTGTTATAGATAAACACAGATGCAAGTTATGCAGATCGGCACTTCAGTATTATAAAATCATTACCAAATTCACAAATCATATTAGGATACTGTATGAATTAGTTTTTTATTTAAAAAAAAATAGCACATTAACATAGAACTGTAATATACGAAAACATGTTTTCACAAGTTGTTTTTCTCGAATGCCCTGGCTGCCTTCTCGCGTAATACCCTCTGTTGTCAATCAAATTAAGTATCTCTTATGTCTGTTAAGATAACGGTAAACCGGTTAACAACTCTTGGCTGAGGCCAAGTGACATCAGACTGGACTCAGCAGTTTGGTTTATTCAGGTTTTTTAATGTTCAATATGATCAATGTTGCGATAAAAAAATTTTGGTTTTCGGTTCAGACAGGGTTCGGTTTATTATGGGTTTTTGCTGTATAGAATAAAAAGGGAAAAAATCAGGACCGAAACATTGTTTGATTTAGACAAGAATTTGGTTTTCAGAGGGTTTGGTTTTGAAAGGTTTCACTGTAAATTTTATTTAGATGTTAGATTTTTCCCTATAGCATTTTGTAGATAGTGTTAATAATTTATTATAGAACTTGTTCTAGAACTTGTACAGAACTTATAAAACTAGTTTTTTATTTTATAGTAGTATGTACCATTTTACGAAGTTATTTTTTATTTATGTGTTTGGTTTTATACATTACACATGTGTTGAACAGAGATTTACTAGTGTGTTTCATAAATCATTTGGAAAAATATCTTTGTACAAAATGGTCACATTTATCCAGAGTGGCTTATTTCATCTTGTAATACATTGTACACAGAATTCATATGTAAAACATTAAAACATACTGGTTAGTCACTGGGTATTGATAAAATGGTTGTGAACATTGTTTCTATTGTTACTGAACATTGTTTTGTTTATGTTTTACAATTTGTTATATATATGTAAAGTACCCATTTTCAGGTTTAAGTTTTTTTGTTACACATTTTAGGCCTGTTGTGGGAAACCTGGGCTTAATGCATCTGCGTAGTGTCATCCCGGATCAGCCTGTGCAGTCCGCACAGGCTGATCCTGGCTGACACTTTCCGCTTTTATTGTATTTTCCGTTTCAAGAAAGTATCTTCTAAACATAAATCTACTGTAGGCAGAAAGTGTCATCCCAGCTTAACATGAGTGGACTGCACAGGCTGATCCGGGACGACACTTTTAGCACATGCATTAAGCCAGAGTTTTCCCATGACACTTCATTTGTTGTATTATGTCTTGTAACATTCCATATCAAAGTGTGCATCATAGATACATCTTTCAACCACATTACTGGATTATATTAAAATGATTCTTATGAACAAAACAGACGATAAAATATACCATTGGCACAGTATTTTTCTAAATTAATTTTCCCACTCCAGTGATGACATTTATGGTTAAATTCCAAGTAATTCTCTGTCATTGGGGCACACAGACAAGTCCAGACAATCATAAAGGTCAGAATTCTGCAGAATGTGCCCATTTCAATCGATCATTGTGGGGTATTAGAACTACTCCGAAAATCTTGGAAGATCTGACTGTTCACGGTGACCTATCATGCCAAATATTAGGTAAGAAATCCATCGGCAACAAATCCTGGCCTTCAGTCAGCCACACTGGGGTCATGCTCCAGAAACATATGTTAATTGTGAAATATTTCCCCTTGATATTTAAATGTTGTTTTTAAAGCTACCAATAAATTTGTGAATCCCTTCACAGTGAAACAAACAATTATTAATAATAATATAGCATATAACTAATAGAAACTTATCACAATTTTCTGTCTACATGAAATAAAGTTAAATAAAATAAAAAATTAAAGTATGATAAAATACAAATCAAGATGGTTCTAGAATACGTCCCCAGGGCTAGATTGCCTAGGACACTTGCTATTATGAGCTATTTCCAGCATGTACCAAAGATCTGAAGCACAGGGAGGACACGCCTTCACTTCTATTGGTAGTCCGAGTTATGAATGTATGGTTATATCCACTGGTTCTGGTAGATAGTTTCGTATTGTTATATCCGCTTGTATCCCATCCCATCCCCCCCCCGAAGCCATCTTTGTAGAATTATCGCCTAATTACAGCGCATGCTGTGGTTCAAACGTTATTATTTGTAAAAAAAAAAATGCCGCTAAAAAAAACAAACTGTTCTGTGTATATGTTGCAAGAAATTTGCTGAAGAACCATAATCAAAATGGAAATTCTCACAAGCAAAAAAGGCTCGAAAATGCTTCTCCACGAGGGGTTCATGTACACATTTCTGGTGGACACATCACATATTAACTACTACACCGCATTAATAATTAATTACAATGTTAAAAACATGTTTGAATCACGGCAAGCCAATAATTAATTAAAGAATTCACCTATTATTTACGAGCAGGCTTTTGTCCGGGGTGTCATAAACATTGAGTGGGCTTTGGTTGGGGGTGTCAAAAACATTTAGAGGGCTTTTGTCCGGATACCACTGGTAGTTGTGTTGTCTGTGTGTGGTTGGTAACCTCCAGTCGCTTGTTAATTTGTTACACGTAAACTATTTTTTTAAACTATCATTTTAAGAAATATTTACATATTGTATCATATTTTGTATATGTGTATGTGTAGATCACTATATGTAATAAATATTGCATCATTCCTAGTCATTGTGTTTCATCTGCAACCTGTATGAAAAATAGTATGAGGCGTGTCGTTGGAAAATCGGGCTAAATGCATGTGCGTAAAGTGTCGTCCCGGATTAGCCGGTATCTAGAGAACGCTTTTACCTACGATCATGAAAGTTGGTACGCTGGTTACTTGGGAGGAAAGGAAGACACCTATAAATTGTGAGATCAACAGGTCAAATGTCAAGGTCACTGTTGCTAAAAATAGAAACGGTTTCCACTCAATAACTTGAGAACGCATCGAGATATTTTAATGAAACTTTATATATAGATACCTATTATATAGAGACCTCGCTTGGGATTGCATATGGGGTGGGTGGGGTCAAGGTCAAGGTAACCGTTACTAAAAATAGAAAAACGGTTTCCGCTTAATAACTTTAGAACGCATCAAGATATTTTAATAAAACTTCATACATTGATACCTTATATTGAAACCTCACTTGGGATTGCATATGGGGCGGGTGGGTTCAAGGTCAAGGTCACCATTACTAAAAATAGAAAAAATGGTCTCCACTCAATAACTTGAGAACGCATGGGGTGGGTGGGGTCAAGGTCAAGGTAACCGTTACTAAAAATAGAAAAACGGTTTCCGCTTAATAACTAGAACGCATCAAGATATTTTAATGAAACTTCATGCATAGATACCTTATATTGAGACCTCGCTTGGGATTGAATATGGGGTGGGTGGGGTCAAGGTCACCGTTACTAAAAATAGAAAAAACGGTTTCAACACAATAACTTGAGAATGCATCGAGATATTTTAATGAAACTTCATACATATATACCTTATATTGAGACCTCGCTTGGGATTGAATATGGGGTGGGTGGGGTCAAGGTCACCATTACTAAAAATAGAAAAACGATTTCCTCTCAATAACTTGAGAACACATAGAGATATTTAAATGAAACTTCATACATAGATACCATATATCAAGACCTCGCTTGGGATTGCATATTTAAAAAAATTCTTAACAATTGCACATATTCACAACTTGGCTGCAAGTCGGGGGGCATACATGTTTTACAAACATCTCTTGTTTTAAATTATGGTGTTGGTGTTGATTAATCATGTAAATTGATCATGGTTGCTGTTGTATTGTACTAGCTGTGAAACATTACCACCAAATTTTTCCATTGTTCTTTTTTATGTTGACATTAACCAATACAATGGCATTAATAATTAAAAATAACAATCTTTACTCTATTGCAATCATGTCACATGAATACCCAAAAACAAGCCTGTAAAAGGAAACATGAATCCAGTAAAGAACATTTTAACTAAATAATGTTTGAAATCGAATCGAGCAATGGTTAAATCATTGCATTTCTAATCTGTAATTAATATTTAACATTCTTTATTGACAGAATGAATATTCTTAAAGCGATTGGAGAAATAATGCTAGTGCTGATCAATTACAAATTCATTTATATCACTGTAATTACCTTAAATGAAATCAAAGTTGATCCATTTCATTCTAAATACTCCAGTAGCAGTTGTATCACAAATACAGACCTCTATCCTAAGACGATCGCAAGAAAATGTTTGCTTTATGTCTCCATACGTAGCAGTAAAGGAGGAGCAAAATATAATTTTATAAATCGAAGTGATCTTGACCTGGTATAAAGGTGGTAATGATCGAAGTGATCTTTACCTGGTATAAAGGTGGTAATGCAGCAGACTGATCCTGACCTGGTATAAAGGTGGTAATGATCGAAGTGATCTTGACCTGGTACAAAGGTGGTAATGCAGCAGACTGATCTTGACCTGGTATAAAGGTGGTAATGCAGCAGACTGATCTTGACCTGGTATAAAGGTGGTAATGATTGAAGTGATCTTGACCTGGTATAAAGGTGGTAATGATCGAAGTGATCTTGACCTGGTATAAAGGTGGTAATGCAGCAGACTGGAAGTGATCTTGACCTGGTATAAAGGTGGTAATGCAGCAGACTGATCTTGACCTGGTATAAAGGTGGTAATGATTGAAGTGATCTTGACCTGGTATAAAGGTGGTAATGATCGAAGTGATCTTGACCTGGTATAAAGGTGGTAATGCAGCAGACTGGAAGTGATCTTGACCTGGTATAAAGGTGGTAATGCAGCAGACTGATCTTGACCTGGTATAAAGGTGGTAATGATCGAAGTGATCTTGACCTGGTATAAAGGTGGTAATGCAGCATACTGATCTTGACCTGGTATAAAGGTGGTAATGCAGCAGACTGATCTTGACCTGGTATAAAGGTGGTAATGCAGCATACTGATCTTGACCTGGTATAAAGGTGGTAATGATCAAAGTGATCTTGACCTGATATAAAGGTGGTAATGATCGAAGTGATCTTGACCTGGTATAAAGGTGGTAATGCAGCAGACTGATCTTGATCTGGTATAAAGGTGGTAATGCAGCAGACTGATCTTGACCTGGTATCAAGGTGGTAATGCAGACTGCATACTCTGAAGGGGTATTCGTGGATTCAATATTAACCATAATCCAATATGTTTGCAGGGAACCAATTTTAAGTCTTACATTGTTAGTGAACCAATCTAAAGGTAGTTAAATTGCCCAGAAAGTCGCGAATGTCGATTTGTGCACAACTGACACCATTTATAACACATTTGAGGCATGTCATGGGAAATCAGGGCTTAATGCATGTGCGGAAAGTGTCGTCTCGTATCAGCCTGTGCAGTCCGCACAGGCTTATCCGGGATGCCACTCCGCTTTTAATGTATTTTCTGTTTCAAGGAAGTCTTTTCTAAACATAAATCCACTGTAGGCGGAAAGTGCCTTCCTGGATTAGCACATGCTGATCCGAGACAACACTTTACGCACATGCATTTAGCCCAATTTTCCTACGACACACCTCATTGATAACACATGTATGTTTGATGATGCTCAGACTCTTGAAAGAAGTAACAAATTTATTTACTAGTTTATCAAATACACAACAGCAGTTCAAGATTTGAAGAGAAGCAGACAGTGGACATATAAATAATGCATTCCCGTAACAATAACGTTTCATCTGTACTTGTTCGTCTAAGAACATATCCCACACGCAGACCTAGTCTGTGACTACAGGTTCCAGTTGTCAGGTGTGTGATGCAGAGTCACTTCGCTCTGGAGTTCGCACCCAGGATATTTCGCCCCTAAAAATATAAATCAACACAGTATAAACTTGCATCAGGGACTTTATGAACCTAAATGCAATGCTTCAAAATCGGCACATATTATAGTTGTATCATACCTTTTGCAATTTAAACAAGAGTTATGGTAATAAATGCACACGATGAAAGACCTGTATAGCAAGACTTTCGAAACTTTCAATTTACAAATAATACCTCATTTCCACTACTTGTGCAATTTCAAATAACTGTTCGACATTTTATGACAATGTGCATATTTTTTATAATTATTTCAGGTATAAATAATGAATACCCATATTAAAGCTAATGTGACACACACTTACGATTATAGACAACCCTTTGCACGCCTCTCTAAACACAGACGTCATTTCTTGACTCTGAAACAAATACAGTCAACATTATTTCATGTATTAGCAGATGCTAAATATGTAGCTCAACATTAATGGCAATTTAAAGTCTAACATTCTGTAAAAAAGAAAATCATTGAGAAACACTCATAATTAACAAAAAAAGTTTGTGAACTGACTGAATTACTCTCACACCTTTTGCCAGAATCATGAACAAACAATATGTATGGAATGCTCAGACTTAACTCTAGAATTATATATGACCATCATTATGTTGCTCAGAACTACAAAATAACGACAGTTTATAAAGCACTGACACTATAGCTCCACCAGAGCATGTTACGTCGAAATGTAACGTCATCTATGAACCACTATAGCTCCACCAGAGCATGTTACGTCGAAATGTAACGTCATCCATGAACCACTATAGCTCCACCAGAGCACGTTATGTCGAAACGTCATCTATGAACCACTATAGCTCCACCAGAGCACGTTACGTCGAAACGTCATCTATGAACCACTATAGCTCCACCAGAGCACGTTACGTCGAAATGTAACGTCATCTATGAACCACTATAGCTCCACCAGAGCACGTTACGTCAAAATGTAACGTAATCTATGAACGTCAAAGATGTTGCTTTTGTTCTTCTGATACAACATTCAGCATTTCTGAAAATAATGTCCCTGAAGATTCTGTTTAACGCTTAAGTCAATGAATCCACTTTAAGTGAATAACATGGCAGAACAAACTGGCTGACATCTGCTAAATAACAGAGTTCGTATTGGTCTGAAAAATTCCGGTCTCTTACTCTGAAATGCATGAACTAAGTCACTGTGATACAATATACAACAGTATTAACTAAAATTTAAAATGGTCTTGCTAAATAAATATGAAAGCTCAATTCACTGAAATGCTCTAATCGATGTGTAATTTAAACCAAATTTAGTATTTACGAAATTGTATATAGTAATTAAATCTGTGTATTAACTATAGATACTTAAAAACGTGAGTGCGAAAACATGAGATTTTCCTGATTTTTTAAAACATGACGTGGAATTGACATTGCTGTCAACATTAACCTTAACTATTGACTGTTGTTTTGTGATTATATTATGTATGCTGCCTATGCTTTAAGTTTAGATAGATCTAACAGCATGGACTATTAGAGGTCTGTCAACAGAGAGAGCATCTTTATTTGACGTCTGCATCTTTCTGACCAACCTTAATTTTCTAGAATGGCCATTGTCTTTCTGACCCATTCTAACTTCATTCAAGCGTTTGTGCAACTGAAATATCAGTTCCCGCGACACTGAATACTAAATTTGTTCTTATTGAAACATTTTATTAGTAAAAGTCGGAGTCAGCCAATGTCGCTACAAAACTCTGTCAGTGTGAGGAATTCCGAGCGTTCTTCAGACGTCATTTTTGTGGCCACTCAGATTTAAGATGATTTTAAATGGAACTTATCAACAACTGTTTATTATATCCAAATTACATTATATTTTCATGTGACTCCATTTATACAGAGGACGACATTTCCCTGAAATTTGGTGTTTGTGTATTTTATACTAATAATATTATCTGAGCTTTAAAGTTTGTGTTTCAATAAAAAAAATAGCTTGCTCCGGTAAAGAGTTACTGCGGCAACTCAATGAAATTACCAAGCGCATATGGCATGTATGCAGTAAATTGTTTATTGAGTTCAACAGAATATAAAATATTATTTCCAACCATGTGCGATAATTGAACTTCTTTATACAATATCAACTAACCACAGTGTCAGTTCACGAACTCTGTGGACACCCTTCGTATATATTAGGTTAAGAATATTAGGTTGTTGATAGTTCAGAGTTAGGGTTTGGGGAGCTTAGATAGTCTGAACCATATACATTGGCAGGCGAATATTGTTAAGCCAAACGTTGTGTGGATTTGTATTTAACTACAACTCTAGTTCTTTATTTATTTATTCTTATCACTTTGGTTTAAAATTAAAAGAAAACATCTCAAATATCTGTGGAAAAATGGAAATTAAAAAGCAAACATCATAAGATGGCACATGTTAGTATAATCCCACAGAAAAGCAAAGTTTAATTTATGCATACATGCTTGATAATGAAACAAGAGCTGTCAGAGGACAGCGCGCACGACTATTCAAAGTATTTCAGTTGGTACATATTTTGGATTGTGAAAGGGGCATAAATTTGTTAAAATACAATATTTTTAAATGAAGCCTTGTACAGTTTATAAATTTTTGGAACAAAAACTTTAACCAAAGTCTGTGTAAAAAGTGGGCTAACTCTGTCAACATACAAAACAGTGTTATGGGTAATGTTGCCCCTGATACTAGAGTTGATGACAAAGGTTAGTTCGAAGTTTCAAGTGAATAACTTATGTAGTTTTGAAGTAACAAAACTTTTGAATATAAACTTTAACCAGAAAATCTAAGTGAAAAGGGGGCATAACTCTGTCAAAATACAAAACATACTTATGGGTAATGTTGCCCCTGATACTAGAGTTGATGACAAAGGTTAGATCCAAGTTTCAAGTGAATAACTTATGTAGTTTTGAAGTCACCAAACTTTTGAATATAAACAGAAAATCTATGTGAAAAGGGGGCATAACTCTGTCAAAATAAAAAACATAGTTATGGGTAATATTGCCCCTGGTACTAGAGTTGATGATAAAGGTTAGTTCCAAGCTTCAAGTGAATAACTTGTGTAGTTTTGAAGTTACAAAACTGTTGAATATAAACTTTAAACAGAAAATCTATGTAAAAAAGGGACATAACTCTATCAAAATACAAAATAGAGTTATGGGGAATGTTCACCCTGATACTGGTGTTGATGACAAAGGTATATTCCAAGTTTCAAGTGAATAGCTTTTGTAGTATTGAAGTTACAAAACTTTTGAATATTAACTTTAACCAGAAAATCTATGTGAAAAAGGGGCACAACTCTGTCAAATACAAAACAGAGTTATGGGGAATGTTGCCCTTGATACTGGAGTTGATGACAAAGGTTAGTTCCAAGTTTCAAGTCAATAACTTATGTAGTTTTGAAGTCACAAAACTTTTGAATATGAACTTTAACCAGAAAATGTACGTGAAAAAGGGGCATAACTCTGTCAAAATACAAAACATACTTATGAGTAATGTTGCCCCTGATACTAGAGTTGATGACAAAGGTTAGTTCCAAGTTTCAAGTGAATAACTTACATAGTTTTGAAGTTACCAAACTTTTGAAAATAAACTTTAAATGGAAAGTCTAAGTGAAAAGGGGCATAACTCTGTCAAAATACAAAACATAGTTATGGGTAATGTTGCCCCTGGTACTAGAGTTGATGATAAAGGTTAGTTCCAAGTTTCAAGTGAATAGCTTTTGTAGTATTAAAGTTACAAAACTTTTGAATAATAACTTTAACCAGACAATCTATGTGAAAAAGGGGCATAACTCTGTCAAAATACGAAACAGAGTTACGGGGAATGTTGCCCTTGATACTGGAGTTCATGACAAAGGTTAGTTCCAAGTTTCAAGTGAATAACTTATGTAGTTATGAAGTTACAAAACTTTTGAATATAAACTTTGACCAGAAATTCTAAGTGAAAAAGGGGCATAAATCTGTCAAAATACAAAACAGAGTTATGGGGAATGTTGCCCCTCACACTGGAGTTGATGACAAAGGTTAGTTCCAAGTTTCAAGTGAATAACTTTTGTAGTATTGAAGTTACAAAACTTTAGAAGATAAACTTTAACCAGAAAATCTATGTGAAAAAGGGGCATAACATGTCAAAATACAAAACAGAGTTATACGGAATGTTGCCCTTGATACTGGAGTTGATGACAAACGTTAGTTACAAGTTTCAAGTGAATAACTTATGAAGTTTTGAAGTTACAAAACTTTCGAATATAAACTTGAACCAGAAAATCTATGTGAAAAAGGGGTATAACTCTGTCAAAATACAAAACAGAGTTATGGGGAATGTTGCCCCTGACACTGGAGTTGATGACAAAGGTATATTCCAAGTTTCAAGTGAATAACTTATGTAGTTTTAAAGTTACAAGACTTTTGAATAAAAACTTTAACCAAATTCAGACGTGGACGCGTACGCCGATGCCAGGGGTAGTAGGTAAGCTCATCTATTCTTCGAATAGTCGAGCTAAAAAACATTTTCAAACCCACTTTTCAAGCAAACTTGCATGTGTCATGACAAAAGTAAGTATGATAAATTCAAAACCACACTTTAAGCAAATTTTATTACTATAATTGAGGCGTGTTGTGGGAAACCCAGGCTTAATGCATGTGCATGAAGTGTCGTCCCGGATTAGCCCGTGCAGCCCGCACTTGCTAATTCAGGATGAAACTTTCCGCTCTTATGTTTTTGTTTGTTTCAAGGAAGTCTTTTCTAAACATTAATCCACTGTAGGCGGAAAGTGTCGTACCGGACCGCACAGCCTAATCTGGGAGAAATCTTTATGCACATGCATTTAGCCCGATTTTCCGTGACAAGCAGCTAAATTCCAACCCACATTTCTAGCCATCTTTCCCACGCTGGTGAGGTCACTCATGCGCCTGTCCAAGAAGTCCCAGGTGCGCTGATAGTCGTCTGACTTGTCCTGCATCATGAACACCTCCGTGGTCTTGTACACGATCCCCAGGGTGGCACGCTTCGTGTACCAGTTGAACTGAAACACAGCACAGGTTACACAAATATGTCACCACTAAAAATGTAAACAAATATAAGAATATTCTACAGAGTGTCCAGGGCCGGTATTCACAAAGCTCCTAAGGAAAATTTAAACTTAAGGTTAATTTAAGTGAAAATTTCATCATAAAATTTCTATGTGAAATCCAATGACATATGTTTACCAATTAGTAAAATATTTAAGACATAATCAATACCAACTAGTTTGGACCCTTTTAATGTAAAATGACCTATTCATAAAACAACTGCATACTTAGTTTTATGAATTTCAGAAATTTACTTAAGTTTTCCCTAAAGGAGCTTTGTGAATACGGGCCCAAATCTTAATTTGGAATTCGAATGTTTGATTATTTTATTTTAAAATATATTGGAATAACACCATCTACACAACGTGTCATATGACGGTATAATGACACCATCTACACAACGTGTCATATGACGGTATAATGACACCATCTACACAACGTGTCATATGACGGTATAATGACCCTATTGGGCAGACAGTTTTCTGTTTACTGGGTGTCATCACTAACAATAGGATGGTGAGAACAGTCTGCAAGACCCATGAAGTCAACATAGCCCTTCTGTTTAATTAAAGGTCATATTTTGATTGCAATTGATTGATATACCTAATCCTACCAGTAATCAAACCTGATTATTGGTGATAAATTTTAATGACACAAAATACCATGAATGTTTTGATAATTGATCGGTCTCTATTAATATAGTGTCGTTAAACACATATTATTTTTATTATTCATTTTAAAGTATTTGTTATTGATTTGAACTTATTCAAAAATATAATTGAACTAAAATTACGTCTCATGGTATACTCGAGATGACAATGCCAATGTAGTTGATAATTTAGCCTGTATTTCTTTGAGCATTTCACGTGATCAGGACAACAATTGTATTTCATTTGAATATTCAAATATACTTTCGGAAGGTGAATCAAATATTCGAATACCTATTTTGGCATTCATTGGCAGTCCTAGTAACCGCAGGTAACACACAGATAACCAAACCATCAGAGCAGGTTTATAAGGCTCAAACATGCACTTAATCCAGACCTTAACACCAGGGGTAGTTCAGAACTAGCCTCTGGGAGAGGAACCTCATAATCAATGTACAAACTTTTATTCTGCTCCCTGCATGTTGGATGCAAGAGTATAGAAAGAGCAAGAGTATTCGATGCCATCCTTCTTGGATAGAAGAGTATAGAAAGAGCAAGAGCATTCGATGCCATCCCTCTTGGATACAAGAGTATAGAAAGAGCACGAGCATTCGATGCCATCCCTCTTGGATACAAGAGTATAGAAAGAGCAAGAGTATTCGATGCCATCCCTCTTGGATACAAGAGTCTAGAAAGAGCAAGAGTATTCGATGCCATCCCTCTTGGATACAAGAGTCTACAAAGAGCAAGAGTATTCGATGCCATCCCTCTTGGGTACAAGAGTATAGAAAGAGCAAGAGTGTTCGATGCCATCCCTCTTGGATACAAGAGTATAGAAAGAGCAAGAGTGTTCGATGCCATCCCTCTTGGATACAAGAGTATAGAAAGAGCAAGAGTATTCGATGCCATCCCTCTTGGATACAAGAGTATAGAAAGAGCAAGAGTATTCGATGCCATCCTTCTTGGATACAAGAGTATAGAAAGAGCAAGTGTATTCGATGCCATCCCTCTTGGATACAAGAGGGATGGCATCTAATACCAAAATCGATATTGGAATATTAGCTTTTTCATTCAATCGAATATTCGAATAGTAGCATTGATTCATATTAACTATTTTAAGCTGTCGACACAACGTAAACATTTTGTATGACATTTAGTAGAGAATACCGATTATCGCCGTTATCTTCATAACTCAATTCTTCATTAATAAATAACACTATCCTATTAATGCGTTAATGAAATTAAACATAAACAATTTAAAGTCTGGTATTAAGTGTCTTTTAATAAAACTAGAATTCCGCGAGTCGGATGAGTTGCCTGACGGAGCATAACTCAAGTATGATATGAGCAATTATGCCAAAAACCGAATTTGACCTTCCTTCTATGCCTACTAACACTTCCATCAAGTTTCATAAAGATTGAACAAAATCTGTTTAAGTTATTGTCTGCGGAAGCCTTATTTGAACGATTTTTTTAAAGGGGCATAACTCCGGTATGATTAGAGCAGTTATGCTGACAATCGAACTTAACCTTCCTTTTATGCATACTAACACTTCCATAAAGTTTCATAATAGCACACAAACTTCTCAAGTTACTGTCACAACACAAACTACTGAAGGGGATGCCGCGGCTGCCGCCAAAAGTAACCCCTATATGTCGCATTTTCAGGCGACACAATAAAACTAAAGGTTTTTTACTTGATATAAGCTAGAATGTTTGCAATAACCCACAAAGCACTTATTTCTTATCATGATGGCAACGTTTCAATAACCATATGTTTACCAGCAAATTTGAGCAACATTTCTCAGGTTTAATGTGCTATAATGACTGCTAAATGTGTGATCGCACTTCTGTAATTATTTATTATTAATCTTTTCATAAGTTTAATTACCATTAAAGTGAAAACTTAAGGCTCATATTGTTATAGTGTATTACTGGCAACTATACTATTGACACAGATTGTATATTCAATAACCCTCTTTGACACATGACCCGGTGTATACTGCTATTACTTTAAAAGAAAACTTTCTACAATCTACAATCTTTCTACAATCAGTAACTTCTTGTTTTAAAAAAATCAATATAAATTTGCGAATATTTGAATGATGTTTTAATTATTCAAATAGCGATCATTCAATTGAATATTTGCATAATTTTGCCAACCCTACTTTTACACTTAAAGCCCCCAGTACAATCCTAAAGTAACTAAGAACTGCAGTTTCAGGAAATAAATCAGGTTGTGACCTACGCCAGATCCTTCTGTACCATTGGGACAGTGAAACAACGTTTAAAGCAGTTCATTCGCAAGCAAAGTCAAAGAGTAACAATCTACTTAGTCTTATCATTGATTTCTGTTCATTTTTTTAGTGGCATAACAAGAGATTCGCATCTGTTGGTGTGTCTCATACAAAATACCAGTTGTAACAGCCCAGTAGAAGACTTACATCTGTGGATGTGTCCCCAGCGCAGTACCAGATTTCATCTGTGAGGTCTCCCAGATTCTTTATTGCCTGTGGAACATTGGGTGGTAGGGCCAATATACCCATCGCCTGAAAAACAATCAGGAGAATATTGTTCTAATCAGTGTATGCTAAAAAATTATTAACAAGAGGGTCATGAAGGCCCCAAAGGGCTCACCTGAGTAATGGTAAAGATGAAAATCTTGCTGAGGTGAAAGGCTTGAACGAATGTTATGAAAATGTATGCAATAATTGTTTCAACTCATTTGTGTAGCTGATTAACTGTCATAGTTCTTGAGCTCATCTGACTTACCCTTGTCTTAATCTTTACAGCTCAGGTGAGCTAATAATTTACACTAAAGTAATGTGTACCTTCCAGCTATATGTAGGGTCGTACGTGTACCTGCGGCCATCTGTCAATGTAGGGTCGTACGTGTACCTGCGGCCATCTGTCAATGTAGTGTCGTACGTGTACCTGCGGCCATCTGTCAATGTAGGGTCATACGTGTACCTGCGGCCATCTGTCAATGTAGGGTCATACGTGTACCTGCGGCCATCTGTCAATGTAGGGTCACACGTGTACCTGCGGCCATCTGTCAATGTTGGGTCACACGTGTACCTGTGGCCATCTGTCAATGTTGGGTCATACGTGTACCTGCGGCCATCTGTCAATGTTGGGTCATTCATGTACCTGCGGCCATCTGTCAATGTTGGGTCATACATGTACCTGCGGCCATCTGTCAATGTTGGATCATACATGTACCAGTGGCCATCTGTCAATGTAGGGTCATACATGTACCTGTGGCCATCTGTCAATGTAGGGTCATACATGCACCTGCAGCCATCTGTCAATGTAGGGTCATGCATGCACCTGCAGCCATTTGTCAGTGTAGGGTCATACATGTACCTGCAGCCATCTGTCAATGTAGGGTCATTCATGTACCTGCGGCCATCTGTCAATGTAGGGTCATATGTGTACCTGCGGCCATCTGTCAATGTAGGGTCATACGTGTACCTGCGGCCATCTGTCAACGTAGGGTCATATGTGTACCTGCCGCCATCTGTCAATGTAGGGTCATACATGTACCTGCGGCCATCTGTCAATGTAGGGTCATTCATGTACCTGCGGCCATCTGTCAATGTAGGGTCATACATGTACCTGCGGCCATCTGTCAATGTAGGGTCATACATGTACCTGCGGCCATCTGTCAATGTAGGGTCATTCATGTACCTGCGGCCATCTGTCAATGTAGGGTCATACATGTACCTGCGGCCATCTGTCAATGTAGGGTCATATGTGTACCTGCGGCCATCTGTCAATGTAGGGTCATTCATGTACCTGTGGCCATCTGTCCTTGTAGGGTCATTCTGTCCATGTAGGGTCATTCATGTACCTGCGGCCATCTGTCAATGTAGGGTCATTCATGTACCTGCGGCCATCTGTCAATGTAGGGTCATACATGTACCTGCGGCCATCTGTCAATGTAGGGTCATTCATGTACCTGCGGCCATCTGTCAATGTAGGGTCATTCATATACCTGCGGCCATCTGTCAATGTAGGGTCATATGTGTACCTGCGGCCATCTGTCAATGTAGGGCCATACGTGTACCTGCCGCCATCTGTCAATGTAGGGTCATACATGTACCTGCGGCCATCTGTCAATGTAGGGTCATTCATGTACCTGCGGCCATCTGTCAATTTAGGGTCATACATGTACCTGCGGCCATCTGTCAATGTAGGGTCATACATGTACCTGATTCATCTGTCAATGTAGGGTCATTCATGTACCTGCGGCCATCTGTCAATGTAGGGTCATACATGTACCTGCGGCCATCTGTCAATGTAGGGTCATATGTGTACCTGCGGCCATCTGTCAATGTAGGGTAATACATGTACCTGCGGCCATCTGTCAATGTAGGGTCATTCATGTACCTGCGGCCATCTGTCAATGTAGGGTCATTCATATACCTGCGGCCATCTGTCAATGTAGGGTCATACATGTACCTGCGGCCATCTGTCAATGTAGGGTCATTCATGTACCTGTGGCCATCTGTCAATGTAGGGTCGTACATGTACCTGCGGCCATCTGTCAATGTAGGGTCATACATGTACCTGCGGCCATCTGTCAATGTAGGGTCATTCATGTACCTGTGGCCATCTGTCACTGTAGGGTCGTACATGTACCTGCGGCCATCTGTCAAGGTAGGGTCATTCATGTACCTGCGGCCATCTGTCAAGGTAGGGTCATTCGTGTACCTGCGGCCATCTGTCAAGGTAGGGTCATTCATGTACCTGCGGCCATCTGTCAATGTAGGGTCGTACGTGTACCTGCGGCCATCTGTCAAGGTAGGGTCAAACATGTACCTGCGGCCATCTGTCAATGTAGGGTCATACATGTACCTGCGGCCATCTGTCAATGTAGGGTCATACATGTACCTGCGGCCATCTGTCAATGTAAGTTCATTCATGTACCTGCGGCCATCTGTCAAGGTAGGGTATGATCATCCTCAGCCGGGTCTCCACTGCGTCACGGATGAATGGTCGGATCTTCGACATGCTAAATTATAAAAATAACTTTCACTCAGTGCATTTCACGTGAAAAGTTTTAAAACCCTAATTTATTTTTCAAGCAAACTCCATTTGAAAAATTCTTATTAAATGGTTCAAATAAATTATTTATCTAACAATCAGTTATCAATGAGAATACCATACTACCATATTTTTGAAAGCATAAACTATAAGTAATTTGCTGCACACATACCCGGTGCTAGGTATGAAACTAACTTAGGTGTGAACAAGAGAACAAATTATATCAATACTTTTCAAATTATCTCAAGTTATTAAGACAAATAGCAGTACCTGGGTGTGGTTGGCTGCTCGGATTCCTTCTCCTTCCGCACTTTCTCAGCCAGCTGTTCAGCCAGCCGCTTGTTACAGTCCGTGTAGAAGTAGAAGACCAGCTCCACCCCACCCCGGGGGAACAGACCATGGGCCACGCCCGGTAGACCCTCCAACTCCGCACCTGGCCAGGCAGACAGAAGAAGGGCTTTTGCCATGGGAAGGGTAATAACTTTATAGAGTCCCATTTAGAATTATCTAATCCATTTGACAATAAATTCAAATATGGCCTTCTAGAATTTAGTATTGACTTGCAGGCTAACACAAACTGAGCTAATAACAACAGAGAGACTGCAAATAGCTACAGGTACAATTATTCTGAATAACCTGAATCTGCATTAGACATGGGTAGCAAGATAACTTCATATATAGCTACATGTATTTATAATTCATTATTCACTTTGCAGGCTAACACAATTTGAACTAACTACAAAACAGAAGCTGTATTAGACATGGGTAAGATTATAATATTTATGATCATTCAGTTCATTCAAATTCTCTATTTTCTAATCCATATGTAGGTAAACACAATTAAAACTAGATCATGACTGATAGACATTGATACGAAGGTGTGTTAATGACAAATCTCTCTCAAGTACCAGTATGTAGGTTAACATAATTAGAAACATATCAAAGGATTCCAAGAAAATACAATGAAGAATCCTTGTCAAGTGGCGGTATGCAGGTTAACCTAATTAGAGACATATCAAATAATTTGAGGCATGTAGTGGGAAAACCAGTCTGAATGCATTTGCGTAAAGAGCTATTCCGGATTAGCCTGTGCAATCCGCACAGGCTAATCCGGGACGACACTTTCGGCCTACAGTGGATTTATGTTTAGAAGAGACTTCCTTGAAACAGAAACAACCATAAAAACGGGAAGTGTCGTCCCGGATCAGCCTGTGCAGACTGCACAGGCTGCTCAGGGACGACACTTTATGCACATGCATTAAGCCTGGTTTTCCCACAACACGCTTCATTTTAACAAAATGGACCGTTAACTAGCACAGGTACCTGCAGCGAGGGTGTCCACTGTCCAGCCATGTTGATGCACGAAGGCCATGGAGGAGCGCAGGATTCTCAGCTTGGTCTCATACTCGGTGTCCTCTCTGTCTTCACTCACATGGCCACCACCCTCTGAACCTCTGCAACAGCAGTAGGACACAGTAAATGTCAGGGGTAATCTACTACAAGATAATTTGTGCAGAAAGCATAGTGCAAAGATCAGTCTCCATGGAAGTCTCTTAGACCTGGGACAAAAACCAGTAAAACCGTACCAGGTCCAGAAAAAAATAAGCAAAACACTGGCCCTTATTTTTTTCAGGTTTCTACTTGTAACCGCCCTTATTTGGTCAAGTTTCTACTTGTAAGCTAACTACGTTGGAATGCCAGTAATGTAGTGTTTGATGCTGTAATAATCAGCAGGGTCTTTTGTGGATACAGGCAAAGAAATCTCCCAAATAAAATTAGCAATTTGTCAAACTGTGGAGGCTGAGCAAGCGATATCAGATACAACTTACTCGACTTGGCTTTCTGCCTTCTGGCACATGTGTCTGACATTGCAGCAGGTGCGCAGGTGATTCTCAACTGAAACAGACATTAACACAGGTCAGCAGTTCGGTTACAATGCAGCAGGGCAATCCTGGGCGGCATCCACCAGTGTCCATGTGCAGCAGCCGAATGTTGGAGCTCCTGATCTGTTTATTCTTTTTGTCGCGATCTACCTACCCTTTTACAAGCTGTAAGTGTCAGCTTTGAGCTATAGATCTGGCAATATGATGTATAAATAAAACAAACAATTCTGAATTTATCCCAAGATTTCTGGCTTAATGATTGAACACCAAATTTATTAATTAAATAATTAGATACAACAGTAAATTTATCAAGAACTAACATTATCACAGGCTATACCTTGTTTTCCGTGTTATACACTCATTACAAATATTTTTATTTTACGCATGTGTAAGATAACCTATTGAGCATTAGCATTGGCTTGACTCATCACTTATCTACATGGCTTGACTCATCACTTATCTACATGGCTTGACTCATCACTTATCTACATGGCTTGACTCATCACTTATCTACATGGCTTGACTCATCACTTATCTACATGGCTTGACTCACCACTTATCTACATGGCTTGACTCACCACTTATCTACATGGCTTGACTCATCACTTATCTACATGGCTTGACTCATCACTTATCTACATGGCTTGACTCATCACTTACCTACATGGCTTGACTCATCACTTATCTACATGGCTTGACTCATCACTTATCTACATACCTTATGGATTGCAAGTACTCTTCCATATGACGTAATCAACTTTTCTGCAGTTGACATTTTGGTTGAAATTGTTATACATTCATGTGGTTTGATATTTGATGGCATATGTTTTATCAATTAATATTGAAGAGGGCATTTGTAACATTAATTATGAGGAAATGTTTACTACATTTTTTGTTGATTTTATTTGGAACTTTTTTTTAAGCATAACAATGACATTCCTGACAGTAATTTGGCCTCAAAGGGAACAGAAACTGTAACAAAGGGGACAAACTGTAGCAAAGGGGACAGAAACTGTAACAAAGGGGACAGAAACTGTAACAAAGTGAGTCAGAAACTGTAACAAAGGGGACAGAAACTGTAACAAAGGGGACAGAAACTGTAGAAACTGTAACAAAGGGGACAGAAACTGTAACAAAGGGGACAGAAACTGTAACAAAGGGGACAGAAACTGTAACAAAATGAGTAGACCTGCAATTTCACGCTGTCTGAGCATGCGATAAAACGGATCTGACACTCGCCAAAGGCTCGCTTACTAACAAATTTGCTGAACTCGTTTAATAAAATCTTAAATTCAATGACAACTCGTGCCAGATCTTATATTTATCCTAAACCATATACAACTCGTCCCTGCACACAACCTGATACTTTTAATTTGTAAACATTTATCAAAATGTTTTATGCGAACACATCACATAATTGTTATAATATGATTATTCTTCTATAAAGTTGTGATAATTCTAATTTAGTTAAGTGGGTAATAGACATAGTAACCCTATTTAACTAAAAAAAATCAATAGACCACTAATGACCAGTATTGACCTGTATTGACCGCTTTTAACCACTATTGACTGCCCGCCCGGTCAATACTTAATCGACCGGTCAATAAGCCAACCCTGCATCACACACACCACTTGGGACTTCTTGTTCGACAGGATACAGTTAAATGTAGTTACAAATCTTATCGATATAATGACAAAAACTAAATGAGACACGTTGTGGGAAAACCGGTCTTAATGCATGTGCGTAGAGTGTCGTCCCGGATTAGGGATCAGGCTAATCCAGGACGGCACATTCCGCCTACAGTGAATTTATGTTTAGAAGAGACTTCCTTGAAACAGAAAATACCATTTAAGCGGAAAGTGCCATCCTGGATTAGCCTGTGCGGATTGCACAGGCTAATCCGGGACGACACTTTACGCACATGCCTCAAGACCGGTTTTCCCACGACGCGCCTCAAATGTAAGCACTGCTGAAATAAAGTGTCATATGTTGTTTCATGGTGGCCTATTATAGAGCAAAAAAATGTTTTCTACTCGTAAGCATCAAAGAAATTTTACAGTAAAATTTGTAACTTCAAGAACAGCCCATGAGCTACTGAGCAGAGACATTATCAGAATTTGAAGTTTTTATTGGAACTGTATGTAGTATCTACTTTGGACAGAGCTCTGTGATCAACATTTGAATTTCAAAATATACTTTGATGTTGAACATGCCCAAAAATTAGTATACAAAGCACGAGCATTAGTTCTGTAAAGTATGATTTTCACTATACATCAAACCATATCAACAAAATTTCATTCATTTGCTAGAACAATATTAAATATTGTGAAAAAAGTAATCAAATGTGTGTCACGTGCTTTAATATCGAGAAAATGAACAAACCCGTATCACATTTAACCATGTTTTAGCTTTTTCAAATTGACTTCTAGTGTGCTAAGAGAAAGAAGCTGTAAGTTATTATTATTTTTATTTCATTTTATAAAACAGAAATCTTTAAAGTTCAGAACAACATAAAACAACAAATGTATGCTTCACAATTCAAAAGATGGCATCAAGCATAAGTGACATACATCGTTATTAAATGCTTGCTACTTTAGCAAAAATATGAATAAATACCTGTTCCCTGGTATAAACACTGAGCATGTAAATTTGTCTACAAAACCAAACTCTCACTGACAGAAAGCTTAAAATCAAATCTAGAACATGCTTTGAACTTCAAACAGTTTTGTTTGTTCTCATTTTAACAGTTTTCATGAAAATACACGCATTTGTCATATGGATTTGAAGATGCCTCTCATTCTTAGAGACTACTCTACTACTACTGTGGTGGTTTTTGCGGCCTGCGCTGCTGGGCAAGAATTTCATCCACGCGAACCAGCAGACTGGTGACCAGGTCTAGGGTGCCCAAAGCCTGCTGAAGGATGGCGACCTTCTGACCCCGCGCCATACGCGGCATCGTGAAGCCCGCCACGCTTACGCACATGTCCACCATCTGTTGACTGTCTGCCTGAGACTGGTTACCCTCCTGCAGGGCAGACAACTCCAGCCGGTAGTGTCCCTTGGTAAGATCCAGACCTTCATACAACACCTTCAGAAAGTCCTTTTCAATCATTGGCATGAAGTCCCAGATGCCGGACTGATTGGCCTGAGGTGGATCTTTCAAAGCAAGGTAGCGGACCAGATTCAACACTGAGATGATCCTGTCTGAGTGTTCTACAAGATCTGTTGCAGCTTTCTCTTCAAGTTTTGTTATTAGCAAAAATATTCTCTTCAGATTAAGACCCGAGAAATATTCAGATACAGCACCTTTCAGCCTCATGTCCTGTAGACTCAAACTCTTGTCAATCTGGTCTTTTAACAACTGAACACAAAACCCAACAGCTCCGGAATGTGTCAAAGTTCCAAACATTTTTATAAACATCTGGTATCTAGCTTTTGCATGAAATAAATTCATGAATGGCGCAACTAGAAATACACATTGCTGTCTTAAATCCTTGGCTGAACAATGTATCATTATATCAAATAAAGATCCGAGTATTCTGAAGTATTCAGGTTTCTCTAAATCCTCATAAGGAAGCAAGATATGATCATCTAGCACTTGTAACAATGTTGAAAACAAATGGACACCTTTTCTTCTCACTGCTGTTTCCTTTTTGGACACCATCAATGCAACAAATGGTAGACAGAACTCAAATACCCCATTCCAAGACATGAGTGTCGGAAGAGTGAATTTTTCCATGTTTTCAACCAACAACAGGTACACCACACAGCTCAGACCCAGCTCTGACAGTTTGTCCAGTTCATCCCCGGGACCTGGGTCACCTCGCTGTAGCTTCAGTTTCAGGGACAGCCTATCATTATGAGTTACAGACTCAATAAGTAACTGAAACATGTCTTTGTTCAACTTTTTCAATAAAGCCATAACTTTCTCCGTCTGTATTCTTGCAGTTGACTTCACTCTCATTCCTATATGGTTTTCACTGACACGCAAATCAAGACGCGATAAAGGATGCTCCAGCACTTTAAGCAGGAATTTAACAAGAACATTATTCCCTTGTTCAAGATCATCCCGAGTCATGACCCCAGCTTTCTCAATCAGCTCAACAAAGGTAGCAATGAAGTCCAGGTAAGCAGCAACTGCCTGTTCAGCTCTCTGCGTCGCCGGATCAATCTCAGATGCCCTGGTCTCCTCCTCACTCTCATCTTCACTGCCTGAGATCTCCAGACTGGCAACACAGTCTGAAAATGTCACTAAACTCAGCTCCAGGAGAAACAGCAATTTTGTTGGTGATTTTAAAATACATATCTTTGTCAAGCCTAAAAACGTCTGGAAGCGCACATGATCATCAAAAGAATCCGCCTGTTCCAGAAGAGCATACACTAGCTCATCAGGATTGCCGACAGTGACGAGGTACTTCATGCATCTCTCACAGACGTCCACAAACCCGGGACAGCTATCAAAGTTCTCCTGGCTGACAGCAGGGCCGAGCAGTGACAGCAGCTCCCAGTGTAGCGACTCCTCGCGTATCTTGTCCTCCAGGATGAGTTTCTTCACTCCGAGAGGGTCGCACGCTGCCACACACTCCCTAATCAGCCTCATACGCTCCTCATTGTCTACAGGATCCATTGTTAATGCTAGAACCTCAATCAGCTAGTCTGAAAGATAGAAAAACAGCAGCTTGCTTTTTGTGTCTTTCTTACTTCTGAAGAGGAAATTCAGAAAAAAAAAAAAATTACAAATGCCAAAAGTTGAGTTATTTATTTAATAAGTAAGTTTAGAATTTAAAATGTAGCATAATACACATCGCAAATTCTTGAACCAAGCTGCTATTTTTCCTCTTACATTAAATGCTGATGACAATGTAGTTGTTCCACAGCCAAAAATCAAATAAATATATATGTGTTTGCATTGATCTTGTGATGATAAGCAGGAGGTATAATTTTGCAAAGGTCAAAATTGTCAGTATCGATATTTTATCTTCAGGAATGTTCATCGTGTACTGATACGAGTAACTTTGTACATCAATGTGCTGTTCTATGAATAAACAAAGGAGGCGCGTCGTGGGAAAACCTGACTTAATGCACTTTTCGCTTTTATGGTATTTTAACCATAATTCCACTGTAGGCGGAAAGTGCCGTCCTGGATTAGCCTGTGCGGACTGCACAGGCTAACCCGGGACGAAACTTGCGCACATGCATTAATTCCGGTTTTATCTACAAGGCTGTAAGACCCTAGACTAGAGCTTCGATGAAAGTATTGTTGCAGCTCTTCAAAAGACATGTTCAATGTTGCTGACTACTAAATTGGTTATAAGGTAATGATAATTAAGGGAGTCTGTATGTAAGGGGATAATAGTTTCCCAGGTATCGGGTCTGTTCGCCCTGCATACACGTTCGCCCTGGGTTCATTTGCCTTGGGTTCATTCGCCCTGTATTATATTAAACTGAAGTGTTTGTCACACTAAGCAGGTATTTTTCACATTTTTCACCAGGTTATTAATTACCTGTACAATCTATTATTAACACATTGATGCAGTATTGTGATACTCTATTGTAATGGCAGTGTTTTTTTTCACCTATAGGGGAATGGTGACAGGGCCCTTCAGGAGGGGAAAGTCGCGTCGTTTTTGACGAAAAGGGGAAATTCAGATTCAATACATTCCTATATAATATATTTATAACAATATTTGTATTCCCACATTTAGGTGTTAATATGAATACACTCTAACATTTTCCATTACACTACAGTAAGTTGAATACACAAAGTATTTATTTTATCTGATTAACCGGTAAGGCGTGTGCATACATAAATACCCAGTTCTAAAACACCATTAATCTTGCTCAATTAAACAGAAATTTAACTTCACTGCTATCAGAGTCTTCAGTCACATTAACTTTGTCAACTTCACCCTTTGAAGACTGTGACTCTGGCTCATTACACTTGTCATCCTAAGAAATGAAAATATCAGAAAACTATTTCAAAATATAGTACAAAGCTTCATGTTAAAACTATGTTAATTACATTTGTTATCAAGACTGCATTTAAAACATCTCTTTCAAACGATTTTTTTCAAAAGTTTCAGGAACGTGCATTGAAATGTGGACAAACTGTTAATTTTGTATATAAATTTACCATGAGTTGGTCGTTTACAGCGCCTGAAGTAGTTTGTTGCAGTGCTGACTGCTTGAACAGAAAGTCTATTTTTTTGCACCCTTCAATGGTTGTTTTATCTATTTTCTTTTTGTAAAATTTCGCGTTGTGCGACATTCTGTAGATTTGTCAATGATGACGAGACGCTTGCATCACTATATAACTGGATAAGCAAAGCTTCTACACGAACTTTAAAAGATGAAACGCTTGCATTGCTTATAGGATATCGTTGTGTACATGTATAGGATATGCACATAAACCAAGCGTCTAGACAAACAAGGGAAGCCACTCGCGTATACGCGTTTAAACCACGGCACTCATTATTTTCTCGATTACCTTTGCGTGTTTATCGTGCTTATTTTTGTATTTTGCTGTGGGGTTTTTTTAACTTCTGGAGGGGAATTTTTAGTGAAAAATATGGGAAAAATATATACGTTTTTGGCAGGGGAATGGGGCCGAATATCGGCCCCAAAATGGCCATAAAAAAAACACTGAATGGCCTGACACCTTGAATTATATTTCCCCATGTAACGTTAGATTAATTAAAGTAATGGATCTGGTTGTTTCTATTATTTTTCATATTTGCTATAAAGCTGTGAAGACATCTAGAAAACACACAAGTTTAAGTCCAAATTGTATTCATCTATTATAATAATACAATAATGTGTTTAATCGAAAAACAATGCATATATATTGCATAATGATATAATTAATAGTTTTCTTTTAAATGTTAAATTTCAGTATTTCTGTGAATTTGTCTTACATCGAGCACACCTGGAAGATATTGTTTTCTGCATCTGCATTTTGCAATATATGAAGCTGTTTTACATGTGTAAATTTTTATTCAAACAACACCCTTTTTATCTTTGAAAATGATTAATATTCATCAGAACTTGAATAACCTTGATACATTAATACATTTCCACACAGACCCTTTCATAAACATTAAAGTAGGAAGAACAGACCCAGGGCGAATGGGATATAGGGCAACGGAACAAGGGGCGAAGATTTTAGGGCGAACGGACCCTGATTCTTTCTAGCAATGCTACACTCGCCAGGTGGCGCTGCGTACCAATAATATTATAACGAGACCGAAAGTACACCGCGGTATAGTGGGTCAGTTTGTCTGGTTTTCCTGCTGTTACATTAAATGATTGGTTGAAAAATACGTCATTTTCTAAAATTAGGTGCATGGGCCTGTATGTAGACCCCAAATATAAAATATTTCAACATCCTGTTCGTTTATTTTCTTACATAAGAAAGTAACAAATGCAAAAATATATCTTAATTACACTTATTACAATTTTGATTTGGGCCTAAATAGATTAAGTAATCATTCTTCTAAACGATTATAATTAAAAAAACATGTGCAATAGGTGGACAACATAATATATTCTTCTCTTATATGACCCGACCCTCACATGACCTACATATGCATAAAACCGAAAGTAGCTGTTTTCGCATGGTTCGTCACCCACTTTTCCTGTGGCGTTTTCCCATCGTTTTGATGTTGGAAAACAGATTTGCTACTAGCCCAAGGTATAAATGAATTGATTTATGTCCATATTTACAACAGGTCATGGATTTATTGCGGAAGTTATCTTTGTTTGCTTATTTTAATTGTTGACAACAAGGTGCACATATTTCGAACTACCGTATTTTCGGATAATTTCAATTTGTGAATGACATAATTGAAATCACTGATGTATTATTATTACTATGGTGTTATTATTAATGGCTTATACTTATTTACACACTAACCATAATATTTTTATAAATTAGTTGCTTGCTTGATTGTGAGAATGCATATTGCATATTTTTGATGCCTGATTTGTAAGTAATTTCCTTGAAATTATCTGCATATTTTGCTTGTATTTTGCAAAGTTGTTTGTTGGTATTTGAATTTAAAAATAGGTTAAATAATGCTGACATTAAGAAACCACTTGATTATAAGACAGACCTTTCTATGAGTAATCAGAGTTTGCAAAAATAGCATTTACGCCATTATAAAATTAAAAAAGCATGCATTACACCATTTTACCAGTTTTACTTGTATATGTGGATACATGGTTAACAACTTTACAATTTACATATTCTGTAGTGGCATTCAACATTTTATAGATTATTGATTATAGGTGCAACACATATTTGTTTAGACGCTGACATAGAACAAATTAACACAGTATAATTTTTTGATATAATTTTTTTAATTTACTTTAAGTATCAGGTTTTGAATATGAGATATAAATCTAAAATAATTTTGTCAGGCATGCAATATAGAGTTTCAGCCATTAGTCTGTAATGGTTCTCTGTGATAATAACATCAATAATGTAGATTAACTGATATTTCAGGCCATTAATATGTCAAACAGAAACAGAGGACAAAACATTTACATAATCCTTAAGAACATGGCACTCGGTAAGCATTTCCCTAGAAGAAATGTGACAGAATATCTAGTGAACTCGACAGAACATTGTACTGAGGAAATTGCAGCCATGAAACCTATTATTTCTAAAATGCTAGAGGACACAGAAATTTTGAAGTTTGTTGAAAGTTACATGAATGAAAGTGTTTACAGGCTACCATCAACAACACACCTGTACATTAAGCTTACAGAATTTGTTTCAGACATTCCATATCTTAGGCTGAAATATGCAAATCTTATGAAGGAAATGGAAGATTTGTATTCTGAGGCGTTTGCTTAAGAAGATCATGAGTTCATAAAAAGTTATGTTTTAGGTGTTTGTTTTTTAAGTAGCAGTTCTTTGTTGTTGTTTTCCAAGAAATCACAAGCAGTGATATGTATATATTTTTATTATATTGTGTTTACATATAAAACCATGAATGTTGTTGAAAGTATATGCAAAAAATTTGAGTCACAAACACTTACAGTAAGGCAAGCATTGCAAATTTTTGATGAATGGAAATCCAGTACAGTATCAGATATATATCTTGTACAAATATTTTCAAAATGCATGTCAGTAAGTGAATGTGAAATAAATAAAAGTGCATTGTTAACAAAACTCTACCGGGCAAAGCAAGATGTCAAGGTCAAGAAAGGAAAGTACAAGGAAACTTTTCTGCAAAATAGTTTTATTTGTCCAGTGCAAACTCCAACAAGTGACACTGAAAAATTAACATCTTGCATTAAAAAATCAAAACATGACAAAGTAATTGAAGAAAATTATGCTGAGCTAGCTAGATAGGCTTCAGGCTGAAAATGAAACTTTAACAGAGAAATTGAGCGAGAGAAGATCAACAGTAAAATCATTACAAGAAGAACGTAAGCAGATGAACAGGAAAAATATCCGTCTTAAACGTAAGCTTGAGGGGAAATCGGAACAATTAGAAACATGCAAAAAGTTAAAAAAAGACAGTTCTCTTTTAGAAAAAAAGGAAAAATCAGTAGCTAAAGCAATTGTTTCGAAACAAAACCTTGAAAGAAAAAATCAATTTTTGACAAAGGTTAACAAGTCTTTAAAGTGCAAAAACAAAAATCTTTTGAAAAGAGAAAGTAAATTAAAAAATGACATTGTTCAAACTGCATCAGAAGTTCTTAAATGTAAAACTGAGCTTGAAAACAAACATATTGAACTTGAAAATCTGCATAAAGAAAACAATAACCTTAAAGTAAATTGTGATTACATGGAACAGTTACTTAATGATGATTCAAAGGTTATGTTATATGATGAAACTACAAATTCATTTAGTCCTCAAACTAACCGGTGTGTAATGAACTTGAGTAATTGGAATGTTGCCCATCACAAAATACCACTAGTTATTGAAGAGGTTCTTAGCCTTGCTGGAAAAGAGGCCAATCGACTCCCAAAGCGGTCTACAGTGGACACTATCATAAGTTCCAAAGCGGTTGCGACACAGAAACAATTAGCGGAGGTGTTGCCATCAAAAGAAAATTTGACACTCTATACAGATGAAACTAGAAAATTTGGAAAAACTTACAATGTGTATATAGTCACAGATGGAAATAGAGATTCGTATTGTTTGGGACTTCGCGAAATGCATAACAAAGCTGCATGTACAGCGTTCGATACATTGCAACAGATAATAAGTGATTTGGACAATTCTTTAACTGATAAGGAGGACAGTGTTGGAAATCGAATCATAAGCAAAATTGTTAATGTCGGATAGGGCGAGTACTGAAAAGGCATTCAATAACCTGCTTGAAGACTATCGAAAACATATTTTGCCATATGTTGTCCAAAACTGGAAAGATATGACAGTTGACCAACAAACCGCTTGTTCAAAGCTTAATTCTTTTTATTGCGGTTTACATCTTTTAGTTGCATTTGCAGAAGTGAGCAGTAAATGTTTGTCTGAATATGAACAAACTATTCAAGATTCAGGAATTGGTCTTGAGAAAGATGATGAACTAAAATCTGAGTATGTGAAATCTTCTGAATCTGCAGCTGTGCGACTCATTCGTGCTGCCAGTAAATGTCTCTCAAGGGGTGGGGACGAAAAAAGTGGGTGTTTTTCAGATTTCAAAACTTACCTTTCTTCCATTGGTAAATCTGTTAAATTTGTTAGATTTCATGGCAATAGGTTCAACATCATATTTTTATTAGCAGAGTCCGTGTATTTTCATCGTGAAGATGTGAAAACCTTTTTTGAAAAGTATCACATGCCAACAAACAAACTTAAAAAAGCTGTTTATGTTGACATAAAGGAAATAATCATTCTTGCAAGTTGCAAAGTTTTAGGACTTTTTTCCAAATTAGTCACTGCTCCATTGTGGAGTGTTAGAGGGGGGTACACACATTTTAGATATGAATGGACACTATTTGTCACTTGTAAAGTACTTAGAAAATGTGTCAAACGATGCTAGTGACTTTCTTTGTGGTACCAGTTTTCCATTTGATGAAGAGTTTCTTCACAAGGATGATGTATTTGACGCGCTCATCGCTGAAAATGAAGATGTGGACAAGTTTGCAGTGACAATTGCACAAACTGTAGCAACTTCTCTACTCGCTTTAGTCAAAAGAATGGTCTCGGATCAGCTGCCGGGTGGAAAGTATGATGTAGAAAACCAGGCGCTACGTACGACTGTCCAGTCTGTGGTTCCTCATAACAAATTGCCAGAGTTTGCGTTTGGTGTGCTAGACTTTCAATTGAGGTACAGACCTAATGCTTCAACACTGGTTAATGAGACATTCCTTATGTACAACATGAACAAGACTTGTTCCTGGTTAGGACAAATGTCAGATGATAAACTTGAAAAAATCATGTCCGAATGTAGGAAAGAATCAAGAAAATACAGAGAAAAATTTCGTAACAGATGAAAAGAAATAGAACACCAGCGTCTCAGAATTCTTTCAGAAAAGGTCGCAGAAGCTGAAACGAAAAATGAAAGAGAACGAAAGAAGAAAGAAAATATAGTAGCAAAAATAATATATTATGAGTTGTGGCAAACACTTGAACAAATTGATGAAGCCTTGGAAAGAATACCATCTAAACAGGAAAAAAAAGAAGCTCTTCAGTGGCAGCTGAAGTTCATAAAAATTATTCTGCAACAGAATTACCATGACAAATCAGTTTACAACTTCAGTAGAAAAATTGACAAGAAGTATGTTGATTTAACCGTTACTGAATTAGCAGACAACTTGAAAAAATTGGTAACAGATTCTTATAAAGGTCCTGTTGAAGAATTGTCGAAGAAAGGAGCTCCACTGCTTGTTGGGAAGTGTGTGCAGCATACATTTCATGATGGAACCTATGATGGGCATGTCATCTCAGTTGTACCAGGTTACCCATACTACACTGTGTACACTAATGACCCGGCAGTGTACACATACAGGCTCATGGATGACTATAAACAGGGTGACCTTAAGATCGTGCCTCAGAGGACTTAACATGAGGTATCGCAACCTGTTCCGAAAGTTATTCAAGTTGAAATACCCAGTTTATACCAGTTGCTTGTACAGATTGTTTCTGTTGTTTGCATGTGGCACTGTGTGTAAGTTGCAGTAGCCAGCTTATGCTAGTTCATGTATTCCTAGTTGATGGTTCAATAAATTTCTATTTGCTTTCAAGTCCAGTGTATTTCAAAAATATGCATGCTTGGTTATTAGTAGTCAGTATTTGTTAATTTGTGCATAAGTTTATAGTTCTATTTATTGTTTGCAGGAATTCTGGAGGTTCTTTAATTGTTGAACTATTACAAGTTATTTTTCAATGAAGTATAAAACTTCTCTATTTCTAGTAATTATAAGTAAAAGTGGAACATAAGCTTTTGTTAAACAAAAAAAAAAACTTAAATGAGTAAACTTTACACAAAATAAAAATAATGTTCTATTACATGTTTTGTTTATTAAATTTGACCTGTATATTTTATTTTTGCATGTGACTTATGATCTGTTTGGTTCACTTCAGGTGGGGTCACTCAGCCAGTTTCACACTCCGGGTACTCCTGGGCCACTCCGTGTTGCAGATTTGTGGATAACCATACCTGGTATGTAATAGATACAGTTAAGAGTCTATCTGTAACATTCAATGTCTTTATTTATTACATTTTATTGTCAACAATCAACTATTTTATAGAAATTGGAGGAATTTAACAGAAAATTAAATATACTGTGATGTGCCACGCCTATTTTCCAGTTGTGCCACACCCATTATTATCTGAGCCTGTTCAATAAATTATCTGAGACTGTTCAATAAATTAGTTTTTTGTACTTTTAAATATTTCACAGTATGTTGAATTCAATCTTTTTTTTTTTCTTGTATGTTTGTTAATTGTTTTAACTTTTTTTCAGTCTGTGCTTCCAAGATCCATTGGGCGTCACACGAGAGCCTCACACACAGGATCCACCTCAGCTGCAATACCAGGAAATACTAAACAGTGTTAAAAGACATTTGAAATTACATGTAAACTTGACAATAAAGTCATTTAATTTGTTATTGCATGTATTATCAGTTATAACATAGTGTTAGATGCATGTTGTATATAAAAATTTTCTCAAAAACATTAAGCTGACATGCCATAAACCAGTGAAAAACATCTAAGTAAAACAGTCTTTAAAAAAGGTATGGTTTTAAATTTGATAAAAGTCATAGAAATAATCAAATGATGGTGTGATATTTCAAAATTATTGATTTTTGAAACAAAAAATGCATGAGGTCATTTTTTCTCTGATTTTGCATTAAATTGGGATTGCTGTGTTCTGACCCCCCTACTACATCCAGTGCCACCAACATTTTATTTTTGATTTTTTTGGAATTATTTTTTTTAAATTTTCATAATAAAACATAGAAGTGAACAATTAATCACTAGCTGTACCCATTTCCCAAGTAAAACAAGAAAGTGTAGCATTGCTATTCTTTCTCCTTTGCCTCTCATTCAATAGGATAATTATCCTATTATATGTATTTATTTGACATCTTTAAATGAAATACATATTTAAGATCAATATTGGATCTAAATGTCAATAGGTTGAAATTACTTTAATTGGGGTTGAAATGTATGTTCTTCACGGTTACATGGTTTCAATGTTTTGAGTTACGAAACGTCTGGAAGCGATTTCCAAATAGGACGAGCAGTCTACAGTACGAAATAAACTGAGAAAAAAAGCCTTTCAGAGAGCTCAAACTTTTCTAAGAATGCAACCTGTCTTACAATAAATAAAACTAATAAAATCATGTCGTGACAATCCATTATTACCAGCAAATTTAAAGAGATTTTTCGAACATTTCAAAAATTTCAGGGAAGTCGCCATTTTGTTTTACATTAGGTCAGAGTCTACTATTTTATAATGTGCCAATATCGATAAATAAAATGTACAATGATCTACAGGGTGTTTTTTGCAATGAGTATCTTAAAGTATTCGATGGTAATGTTTACCATTTTATGTAATATGGACCCAAATTATGTTGACTGGGTAAAAGTAGTCATTTATCTGAAACAGATTCCTACAACTACATTTGATGGGGCGAATCGTTATACATATTGGGCGAGTCGTTATACATATGGGGCGTGTCGTTATTAAACATGGGGCGAGTCGATATAAGGCGAGCCGTTACATTACCATCTTAAAGACTTATGTGTACCTTAAAATTCATTTTGTTTTTAACATTTTATTCCACGTGTACATGATACTTTTCTTAGTGTGTATTAATGATCAGTGACACAATTTACTCCTGTTCACGTAACTGTAAAAGTATTCGCACATGTATATGTAGTTTCATAAATATTACATTTCAAAAATTGGCACTTAAGATAAACTTAATATGTTTCGAGAATACGGCACCTTGAGACTAGAACTGGACGCTTTGGGTAAGGTAGTGTTTGCGGTGTGTTTTTTTTGTCGGAGACTGTGTTTGGGAATTGTTTTATTGTCAACCGCGTAACTGCATGCCATGACTGTCACTCCTTACAGAGCAATACAGTTTTAGTAAACATACTATTATGCATGTTATACTATTTCGGTATATACACGGAAACCTTTTTTCAATACGTTTTAATATCGAATGTGCTTTGTTTTGTTTGAAATATCTTTAGAGAGTACGCGCACCTAAATGTGTAATCAAACATGAAACTTAAACCAACAAACACGCAAATAAACAAAACAAATCTGCAATGTTATTGTATTTGGCATGCCAGGCTGAATATGTAAGTGGTAAACGGCGGGTTTTCGTTCAGCATTACAACGGAATATGAGAATAAAAAGTTGCCCGCTTTTCAATAAACGTCCAAAACTATATGACGAAGTCTACCGAATGCATTCTTTATTAACAGAACAAGCAATATTCGAACTGTTTTTGTATTTATGCATTTCCATATTTATATAATCTTGTCTATGTCAGCTCGCGTAGCGAAGTCAGTAGAGATATTGATTAATAAAAAGCCTTTGCATACAGATAACATTATCAGAAAAGCTTAAATCATTGCACTACACAATATGCAATTGTACAGTCGATTTTTAGTCGATTTTGAGTAGTTACGCATCCCTGCTATCGTCAAATAAACAATCCGAAATGTATTGGTATTTTTTTTTCTATTGTTCTTGCGGCGTACTTTTCGTATTTTGCCCCCATAATCAACATAGAAAGACTTAACACTTTTTGTATTTTGCTTTTGCTTTTATTTTTTTAATCCATATGTTTCACTTTTGTATTATCCGACATAACAGTTGCGACACACTATAAATCCAAAACTGATGCATACAATAAACAGTAGTTACGTACGTGCATTATCTAACGGAGAAATACTTTTTAATTTGAGATGAATATAATAGGACAATAAGCAAATTACTGCAGGAATATTAAATTATGTACACAAATTAAACAACAATTAAATAATGCTTCGCGTATTTCGCGACAGTTCTTAACTGGTTGTCTTAAAAGTTTATTGGTTGTGATTCAGTAAATGATGCTTATTCGAAATTTTGAAATATGGTTCACGGTAGTTGATATTTACGTTATTTCATATCATCATGCCTCAGAAGTTTTTTTTTTAGTTTGTTTTTATTTAGTTATTTTTTATCCATTGGGTAATTAAATCATAACAAATGGAATTATGCACTCCCATGTTTTCTGTTTTCATGCTTGCAATGGTTATTGAAATAAATTTGCCTTGATATTTATTGATTCTAACTTGTAAGCTATTTGTGACCTGTGTACCGTGATCAATGGTGATGTAAAGGTATGTGGAGTTCCGTGTTATATCTAGGCAGTCGTACACTTGCCCCGCATACCATCTTGTTTGTCTCAAATACTCATATTGGCTGTTATTGTTACAAATTTGAATAGTGTTCAATGTAATGTTTATTTATTGAATACAATGCAACCCAAAACATATACCTCCATAAACATGTACATGTATTGTATAGTCAACAACAATTTGTATTTATATTCCAGTTATGAACAATTGATATTTACAACCGATTCCTATTTGGATCGGAAGGAAAACATAATACATTTGCAACCCGACAAAAAAAACAACATAATAATGTATGCATTTCTTTCAGAACTACACAACCCGTCAACAAAAATAACATATTACTGTACGCATTTCTTTCAGAACTACACAACTGATCCAAGGTAGTAATTACAATTTACAATATTTAAACACAAGGTATCAAATTAAGGTATACTGACTTACACATACATGTGTATATTATTTGCAAAGCACAATACTTGATTCGGTTAAATAATATGTACATGTCCAGCCAAAATTTATCAGCATCTCAAGAAATGGTTTGTATGCATTCAACTCTGGGGGCAAAAAGTGCGTCTGGTCATTGTTTTTGTTTCGACGGTGTGTTCAGAGGTATGTTACAGTTTCGTGCTCGGGGTCCACATTTTCCTCGGTATAGGGGGGAGGAAGAAGACTCTTGCGATCACTTTCGACGAAGAAATATTCACCTTCTTCCTTGTCTGTGTCCGGCTTTTTCATCTCAATTGCACCATTGTGTTCACTCGAAAAGTAAGGGTATGGTGGTGGTACTGAATATACCGCATATCGCATCTGTTGCACAATCCACATTAACTGGGATCCGTAAGGACCACCCTGGAACATCGGATTGTCGCAGGCATATCTTGACGCAAACGTCATCTGCTGGTTGAAAAATTCCTCCCTCCAATCTAACAACATACCCCGCTGACTATTGTGTTGCAAGAGAGACGTATTGCAGTCTGGTGCTGTGGTCACTGGAGTATTGTGATTCCGCGACTCGTTGCGTCTCGCAGGATCTTCTTGTGAATACGGCACGACATCTTGGCAATATGGGGGTGGTTCGTCCCGCTGGCAAGCCATGTAGTATGGCGGAGCACTCGGTCTACGGTCGTGCACTTCGGTGTACTCGCCCCATCCTCTCAGATCAACACCATCTCCAAACCGAGGCCAGTTTTTACACAGTCGGTTGCATCTATGGAGCTTGAAAAATCCCTTAATACCGTCCAATCCCAAGTCCGATCTGCCGAATGCTTTATCTTCTGAATGAATTGTCGGACCAGTGAGGTGGTACGCATATGCTGTCATGACACCCTGCAGATTGGATACCAGCATATTTCCTTCGCTACGACACCAAGAAAAGTGCGAAAACGCTTCTGGAACTTCTAACTGGGATTCGCTGACCCATCCATATTCAAATTCTTCGAACCTGCCTTTAATATACAACTCAATAGAAACGAATTCCGCTTCTTGGAACTTCTTCTTAGGTTTTCCAAGTATGTCATTTATACACAAACAATCAGAGAGGGCGTCGATTTCCGCCGTTATCTGTGTATTAAATGTGATTTGCTTTTCACCAGATGGCATTATTTTGTTGTAATAACGGGCAAGTGCTCGGGCGATTTTAGTTCTCTTTGATTCGAGTAAGAAGTCCTGTCTCGATATTGCTCCATTTCTTATGGTTTTTACGACACACTTTTGACCTCTGAGTGGACCGTCGCCGTTTAAAATACCCATATAGGACAATTTCTTGCTTCCGACCTTGAATGGATAGGGATCAAAACTTGCCCAGTACTTGTGACCATTGTCGTCTCCAGACGATGAGAGTGTTTCTACGCTGACCTGTTGACCCATAACGGACAGTAACGATTATCTGCAAAAAAAGCAACAACAAAAAATATTTATATAATCGATATGAGCCGCGTCGTGGGAAAACCGGACTTAATGCATGTGCGTAAAGTGTCGTCCCGGATTAGCCTGTGCAGTCCGCACAGGCTAATCCAGGACGGTACTTTCCGCCTACAGTGGATTTATGTTTAGAAGAGACTTCCTTGAAACAGAAAATATCATAAAGCGGAAAGTGCCGTCCTGGATAAGCCTGTGCGGGCTGCACAGGCTAATCCGGGACGACACTTCACGCACATGCATTAAGACCGGTTTTCTCACGACGCGCCACATATTTTCCCTGATGCAGCTGACACCATTTGGTCAAAGATGCTGTATTGACATATTAATATATTTGAAAAGAAGCGCTTGAAAGAACAACTATTCATAATTATAACCGAAGTTGTAAATAATCTACATGTACTATAAATGTATCTGATTGTGTCTTACCGATGTATATTTGTCATCTTTCTCAAGAATGAGATTTGGTTAAATGGCATGTGGAATGCATGGTACATCCGGAACTTGTACGTTTTCTACAAATACAATTGTCCTTCAAAATAATAAATAAATAAACTTTTTAGTAAACATATATTTTATTTAACATATAAAACATATATTTTTTAATTCTCATTATATTTTTAACTCAGTTACTTACGTAATCTTACATTAAATCATGTCATTTGAATGTTCTTCGCGAATTCTTCCTCCGGTTATTCACATAAGATCTTGTGTAATTTTAAAATCCGCCGATTTTATAGCAAATCATCACTGTATATTTCGAGTCTGTTCTTTTGCAGCTGTTTGTTTAAATGGTCATGTATAATGTAACAAAACACAGTTTGCTTCAGTCCAGTTATATTCACCACTTGAAAAGACCCTTCCTAATGTAATTTTGCAATGGTTATTGAAAATCAGATAACACTAATTGTTTAAATCTTTCAAGCAATTATCCTCCTTCGATGTAACAGTTCGATACTGTCTCGTACGCGGTTGATTTGTTCTCCAGTTATGAAATAAGATTATCTATTACCTCGGTATAATTACAAATGTCTTTAGCACGTTTGAAACATTGTTCTATAGCTAGTGTGTTTATTTGAACACATATTTAAATTCCACTTGGGTGTCGCATGTTTTGTACTGCGAGACAGATAAATATCACTTGAAACATCAGCATTAAACGCCTTTCAGAATAAATACTAACTAAAATAAACTGTCTCTATGGGACTTTTAAAACAATCGCAACATGTTTACTATTCATGAGCTACAAGCACAACTGAACTTGAATCGGATTACTGTTTAGATAAGCTGTTAGAAGGTTTAAATGATCACGACTTCCATAAAACAAGTGATCATCATTAATTACAATTAATATCTTACACACGACTTTGTAATGATTAATTGCCCGGTTCGTATGACTGAAATTAATTTTTGAAAATGTTTCAGCTTGTAATAACATTTTTTGTTTTATTACTTAAAAAGTACATAATGTTACAACGTGAAAGATATTGAATGGCGTGACAACATTAATGAAATGTATTTAAAAACTGCTCGCCTGATTAACAATTAATGTACTTTATTTACAATGACATACTGCAAGCATTTAGTATATATGTGCTGCTTCGTATAGAAAAATAATGTAACATTTCTTTATGAAGAGGTGTCCCTGTTAAATCACTCGGGCGATTAGAATATACCGTAAAGCGTAAACAAGTTGTTGGTTCCGCTTAGTTGGTTACGCTTATCCCCCCCCCCCCCCCCCCTCAGCAATATTTTTTTCCGCCGGTCCTGCAAGTTTCCTAACAGTTAAGGTACAGTTTCTTTTTTGGTAGGCGTGTAAACATTTTACATGCAGTCCAATATACTTAAACTGTTAAAGACAAAAAAGTTATATTTTACCTCCCCTAACCCTAGATTTGTTGGAGATGTAAACGGAAACCAACCATTTGTTTGGCCTAACAATCACTAAGAGGGAGATATAAACATTGGGTGAGGGCGTGTGAATCGGATTACGGACACAATAACGATTTAAAATAAAATATTAAGCTTAATTTCTATAGGTTACGCATGCGCAAATAAATTCCTTCATTGTTACATATAAAATATTCAATGTTTGATCTCAATTTTCACCATGACCAAGCGACTTTCCAATATATCACCATACATTGTTGGAAAGATAAGGCCATAACCTTTTGAAAAAACAGCTTGTCAAAAATTTATATCCGTTGTAACTCAAAATATTTACCTTAGAATAGATACACCGGTTTTGACAGGCATGGGGGCTGCCATTTTGTGCATGAATACATGGGCCAAAAGTTATGAAGCTGGGAACCATTTAAGATAAAGTAGTGCCTAAAACTGTCTTTTTTTTCTTATTTCTTACATATATACTTTTAAATTGATACCAAAACATATCATTTAAACTGTATTTTAAAAATCATTTGCATTATAAACTGAACCCTATGTGTTTATTAACTAACCCTGAGGATGTGACTTCCGTTTTGGTGTAATTTGACCTATAAGCGGATATCAATAAACAAGAGGGCCACAATGGCCCTATGTCGCTCACCTGATATCTATGTATGAAGTTTCATTAAAATATCTCAATAGGTTTTCAAGTTAGTGAGCGAAAACCGTTTTTCTATTTTTAGTAACAGTGACCTTGACCTTGACCCCAACCACCACATACGTAAAGCAAGGTCTTGATATAAGGTATCTACGTATGAAGTTTCATTAAAATATCTCAATGGGTTCTTAAGTTATTGAGCGTAAACCGTTTTTCAACTTTTAATTACAGTGACCTTGACACCACCCACCCCATGAGCAAACCCAAGCGAGGTCGCGATATAAGATATGTGTATTAAGTTTCATTAAAATATCGCAATGCTTTCTGAAGTTATTCAGCGAAAACCGTTTTTCTATTTTCAGTAACAGTGACCTTGACCCAACCCACCCCATATGCAATCCCAAGCAATGTCTCGATATAAGGTACTTATGTATTAAGTTTCATTAAAATAGCTCAATGCATTCTCAACATATTGAGCGAAAACCGTTTTTTTTCTATTTTTAGTAGCAGTGACCTTGACCTTGACCCCTCCCACCCCATATGCAATCCCATGCGAGGGGTCAATATAAGGTATCTATGTACTAAGTTTCATTAAAATATCCCAATACATTATAAAGTTATTGAGCGCAAACCGTTTTTCTATTTTTAGTAACAGTGACCTTGACCTTGACCCCACCCATCCCATATGCAATCCCAATCGAGGTCTCAATATAATGTTTTAACCAAATATGAAACCTCTGGGCCTTGTGGTTTCAGAGAAGAATTTTAAATCATTTTGCTATTTAAGTCTCTATAAACCATGTGAGCCACGGGGTGTGGCCAGTTTTCACCCCAGGGGCATCATTTGAACAATTTGCCGTTTCAGAGGAGAAGATTTTTAAAGTCATTTTGCTATTTACGTCTATATAAACCATGAGACCCCCGAGGCTTGGCCAGTTTTGAACACAGGGGCATAATTTGAACACTCTTTGTAAAGGACCACTATACAATGTTACATACCAAATATGAAACCTCTAGGCCTTGCGGTTTCTGAGGAGAAGGCCTTGCGGTTTCTGAGGAGAAGAATTTTAAAGTCATTTTTCTATTTAAGTCTATATTAACCATGTGACCAATCGGGTGTGGTCTGTTTTGACCCTATGGGGCATAATTTGAACAATCTTTGTAGAGTTCCACTATAGGATGTTAAATACACAATACGAAACCTCTGGGCCTTGCGGTTTCAGAGAAGAAGATTTTAAGACGTTTTGCTATATAAGTTTATATAAACCATGTGACCCCCTGGGCGTGGCCAGTTTTGACCCCGGGGGCATAATTTGAACAATCTTTGTAGAGGACCACTATAGGATGTTACATACCAAATATGAAACCTCTGGGCCTGGTTTCAGAGGAGAAGATTTTAGAAGTAATTTTGCTATATATTCTATATAAACCATGTGACCCCCGGGGTGTGGCCCGTTTTGATCCCAGGGGCATCATTTGAACAAACTTTGTTCAGGACCACAAAACAATGTTACATACCAAATATGAAACCTCTGGGCCTTGATATTTCAGAGGAGAAGATTTTAAAAGTCATTTTGCTATCTATTCTATATAAACCATGAGACCCCAGGGGGCGTGGCCAGTTTTGACCCAAAGGGCATAATTTGAACAATCTTTGTAGAGGACCACTATAGGATGTTACATACCAGATATGAAACCTCTGAACCTTGCGGTTTCAGAGGAGAAGAATTTTTAAGTCATTTTGCTATTCAAGTCTATATAAACCATGTGAGCAACGGGGTCTTGTCAGTTTTCACCCCAAGGGCATCTTTTGAACAATCTTTGTAGAGGACCACTATAAAATGTTACATACCAATATTAAACCTCTGGGCCTTGCGGATTCAGGAGAAGATTTTTAAAGTCATTTTGCTATTCAAGTCTATATAAACCATGTGACCCCGGGATGTGGCCAGTTTTGACCCCAGGGGCATCATTTGAACAATCTTTGTAGCGGACCACTATACAATGTTACATACCAAATATGAAACCTCTAGGCCTTGCGGTTTCAGAGAAGAAAATTGTTAAAGTCATTTTGCTTTTTAAGTCTATATAAACCATGTGAGCCACGGGGTGTGGCCTGATTTGACCCCAGGGGCATCATTTGAACAATCTTTGTAGAGGACCACTATACAATGTTACATACCAAATATGAAACCTCTGGGCCTTGCGGTTTCAGAGAAGATTTTTAAAGTCATTTTGCTATTCAAGTATATATAAACCATGTGACCCCGGGATGTGGCCAGTTTTGACCCCAGGGGCATCATTTGAACAATCTTTGTAGAGGACCACTGTACAATGTTGCATTCCAAATATGAAACCTCTAGGCCTTGCAGTTTCACAGAAAACGATTTTTTAAGTCATTTCGCTATTTAAGTCTATATAAACCATGTGAGCCCCAGGGTGTGGCCAGTTTTGACCCCAGGGGGGCATCATTTGAACAATCTTTGTAGAGGACCACTATACAATGTTACAAACCAAATATGAAACATTTGGGCCTTGCGGTTTCAGAGGAGAAGATTTTTAAAGTCATTGTGCTATTAAAATCTATATAAACCATTTGATCTTTGTAGAGAACCACTAGAGGATGTCACATATCAAATATGAAAGCTCCAAGCCTCGCGGTTTCAGAGAAGAAGATTTTTTCAAGTTTTCAGTTTTTAAATCTATTTTTAGCTCTTATGACCTACATATGCAGCGGACCGGAACGCTTTGAACAATTTTGAAAGAGGGTCACCCAAGGATCATTCCTGTGAAGTTTGGTGAAAATCTGTCCAGCAGTTTAGGAGGAGATGTTCTTTGAATGAAAATGTTGACAGACGACGCACGACGGACAGTAACGGACCAAAGTTTATATATTGTGCACGATTGTTATGGCATTGTGATAACTAAATTAAAATGCTATGTCAATATGTGACGGTGTGAACATGGTACCTAAATAAACTGTGGTGTGAATAACAGTCCCATTAATAGTAACTGACATTACAGCGGCGAAGGGTCAATGTTTGCAACACTCCTATATTACCTACATTATACAATATTTTATGATTTAAATAGCTGTAACAAATTACAGTCCACATTTATTTTGCTGTCTTACGTCTCTGCTTCACATTATTTCGAACGAATTTGTACAACATGGCGTCTTCTCGGAGAATTGCTTTATTTGGTGACAGTTATGTCAAAAGACTGGGAAGACACTGTAATAATGATTTAAAGGTACTAATACTACTTATAAAGTAAAATGAGTACTTAATTAACATTATAAATAGTTAATAGTTAATGTACTCTTGTCAAAATGTCAAAATGCATTGGCAATACATTTACTATTATGCACATATTAAAATATTTACAGATTAATGTACTAGACTATAATTATTTCATCAAATGTGCAAATTACATTTATAATTCGTTTCAGATGCCAGGTGAAAAACGGTTCTTTGGAATAGGCGGCATTACGGCAGCACGTCCCGATTGTGAGTTGCTTCAGGAAGTTACGCTGTTTCAACCTCATGTTGTTGTGGTACTACTTGGTGGAAATGACATCTCCACTCGTTCATCGACGATGGACATTGTGTCGTCGCTGTGCAGTCTGGAAAGTGAACTGCATGCCGCCGGGATTACACATGTTTTTTTGTACCATCACCGAACGTGGATATTTCCCGAAAGATCAAGCAATGACCAAGAACAAGAAGTGCTTTAATGTTCAAAGGAACAAAATTAATGACATTTTGATGAAAAATAAGCATGTGATAAAGTTAGACAAAATATGATTCCCTATGGACTACGATGGTGACATGGTTCACCTGAACCAACTTGGACACACCAAGTTATTTAGAAATTTAAAAGGATATTTGTACGAACAGTAAGTAGACAGTAATAATGCTGTTGTTACTGTATATAATGTAAATAAGATCGTGGTCTATTTGTCTCGTTTATTAAACATCGACAATGAACACCGTCTGAAAATAAAATGAACTAACTGAATACTAGTTCAATGCATGTCAACATATATAGAACAGCAATATAGTATGCACTATACATATTGATTAACGAAGGTTTAGTAAAGGATTGTACTCCATCAAAGCAGTTATGACATATAGTACATACGTGCACATATATGTATGCAGATAACAAGTACAAGATGAAACAGACTTACGATTTATTAAGTAAACATCGAGTTGAAGGACGACTGATTAGATTTGGTGGGACAATGATGAAAAAGGCCCATTCGTTAATAGGGGACGTAACTCTCGTAAGTTTAGACAGTCTAATCGATTAAACAGTAGCATAATCATATATCTCCCCCCAAGTCTTTTGTGATAACATAGAACAAAAACTGAACACTCAAAATAATATTAGGGCGTGATAGGGAAAGGAAAGAAAACGACAGCAAACTAGAACACCGTACAGTCCGCGGGCGATTCATTTGCAATCAGATTACATCGCATAATCAGCATGCCATGCAGGCTTCTGCACTCGACGACCTGACCGACGGATACCAGGTGGAAGATCGTCAGGCTTGGCCGTCGGGCTATGGTCTGTCGGGTTGTCGGTCGACATGATATCGGGGATAGGCTGTGTAGACGACTCTGTTGGTGTCGGCTGCCCTGATGGTTCATTCGTATTTTGCACATCAAGATGCGGTTCGGGGTTGGGGTCGATCGGATCGCTACGACTTTGGTGTTCAGCGGTTTTACTAGATCGACTGTCTGGCATTCCCATTGTAATAGACAATCTGGGCATTGTTGGATATATCGGTTCATATTTTCTCAGGAACTGTCTGTTTCGTAGTGTGACGCGCCCTGAACCATCGATCCTGATAACATACTGATCAAATTGTCGGACCTCTATGATGATGCCTGTCCTGTCCCATTTCAGGGGGTGTTGACCGGTTTGATTTTGTATTCGCACGTGGTTCCCGACGATTAACGGATGCAATCTTCGTGTATGCTCCTGTAGCCGCTCTGCCGCTTTCATATGCCTTTTACGAAGAGCCTCCTCGCGTAGATCCAAAGATTCTCGCCAGGAACTGTGGGGTATGTACCTTCCAGGCGGTATAGGGATGAAGTCCCGTATCGGATGCCCAAAGATAGACATGGCAGGGGATAATTTAGTGTCCCTGTCTGGTGTATTTCTGTATTGTAGCATAGCCCGTTGAAAAGCGTCTGTGTCGAGGCTTCCATCAGATGTTGTATTGTCCATGATGAGACGTTTTATGGTCTTTACGCCAACTTCAGCGCGACAGTTGCTGTGTGGGAATGCGACCGATGAAAGCCTGTGATGGACTCCCCAGTTCTGTAGGAAAGTACGGGTAGTGGTCGTGGTGAATTCCGGTCCACCATCCGAAGCTAATTCATCTGGGATCCCGAATGTTACAAACGTGCGACGCAGACAGTCGATGAGACCTTCTGCACCATTATGGGCTCTCTCGACTATGGGCCAATTTGAATATCGGTCAACTACCAGAAGGAAGTTGCAGCCTTTGTAATGGAAGTAATCCGCGCACACACACTGGAATGGATATTCTGGATTAGACAGTGGTGTCCGTGGGGCACTTTGGTTGGAGGGTGCAATGCGATTACATTGCTGACATGTTGAACGAATGTCGCTTATGGCTGGAGTAATGCCTGGCCAGAAGATAGACGATTCGGCTCTAGCCGTCATAGCCGTTACACCTTGGTGGGCCGAATGTAATGATACAAGAACCTCATGTCGGAGTGCTTGGGGTATGACGACACGATCCTTGTAAAGGACCACCCCGTCTGTTGTGTGTAGATGTTCTCGAAACGGGAAGTATTCTCGGACCATGTCCGGAACGTCCTGACGATTTTCAGGGATGCCGGATTCAATCATGTCCAGAAGTGTCTGCATACGATTATCACTGGACGTGGCGGTACGGACCCGTTCCCATGTTACAGACTGTAGCGCATGTAGCGATGGGAGTGCTGCAAGCATGCTAGCATCCTCTTGATTTGGTTCCGTTTCATCTATGGTGCGGAGACCGTCCATTATCGCTGGTGCATGTATGATGTCAGGCATACAGGCAATGTCGTCGGCCAGGACCATCTTTACTGGTTTACCAGTTGGATATCGAGATAAACAATCCGTTGCTTTATGTTTAACGCCAGGAATGTGGACCATCTTGAATCTGTAACGGAGTGTTTTTTCTTTCAGGTTCCGGAGGCGAGTATTGGAGATATTCTCAAGTGTCCTGTCACCAAGGATTTTCAACAAAGGTTTGTGATCAACAGCGACTATTAGTTGACTGCAACCAAGAACGAAGAATCTGGCCTTGTCTAGTGCATCAGCCACGGCTAGAGCTTCTCCTTCTATCGGGGCATACCTGGATTCAGCAGTGTGGCTGCACTCGGCAGTTAACTATGCCCTTTTTTACTTGGCTTTCAGTGTCACGGTCATCTTTGGGGGGTTAAGACACAAGGCAACACACGCGTCTTAATAGTATTCTTCGCTTTATTAATGGAATGTCGTCAGCAGATGTTAAAGACGAAGTTATTGGTTGTTAAATGATGTTGAATTCAAGACGATTATCAAGATGTTGTCATTAGACGACTATAAAGACGGTTATCTGAAAGTAACAATGTTACCTAAACATAGCATATCATTCAATCAATCAAACGCGTGCATTATATTAAGAAATACATGATTTAACAAAGGTCATAAATGTCGATATACAAACAATATCTTATGAATACATATACATTCATACCGATCACGTATATCAAAGCAATCAAGTTACATATAAAATTATGTGTGGTTTTCCTGCCCTTTACCAAAAAATGTAAACTTAACTGAGTATCGAAAAAATGTACTAAGAAAATATTAGGAAATACTATCAATAAAGAACAATTATTTCTCTCATAAAAAACTGACAATTATGAGATACCGAAGAAAATATATTACTTACTGCATATTCCTATCTGTAGTCCCCAAACGAGTGACAAACAGTTGTGCCAGACCCACTAGTTTCAGAGTCTAAACTAGCACATGAGTGACCAACCTACTGATTTTAAGGTTTCGGTACACTGAAGAGTTGGGCGACTTACAAGAGAAAATTCAAATAATTAATATGCATAATTATTAGGCCTGACCAATCGAATTTCAAGAATGGCCCCTAAACGTCTGATCTAATTATAACTGTTGCCATATTTGGAGCATCCATGCTCACCTTGGAATGGCCTGTCTGTTGTTTATTTTAACAACAACAGAGACACTAACAGAGGGTATAGCTCGGTCGAACTGTCATTTTTATCATTTTAATTATAAATTATTGTCTTAGCAGACAAAGAAAACCAACACAAGAAGCCCACTCATATCTCCTCACATGGCATGTGGTTTCTGCCAATCTTAGTCTCTCACACCGCCACCCAATGAACTTACCATATAAGTTCATTTTACTTTAATAATTAGAGACTAAGCTATGACCATATATGTCCATAAACAACTTTCATACAGATACACAACGAAATGAATACATAACTAAATACTCTAAGAAATGCAAATGAACTAAGTTTCTACTATCCATTAACACTACAAGAAGACGTCATAGTCTAAATAACTAGAGTGACAAATACTAGGCAGCTTGCTCTAACAAGCACAACTGTGTCACTGGCCTTACCTTTGTAGTTCCGTTCACTCTAACCTCGCATGTCCGCACAAGACCATCTCTACCTTTTCTTACCTCCTGCACAAGTCCCAACGGCCAATGTCCGCGTGAAGAAGTCTCGTCACACACGAGTACAAGGTCATTCACAGCTAAATTTCGTCTGCTGTGTTGCCACTTCGATCTTACCTGCAATGCTGGGAGGTATTCTTTTTGCCAACGCCTCCAGAAGATATTGGCCAAGTACTGGACTTGCCTCCACCACCGTCGGCAGTAATTGTCGGTCTTATCAAACACACCTGGAGGGAAACACCTATTGGGGCGTAACAACAACAGTGTGTTCGGAGAAAGTGCTTGTGGGTCACGGTGATCATCGCTTACCTGTGTAATTGGTCGGTCATTCAAGACTTTCTCGACCTCGGTGGCCAAAGTTGCCAGGGCTTCGTCGCAAAGAAGCTGTTCACGCACAACTGACTTCAATGAATTTTTGAAGGATCGAACCAACCTCTCCCAAACTCCTCCCATATGACTTGCATATGGAGGGTTGAAATGCCATGCGATACCTTTCTGGTTCAGATGCTTAGAGATGTGGCTATGATTCCACTGCTGTATCGACTCACGCAGTTCCCTTTCACCTGCTGTCAGATTTGTGCCATTGTCACTAAAAATCTTTTCCGGTCTGCCTCTTCGACTCTCAAAACGCTGTAACGCACCAATGAAAGAGTCGGTATTCAGACTGTGCGTAATCTCAACGTGTACCGCTCTGGTACACAAACAAGTAAACAGACAGCCATACCTTTTCAGCTGCCTCCTGCCAGATTTCACGAACATTGGACCAAAGAAATCAACTCCAACGTAGGTAAATGGCGGCTTATCTGGCTCAAGCCGCTCAACAGGAAGTGGACCCATCTGTTGAGTTTCTGGCTGCTGCTGTCGTCTCTTACAATCAATACATTTGCTGACCACAGACTTAACTGATTTAAGACCCGGTGTAATCCAATACCGTCGTCTCAGCAAGGACAATATGTGATGTGGTCCCATGTGAGCATTCGTTTCATGGTATGACCTGATAAGAATTCTTGTCACATGGTGATTACCTGGTAGAATGACCTGATGTTTGGCGTCGTTACTCAAGTGGGCATTTTCGAGGCGACCACCTACCTTGAGTAGACCATCCGTGAAAACTGGGCTAAGTTTGGCCAGAGCACTTTTCCCTGAAACATGTCGTGAATTCAGAACACTACAGATTTCGTTGCTATACTCACACTTTTGCACAAACGATATAATGGCATGTGTGGCTTTCCGTAGATCACCTACTGTCAATGTGCCATTTTTACAGTGTGCTAGCTTTCTTCTTAAATGTCTCTGCATCAGGTATGATTTAAACCTGAGTAACCATGCCACTGACCTCTGCAGTTGATGCCAGTTAGAGTACCTAATCATCAGGCTATCAAGGACGGTATCAGGTTTCATTTGAGTGGCATGTGTATTACATACCTGCTTGGTTTCAGCATCGTCATCTAAAATGGCTACATACTGTGGATTCTGTGACCAGTCCACCTTACCTGACTGTAGAAAGTCTGGGCCCCTTAGCCAGCTTCCCAGTTTATCTGTTTCATTTGGAAACAGTCCCCTTGATGCTATATCAGTCGGGTTTATTTGTGAAGGAACATATCTCCACTCTGCAGGCGATGTGACGTCATGTATTGCTGCAAGCCTATTTGCTACAAATGTCTTGAAGCGTCGAATTTCATTTTTGATGTAGCCTAAAACTATCATCGAATCGGTCCAAAAATACCTTTCATCAATGTTGAAGTCCAGCTCCTGTGATACTAGCTGGTACAGCTTTACAGCTACAACTGCTGCGGCCAACTCTAGGCGTGGTATAGACATCGCCTTGATTGGCGCCAATCTTGACTTACCCATAACAAGGCTGATTTTGCAGTTGCGGTTGGCATCGTATATCTTGATGTACACCGCAGCCCCATATGCATATTCTGATGCATCGCTGAACATGTGCAGTTCAACTTTCGATGGGCCATCCACAGCGACCGGCTTGAAACATCTATCAATACTTACATGTGATAATGCAGGTAATTTCTCCAACCACTGTGACCACTTTTCGACGTCCTTGTCACAAATTTTGTCATCCCACTGCAGCTTTTTGCGGCATGCATTCTGTAGGATAAGTTTTGGGATGAGAGTGATGGGTGCCACCAATCCAAGTGGGTCATATAGCGAGCTTGCTACTGACAATATACCACGTCGCGTGTGGCATTTATCTGGCAGGTCTACATCAAATACAAAGGTGTCCTTCTCTACATACCAGTGCAGACCAAGAGCACGTTCAAACTGTTTGTCGCTATCAAGGTCAACTTTTGTGCACTTAACTGCCCTGTCAGATTCGGGGATCGTGTCGAGAACCCTATTACTGTTCGAAATCCACTTTGTCAACTTGAATCCCCCGTTTGACAATAGTTCTCTCAGTTCAGCAGACAAATCTATACCTACCTGAACATCTGGTACAGACTTCAACAGGTCATCAACATAGAAGTTTCTTTCTACCGTCTCTACGGCTGCTGGACTGAAGCTGTCAGCATTCTCTCTTGCTGTACACCTCAAGCTGTACGCTGCACAGCTTGGCGATGATGTCGCACCAAACAGGTGGACAGTCATACAGTACTCACCAGGTGGCTGTTTCATATCTCCACCAGGCCACCAAAGAAATCTTAGTGCATCTCTATCTTTGTCACTGACCTTGACCTGGTGGAACATGGCTTCAATGTCGGCAACCAAGGCTACTGGTTGCTCTCGAAATCTTATCAACACGCCTATTAAGCTGTTAACTAGATCTGGTCCTTGCAAGAGGTTGTCATTTAAAGATGTACCTCTGTACTTTGCCGCACAGTCAAAGACTATCCTCACCTTACCTGGTTTGTTTGGGTTGCACACTGGGTGATGTGGGAGGTACCATACTCTTGTTGGTTCCATCTCACCAGTGTTTTTCACAGGTTTCGCATAGCCCTTCTCAATATAGCAATTCATCGTTTCAGTATACAGAGTATGTAAGTTCGGGTCTCTTGATAGCTTTCGGCTTAACTGCCCAAGACGTGTAACAGCTAAAGCCTTGTTGTTTGGCAAACTTACTTGTTCTTGGCGCCACGGTAGACCAATTTTGTGGTGCTTACCTTCCTTCTCCACGGAACTTACCATGGACGATAGAGCTCGGTGGTCTTCTCTGGACATTCCAACCTTATTGTCCAAGCCACAGTCAGGAAAATCAGTTGTCCACAACTTGTCAATCTGTTCCTGCGTGTTTGCACTGCGCTGAAAATTTACATTTCCATTGGAGGACGTGCCCTTACCTGTTGGACCTAATATTGTCCAGCCAAGGGGAGACCGTATCGCATAAGGATCGCCCCTCTTTCCCCGTCGCTCTTCTTCAACCCAGAAAGCTTCTGGGCAGTCACTTCCAATAAGTAACTCCACCTTAAAAGAACTTACCTGAGGTAATTTGATACCTGCAAGGTGTTTCCACTTACCTATATCATTTTCTTTGGGGAGAGACTCCACCGATATAGGTAGCTCCGGTACTGACCAGGCTCTCCTAATGTTAAGGCATTCTCTGTCATCTAAAGAACTTACCTTAAGCTGCACTTCTACACCAGTTCGCTGCTCTGCAGACTGGTTCACCGTGGTAATGGTGAATTGGCGAGAAACGCCTTTCGCCTCTAATTTCTTAACCAGACTATCGCTGCACAATGTTATATCGCTACCCTCATCTAGTAAGGCATATGTCTCAGCTTTCCTTAAGCCGTATTGCACAATGACAGGTACAATGCGTAGGCTTACCTTACTAGGTATGGAGACATCAATCTCAGTGCAGCAATTACTGTGGCCTACCAGGCTCTGGTTTTCTACAGTCAAAGGTCTGTGTAATAATGTGTGGTGCTTTTCTCCACAATTACTTACTTCACACTGACTACCCTTACTACACAAACTACTATTGTGTTTAAAATTCAAACAATTTTCACACATTCTCTTCTCTCTCACAACAGCTAATCTACCATCAACATTGATTGTTTTGAACCTCTCACAGTCGATCAATTTATGGCTCCCTTGACAATACACACATGATAAACGCCTAGCATGCATTGGTTTAAACCCATTACTCGCTCGTGCCTGGCTCTCTCTACCTGTTGTAGATAACGTAACAGCTTTCCCACGGTCCCTAGAATTGACCTGATGCGACCTAGAACTGACCACTGATCGAGAAATCGGCTGCTTAGACTCACATGCAAGATCTCTGCCATACATTGTGTTAGCTACCAGAGCCCTCTGTTGAATGAAGCTGAGCAAGTCTTTAAATGCCGGCTCAGTTCCCTGTTCTATCGAATTACTTGCCCGCTCAACCCATTTTGACTTGATATGTGTGGGGAGTCTCCTTACAATCTTAAGCAAGTTTTCCGTGTTATTAATATCAGATGAATAACCCAACGTCGACAGTGTTATTTCGCATTTTTCCATGTCAAGTGACAGATCCATTAAGCTTTGGACATCATTAGATCGGATGTTAGGGCCATTAATTAAACGTTCAACATGTGACCTAGCAACTAAGTGGGGCTTACCATACCTGTTGAGAAGAATTTCCTTAGCCCTTAAATATCCATCTAAGGGAGGAAGAACCACACAATCCTCAATTGCACGTTTTGCTTCACCCTTACAAAATTGAATTAAATAACCTAACTTAAGTCGATCGTCTGTTATTCTGCACTCAATGTTTGTTTCAAAATTACAAAGAAATTTGCAATAATCCAATGGGTTTCCTGAGAATGTTAATAATTCCGGTTTTGGAAGGTTCATGTTGTCCTGTAAGTTGTTAGTGAATTTTTGAAGTCCTGACAAGTATTCCTCCACTTTAATGTCACTGTTCATAGCTGTATGTGGCAAAGTCGTCCCCGTGGCACCGACTTCGTTGGATGTTGATGGTCCGGATCCGGATGAGGCTGAAGACCGCGCATCGACCTCTGCGTTGGCCATGGCTTCTTCCAGGTCCTGGATCTCGATCTGTTGTCGTAGCTCGACTTCTTGGCGTTCGAGCTCTAGGCGCCGGCGTTCGAGCTCTTGGCGCCTTCTGGCTTGTTCGAGCTTTAGCTCGGCACGGCGTCTCCTGCAGCTACTCGTCTTGCTGCGCAACGACCCCTTGTCTGAGGTGGCTCCCTCTGCACTTGCTTCTTGGCGGTTGCCGGCAAACTCCACCTCCCCGTCTGCACTTATATCCATGTTTGCAATATGTCTTGTCACAGATTATGCAATAACTGTGGCTGCACTCGGCAGTTAACTATGCCCTTTTTTACTTGGCTTTCAGTGTCACGGTCATCTTTGGGGGGTTAAGACACAAGGCAACACACGCGTCTTAATAGTATTCTTCGCTTTATTAATGGAATGTCGTCAGCAGATGTTAAAGACGAAGTTATTGGTTGTTAAATGATGTTGAATTCAAGACGATTATCAAGATGTTGTCATTAGACGACTATAAAGACGGTTATCTGAAAGTAACAATGTTACCTAAACATAGCATATCATTCAATCAATCAAACGCGTGCATTATATTAAGAAATACATGATTTAACAAAGGTCATAAATGTCGATATACAAACAATATCTTATGAATACATATACATTCATACCGATCACGTATATCAAAGCAATCAAGTTACATATAAAATTATGTGTGGTTTTCCTGCCCTTTACCAAAAAATGTAAACTTAACTGAGTATCGAAAAATGTACTAAGAAAATATTAGGAAATACTATCAATAAAGAACAATTATTTCTCTCATAAAAAACTGACAATTATGAGATACCGAAGAAAATATATTACTTACTGCATATTCCTATCTGTAGTCCCCAAACGAGTGACAAACAGTTGTGCCAGACCCACTAGTTTCAGAGTCTAAACTAGCACATGAGTGACCAACCTACTGATTTTAAGGTTTCGGTACACTGAAGAGTTGGGCGACTTACAAGAGAAAATTCAAATAATTAATATGCATAATTATTAGGCCTGACCAATCGAATTTCAAGAATGGCCCCTAAACGTCTGATCTAATTATAACTGTTGCCATATTTGGAGCATCCATGCTCACCTTGGAATGGCCTGTCTGTTGTTTATTTTAACAACAACAGAGACACTAACAGAGGGTATAGCTCGGTCGAACTGTCATTTTTATCATTTTAATTATAAATTATTGTCTTAGCAGACAAAGAAAACCAACACAAGAAGCCCACTCATATCTCCTCACATGGCATGTGGTTTCTGCCAATCTTAGTCTCTCACATAAAGCCGAGTCCATCCTTCGACCAGTCCGTCGCTAAACAGGTAGGTATGTTCGGGTCAAAAATTCGCACGCCCATCTCTATTTCGTCAGCAATGACCCGTTTAGACTTCTCAAATGCCTCCTGGAGTTCGTCAGACCAGTGGAATGCATGATCAGCTTTGAGGAGCTGACGGAACGGGAGCATTTTGTCCGCCATGCTAAAGGCGTAGGCCACTTGGTTAACTAGACCGAACCATGAACGTATGTCCGTGATATTTCGAGGTGTAGGGAAGTCCATGATTGCTTTGAGGAACCTTATGCAGGGCCTAACACTGTCCAGCGTTATCTCAAATCCAGCAAATTCCACAGTGTCCTCGGCGAATGCAAATTTTTCGGGGTTCAACGTGATGCCATTCCTGCCGCATAAGTCAAGCCATCTGGCTGCTTGGAAGAAGCTCTCCTCTATTGAGTCAGACCATAGGAGGACGTCATCTGTGCATTTTGTTTTGTTTGGGATATCAGAGACAAGCTCATCGTATCGGCGGGTATACCCATCACCAGAGGCCACATATCCCTGTGGTGCTGTCTTGTATCGATAGCGGCCCCATGGCGTGATAAAAGTGGTGAGATGACTGTGATACCCGTTCCATGCGTCAAATACGGTCTTCTTTTTGCCGTGTGGGATTGATCGGGCTTGGTGGAATGGCGATGGTGTGTGGTGAGTCTCACGGGTGGCATGGGCATTCAGTGCCTGAAAGTCAACTGTTCTGCGAGGCTCACCATTCTTTTTTGCACAGATAACCATTCTGTGACACCACGTTACAGGTTCGCCAATTGGTACGGGTTCGATTACTCCCAGACGTACGTCTTGGTCCAATCCGTTTTTGACCGACTCTCGCCAGTGGATAGGGACCGGTATTGGTGTGTGATGGGCAACGGGTTCTACTGTGGGGTCCACCATAAGCTTCATGGGAGGTGTGACCATCAACGGAAGTGGTTGGTGATCGCATTTGTTGAAGGTGCTAGACTCATAGTGTTTAAGTAAGAAAGCCTTCAGGCGCGGCAGGTTATCAGGAGTTGCAGGGAACGGAAGTTGTTCGGGTGGATTTGGGGGTAGCTGGCGACGGGGGCATTCGCAGGCAGTCAGGGAATCTGGGTTGGGGTCATCCCATGACAATGCGCCAATGGCATGTTCACCAATGAGGGGAAATGTTTTGGGGATGATGCCGAGGGCTGCACAGGCTTCACGACTGAGGAATAGTCTGTCTGACGAATCGGTGATGTACGTCATTTGCCTAGTCTCCATGATTTCACCTGCTTCGTTGGTTGCACTTAGGCGAAGGACTGTTGCACCCATGATCCTGATACCTACGTCAGTGGCGGTGTGCATCCGCATCGTTACGGGGATGAGGTCTGACTCGCGGAGCCCTAGACGGTATATCACCTTCAGGCTGGCAAGGCAGCTCTGACATCCAGTGTCCGCCATGGCAGGGATTGTGGCTGAAATGGAGCGGTTATGTTTCAAGGTGAACCCAAGTGCTGTATAATCATCAGGTGAGACCTTTACAGTAACACTAACAAATGGCTGAGCTTCGGATCTCTGTCTGATCCATGTATCACTGAGTTTATCATATACATGGTGATCAATGCATAGTGAACGTTCGATGTCGGATACATTCCACATGTGTTCATGAACATTGCATAGAGCATCAAAGACAGCACTATTAGACAAGTCACCGGTATTCGTTTGCCTTGGCTTGTCCTTACTCCGGCACACGCTTTCAAGGTGGTGATCGCGGTTGCACTGCCTGCATGTGTGTCCATATGCAGTGCATTCCTGTCGGCGGACTCGCGCTGGGGCACTCCGACCGTGACCTTTCTTGGCGCAATATCCACATGGCTCTTGGGACTTGTCGTTGGGCGTAGTGTGAGAAGGGCGTTTAGTCTTTTTGTAGGAGCTGCTGGCTGTATCCACCGCATGAGAGTCCAGTAGTCTGGAGGCAGAGCGTTTACCTGCCTCTTTCGCCTCAACGAACTTGAAGACTTCCTCGAGGGTCATCTCCTGGTTTTTGTCGCCGAGTAAATCCAGTTGTATTTCAGGGTCGGCAATTCCTCTTGTCAAAACATCGCGAAGGATTGCGTCGGTGTAATTTACATTGTTAGTGCATGATGGACATAGTAACGTAAATTTGCACACGCTAGCCTGGCCTCTTATACGGGCACCGAAGCTGCGAACTGTTTCATCGCGGTCCTGTCGCATGTTATGAAAGTTCACTCTGGCGACCATGGTGTTTTCCTCACGTACTGCTAATGTTTTAATAGCTGCCAGTACCTCGGCTTCTAATTTGTCAGTCAGTGAGCTTCCTGATGAGCGTTGTAAGTCTCTACGTAGGGTTTCATCACAACATTCGAGTAGCTGGATTACTTTTGGGCGCCCTACTAATTTGGTGGCTGTAGCATAGTCATTCCACCGTGCCTGAAAGTACGTCCAGTCCTCACTCGTGCCCGCTGAGGTGATCGTAGGTCGTTTGACTCTCTCCACTTTCGCTTCGGCACCGGGTGCGTGAATCATGGAGTGTGTAGATATTAACGCTGCTACGATGGAGGCCTCTGCGTGTGCTGCCTCGTATTCACATCCGGGTATAGGGCATTGTACGGTCAGCATCGTGCTTTATGTAATAAATCATAGTGTTCATAAATAAGATCGTGGTCTATTTGTCTCGTTTATTAAACATCGACAATGAACACCGTCTGAAAATAAAATGAACTAAACTGAATACTAGTTCAATGCATGTCAACATATATAGAACAGCAATATAGTATGCACTATACATATTGATTAACGAAGGTTTAGTAAAGGATTGTACTCCATCAAAGCAGTTATGACATATAGTACATACGTGCACATATATGTATGCAGATAACAAGTACAAGATGAAACAGACTTACGATTTATTAAGTAAACATCGAGTTGAAGGACGACTGATTAGATTTGGTGGGACAATGATGAAAAAGGCCCATTCGTTAATAGGGGACGTAACTCTCGTAAGTTTAGACAGTCTAATCGATTAAACAGTAGCATAATCATATATAATGCAACCAGTATTGTTTGTATATTATTGTTAATTTAGTAAATAAATGTATTATATCAACGTTTATGGCATGGTCATTTACAGCATTAGCAAAATCCCGACAATTTGGAAATATTTACATAATATAGATAACTCGGGTCCGCTAGTAGATAATTATCAAAATTCCCTTTTTATTTTCTTAATGCACCTCATCATATCCGTTGTACACACGGAATGTATGCATATATATAATATATGACCGAACGCTTTGCACCAATTATTGATTTGTTATGTTTAAAAATCATTTTATATTAGTTTAAACCAAAATAAGAAGGGGATTTCGGTAACTGGACACTGAAAACTATGGAGAGCAATACATATAACTCCGCTCGTAATTACCGAAATCCCTGTATCTTAACTGATCCGTAAATAAATTAGAGCTATGCACATATATAAATTCTATATTTTCATTATTACTTAAAGTTTTACATCCGTCTTGTCGATATCCAGTTAATACTGAAAGACAAATTTGACAGATAACTTTGTTCCGCTCGTAATTACCGAAATCCCTTTTATTAATTGATGTACCTTTACATATCCGTTGCCTATATGAAAGCTATGTATCGACAAATGATATATAATTTAATGATCTGCATCCGGGATTTTGTAATGCCTTAAAATGCATTCGGTAATAGTCAATAACGTGACAAGAAAGGGATTGCGGAAACTAAACGCGGAAAACAAGGGATAGCACAAACATTCAACTACGCTAGTAATTACCGAAATCCCGATAATTAACTAATGTATCTCACCATTCCCGTTGAGTACATGTGTATTATGCATACATATGCATGATAAATTTTAAAGTTGTGTATCTGGAATAATTTTTATTGCATATAAATGCATATAATATTACTTTAAACCACAATAATATGGGATTTCGGTAACGGCAAGGAAGAGCACTCACGCAAATCTTATCGTAATTACCGAAATCCCTTTATATAATCATCATAAACGTTAAATAAATACAACTTATGCATACATTTTCAATTATGAGTGCTATAAAATGCTTTAAATGCCTTTAATACTGATTAATATTAAAATAAGAAGGGATTTCGGGGGATTTCGGGGGAATTCGGTAATTACGGGGAATTCGGTAATTCTACACACCACCGTACCCACAATGCAACTTTCAAAATGGTACATGAGTGGAATGTCGATATTGAAATGTCAAGTTTAAATATATATTTAGAAATTTAACTCACTGCATTGTAACTTATAGCTATTTCGGTTACATTTTCATATAATAGATCGAATGGTGTAAGCAGCAGCCGCAAACATGACCAGTTTCCACGGAATGCAGCTAGACAATGCACCCGAATCGTCAAATCGTCACGAAAAAAGTTTAGGGTTACTGACAACTAAGTTTGTGTCACTTTTGCAAGAAGCTGAAGACGGCGTTCTCGACTTGAAAGTTGTAAGAATTATATATCGTTTACAATTATCAATCTGTTACATTAACAGTAATAATAGGGCACAGGCATGAAATGTCCAAATCCAGTGGCAGACAAATTTCTGTGTAAACAGCCTGTACGTTGCAACAGGTACTTCGGCCCGTTTACCACCTTTGCCTAATTACTAGAATAAGGAAAATCCCATGTTTTTGTAAGCCCTTACCCATGCCCATTAACAAACAGCAAATTGAAATCTAACGAAACTTACCTGTGTTTATTTTTGTATATATGAATCTAAAAGTAAATTTTTCATTGTGTTTGTGTGATATGAACTACTTTTTATATAGGTATTTTGATTACAATCAGAATGTTGCAATTAGGGTTTAAATGTGCGCATTATACTGTCTTCTGCGTATCTGATCCCTTATCTTGTTACTCGACTGAGACCAACAACAACAATGAAGTAAATAAAAGATAAATAAATATCAATGTGCGTCATGCCACCAAAGAAACTAAAGTTTGTTTTTACCTGACATAAATATTACTTTGCATGTGTACTGTAGAAGTAAAACAACTTTTAATTAAGTATTTGTCATTGTGAGTTTGAACTGTTAAATTTAATAATTATATTCCTGTTTCATTGCAATGCGTTTAAAAAGACATTATTTGATAGAAACATATTGGGACTCATTGATTTGGTTTGGGACTTGTTGTTTAAAATATGTGAGTCCCAAGGACTCGTAACGTTATATTTCAAAATGAATCACTGTTGATCTAATGGTGTAGTTTATTGTCTCTAAATGATCCCACTACTGTGTCACCTGGCAACAAATTAATAATTGAGATAAAAAGCACTTGCATAGTCTTCTGAATGACTAATTGTAGGTACAGCAAAATGTACTGATTAGAAATTTTCATGTGCCCCGGGGTCTCTGATTTCAAAATTCTAGCGCCCGGCTAAGGGACCGTTACATGGCCTGTGGAAACCACTGGTGTTTAGTCTTTGCATTTATCTTAGATTTCTATAAAGCATATTCTCAAACATTTTTACAGGCAGCAGATCAGTTAGCTGTTCGACAGAAGAGGAGAATATATGATATCACGAATGTGCTAGAAGGAATCGGTCTAATAGAAAAGAAATCCAAAAATAGCATACAATGGAAGTAAGTTATTAGTTAAGAAATTAGCATTGTTATTCAACTCAGTTTTAACTGGACAGAAACCATCATCAAAGACAGACATTCGGGAAGTGTCAGTCTGACGGACCTGATCGATTATTTTCAAGCCGGTCCAGTGAAACTTTTAAGGTAGCCAGTGCAAATGTCCCAAACATTTTGCAATTGTGGAAGTTCATGAATGACATTTCATATTATAAGGATTTTTTATACAGACGAAGCTTCACAAAAATGCTGTGTGCAATGCAAAAAAATCAGCTATCTATCCTGTGGAAGTGGATTTGGTCCTGAGATTCTGAAATGATTATTGCAGCAGAAAGTATGCATTTTTACAAGTATCACATGGTCACTGTTAAATTCCCTCATTGTTTTATTTTTATGCCCCAGAAGGATGGCATATAATAGTCACACCGTCCGTGTGTGGGTGGGTTTTGGGTTCTCTGTCCGTCCAGACATCGTTTCCGCTCTGTAACTTTTTAATGCCTGAATGGATTTTAATATAACTTCAGATTATTATTCCCCATGACTAGACGATGTGTCGCGTACAACTTCCATGCTTGTCGGTCAAAGGTCAAGGTCATAATTCAAGGTGAAAGGTCATGAATTTTCGTTTCCGCTCCATAACTTCTAATTGCATGGATGGATTTTATTATAACTTCAGATTGTTAGTCCCCATGACCAGACGATGTGTTGCGTTCAACTCCCATGCTTGTCGGTCAAAGGTCAAGGTCACAATTTAAGGTCAAAGGTCATGAATTTTTGTTTTCTCTCAGTAACTTCTTAACGCCTGAAAGGATTTTAATATAACTTGAGATTATTATTCCCCATGACTAGACAATGTGTCGCTTACAACTCCCATTAACATTGATCAAAGGTCACAGTTCAAGGTTAAAGGACAATTATTTTTGTTTCCACTTCATAGCTTCTAGATGTCTGGAGGGATTTAAATGTTACTTCAGATTAGTATTCTCTATGACCAGACAATGTGTCGCATACAACTCCCATGCTAGTCTGTCAAAGGTCAAGGTCACAATTCAAGTTCAAAGGTCACGGATTTCTGTTTCTCCACCATAACTTCTGCACGTTTGGAAGGATTTTAATATTACTTCAGATTATTATTTCCCATGACCAGTCGATATGTCGTGTACTCCCATGGTCCTTTGTCAAAGGACAAGGTCACAATTCAAGGTCAAATGTCAAGCAATTTTCTTTCTGCTCTATAACTTCCAAAAGTCTTGAAGGATTTTAATATTACTTCAGATTATTTTTTCCCATGACCAGATGATGTGTCGCATACCACTTACATGCTCCTCGGTCAAGGTCTGTGGGTCCAAGGTTACACTTAAAAGGTCAAATGTTAGAATGAACTTTTTGTAGGAAGCATCATTTTTGCCAACATGTAAGGAATGTAATAACTTGGTGGGAATGAAGATCATTATGAGGCAGTGTGTCACACCAACAAACAGTTGTGTTGCTGAAATCTCAAGATATTTGTCCAGGGCATAATATTGTACTCTGACATTGTTTTGCCTTTCTCTGACAAGCATATGCTTCAGGGGCATATGTCACATCCTGTGGCAAGCCTTGTTCCTTATTTAACTGGGTCCAATAAAAGGACCCATTCCTTGTGCCAAATGTGTAGTTTTTCCCAATTGTAATGAAAAAATTCCCATATTTGAAGTGACGAAATCTAAGTTTTCTATAATATAATGGACTCCATTAAAATACCAAGTTGAACCATATAACACTAGTCTGTAAGTAATTCATTCAAGGGTTGTCATAATCAACCAATTGCTGATCAAATTCATCGTTTAAAATCATGAGAAAATCGGTTGTTTTTTCAGGAACTTAAAAATTGCCAATAGATTATATCACAAACCCCTGGCAAAATTGCTAAGATTTAGACAAAAATCGTTTGTTTCATTTGATAATGACAACTCTGCATTCATTAAATTACTTTCTTTAAATGTTTCCCAACTAGCAAGATCTGATTGGTACCGGACCCGTTTCTAAACCAGTGATAAAAATGTCTGTGTATCCGTGTCGCAGGGGTGCTGGTCCAGGCTGCAATACGGCCGAGCTGTCTGACAAGCTGAACTCGATACATGACGAATTGGACGACCTGGCCAAACAGGAGGCGGAGCTTGATCAGCACAAGAACTGGGTCCAGCAGAGCATCAAGAACATCACAGACGAGGCGGAGAACACACGGTAACACAGCTGGTTTGCTTGTTAACTTTGCCCGGGTGGCCACCAGTTTGGGTAAACAGGGAACAATTTTGGAAAGATCAGGTAAAAATCACAGACTGGCCAAAAGTGAAAGCAAACATTTGAAGTGGGAAAGTGAACATTTCATATAAAATCTTAGAAGTAAACATACGCTTGTGATAATGAAACAAAAATATTATATTTGTGTACAATAAATATTAATCTTCAGCAAATATGGCTTGCAAGGGATATTTGTGTCCAAGTATTTACACACACTGTAACCGTTATGCACAAATTGTGCCGGTAATCGGAAAATAAATGTCTGGGACATTCACATTTTGGTCAGGGATTTTATTTCATAATTTCAGTGGACTCTGTTGGTATTGTTCCTGAACTCTTGTCTTAGAATCTGATTCCTTCAACAAAATAATTTTATTTGTGATTTTTCAAAGTTGACAAGTTCACTTTTCATATTTTGGAAAATATTGTCTTTTGATAAACATAATATAACAAGCAATAACTATTCCTCACTAAATGTTCCACACACAGCATGGATTAAATACCGCAGCCTTTACCCAGAAATTTAAAAGCTCTGGAATTTTCAGATGGCTTCAGTTGTTAAGCAGTGGCCAACTTGAAGCTTTTATATTTATTATGTATGTCCTTGGGAATAAGATGTCACTGCAACAGTATGTGTAAACATACAGATTAGCAGTCTTTGCCTTCATTTTTAGCTCACCTGAGCACAAAGAGCTCCGTGAGCTATTGGTATAGGGGACCTCTCCGGCGGCGTCAGTATGCCATCAACAATTTGGCCCCTTATCGCGATAAAGACATTTGTTATTCAATCTTCACCTAACTTGCACAGTTCGTGTATGACCATAAAATCTGAAGCGAATTTCAATATAGGACGAGTAAATGGCAATACACTCCACTCTTTGCAACAAGCCAGCAAGCATGACATGACCTTTGCGCAGCGGTCGCCATTATCTTTCAGAACTGCAGCATTAACACTATTCGTCGGAAATTGCCTGCGAAAAGTTGGATACCAGGGTAGAGAAAATATATCCAGGTCCTTACTTGTTGTATGTATGAGGGTAATTCAGCTAGACAAATTATTTAAGGACATTGTGGCGTACATTTCACAACAGTAAGGGTTTTATCTTTGCCAGCATGCAGGTGAGCCCTTTGGGCCATCATGGCCCTCTTGTGTCAGAGTGCTAGTCCATTCGGGCTCGTTGCTTAGCGAAATCACTAGCCCCAAAGCCCTTTTACTACCTCGAAGTGTTAGAATAAAGCACTATGAAAATGCAATAAAATGCAATGTATTATTTTATATCTATCAGTAATCAAGTGTCACTTTCTTCTTGAATGTAGGTGATGTAAATGTAATAACTCCATATTTGGTCAACTGTTATTGCAATTCACTCCAGGTAAGTTCAACTGTTATTGCAATTCGCTCCAGGTAAGTTCAACTGTTATTGCAATTCACTCCAGGTAAGTTCAACTGTTATTGCAATTCACTCCAGGTAAGTTCAACTGTTATTGCAATTCGCTCCAGGTAAGTTCAACTGTTATTGCAATTCACTCCAGGTAAGTTCAACTGTTATTGCAATTCACTCCAGGTAAGTTCAACTGTTATTGCAATTCGCTCCAGGTAAGTTCAATTGTTATTATTTAACTGTTGATACATTGATTAAAATTGTTCACTACTTTTTGTGAAAACAATTTGCTGAAAAAAACGCTTGGCCAATCAGACTAGTGCATATGAATTTCCACTAGCCCCAAATCAAGCACCAGCAGGGGCTTTGGGCTATAGGTTTGGGCAAAGACTGCATTTGTAATAGCATGCATTTATATGTCATGGATGAATGTAAAATATTGTATCTAAAAATTCACAATACCTGTATTACCTGGAATTGTTGTTTCAGATTAGCGTATGTCACGCATGAAGATATATGTCAGCAGTTCAAAGGGGACACTTTGTTAGCAATCCAGGCCCCCTCGGGGACACATCTGGAGGTGCCAGTGCCAGAGTCAGTAAGTGTGCACTGACATGTGACACAATCACTGCGCCTCTGCTTGTGTCACAAGATTTCTGGTGTTTCAGATATTTCTTTATCTCAAAGTTTAGGAAATAGTCTTCTTAAAATTAATTTCTCAGCAGTCTGAAAAAGCTATTGTTAATATAAGGTTCTAAGTTTATTATACACTGGATAACGTAGCAAGTTAGTTAAATTTGAATGCTTATCTTGTTTGTGTATGCAGTACAGTAACAAATATATTCTTGCAGTACTGAACATTGTTTTCAGTGTTAATAATTATAAACTCCTTATGCATAGTACTCAGAGAGGGTTAGGAGTACTCGGATAAGAAAGGTATTCTCAATGATGTATTGTCTGCTGTTGTTATATCAGGGCCCAGGGTACCGGAAGAGTTACCAGATCCTGTTGAAAAGCAGCTCGGGTCCCATTAACGTGTTGCTGGTGAACAAGGAGTCTGAGAACCAGTCCCCGGACGTGTTCCAGGTGCCGCCCCAGGATGAGAATCTCGCCAAGCAGGCCATCGCAGCCGCCCAGGCTGACCAGAACTTCAACCCACACCATACGGCGCCAGCCAAACATACCAAGGTTAGAAACTGTCACTCTCCTTACAATTTGCTGAAAGCTCATTTGTTAAATTGAATTATTGTAACTTGAGGATCCAAAAATGATGCATGGGTTAGGAACTTTATATTTAAGCCTTATTTGAAATATTAGCAGTATCAAAACACATACCTGTGAGTGTAAAACTGTTGTATCTTCTATAGAATTGCTAAATAGATACAATGCTTTCACTCAACTCTAAACTCACTAGGTTGGCCCAAAGAAATTAACATCACAGCCTAATTTTGTTATTTTGTAAAGATACCTGTCATTTTAAAAGGATCTTTATCAGAAAACATTGAATTATGACTCATTTTACAAAAATTTAGAGGTTTCAGTAGCTATTGGATATTTTCACTAGTCTAGTAATGCTAACATAGCATACATATAAATTCTGTGATGCTGTTTCAGAATACAAGGTCCCCGGTGAAGTCTCCACTGCGCCCGTCTCAACCCACTGTTCCCAGTGAGCGCATGTCCACGCGCTCATCACCACGGAAACAGGCCTTGCAAGCCCAGCCCCCGTCTACCTCCCTCGGCCTTCCCACAGGCATGGAGACAGGCCTACCCAGTGACATGCTCTTCCAGAAGACAGATATCGGTGGGTTCCACAACTGTGTATATGTCCAAAATGTAGCCGTTTGAATCTGGCATAAAATCAAGAATTCTATGTAATGCCACACAAAAATGATAACTGTGCTACTTTATATAACTTTTGTTAAAAAAACAACAACAAAAAACAACAACTTAACCATGATATGGATCACTGAATAAACAACATTTCTTTTCCTATAGATGGGTAACAATTGTAGTTGTGTTGTTGTCAGCCATTATCAGCCTGTGCCTGACCGTATAACAAAGTGATAACATAGTTACCTGGGCAGGTAACTACCCGACTAATATTCATTTACAAGACCATGTTTAGACCTTCATTAGAAGCATTAAAGTGAGAAAAACTGTGGAATTTGCAAGTTAGAAAATAAAAACTCTGGAATTTGTAAGTTAGAACATGTCAAACAGCTAGTCCACTTCACCCCTCCCAGCTCCTTTTGAGCAGCACCCTGTCCCTTTCTGGATCTCCGATTTTTCCCTAACATATTGTGTTAAGATATTTATGATGACTTTAAAGGGATTTGTTCACAGATTTTCACATTTTTAGCTCACCTGAGCACGAAGTGCTCAAGGGTGAGCTATTGTGGTCAGTCGGTGTCCGGCATCCGTTGTCAACATTTTACTTCAAACAACTTCGTCTCTGAAACCACTAGGCGGATTTTAACCAAACTTGGCAGGAAAGTTCCCGGGATGGTCCTTTACCAAATTCCTTCAATTTGTTAAAATATATTGAAAACTCTGGTTGTCATGGCAACCAAAAGCTTAAAAACTGGAAAACTTAAAAAATCTTGTCTGAAAGCACTGGCTGGATTTGAAAATAGTTTTCACAAAAATGCTCCTTGGGTGACCCTCTACCAAATGCCTTCAAGTCATTTTGATTTGTTAAAAAACATGGCCGCCAGGGGGTGGGGCAGTTTTCCTTATATGGATATATTGAAAACTTTAAAAATCTTCTAGTCTGAAACCACTGGCTGGATTTCATAATAATTTCACAGAAATGCTCCTTGGTTGACCCTCTACCAAATTCCTGGAAATCATTATGATTCGTTGAAAAACATGGCCGCCAGGGGGCGGGGCAGTTTCCTTATATGGCTATATTGAAAACTTCAAAAATCTTCTTGTCTGAAACCACTGGTTGGATTTCAAAATAATTTCACATAAATGTTCCTTGGGTGACCCTCTATCAAATTCCTTGAAATCTTTTGATTTGTTAAAAAACATGGCCGCCAGGGGGCAGGGCAGTTTTCCTTATATGGCTATATTGAAAACTTTAAAAATCTTCTTGTCTGAAACCACTGGCTAAATTTCAAAATAATTTTCATACATGTTCCTTGGGTGACCATCTACCAAATTCCTGGAAATCATTTTGATTCGTTAAAAATAATGGCCGCCGGGGGGGTGGGGGACAGTTTTCCTTTTATAGCTATTGAAATCTTAATCTTTTTGTTAAAAGCCATTTTCATGCTTTACACTCAGGTGAGCGACCTAGGGCCATCTTGGCCTTCTTGTTTGAAGTATGCTATTAAATGTCTTATTTGACAGATTTAAGCATCGGAACTGAAAAGCTCAAGTATTATAACAAGAAAAGTATTAAGAAAAAAAAAGAAAAGAAAAAAATTGGTCCCACCGGGGTTCGAACCGCCATAACCACTCGGCCATTCCGACCACGAGATTTCACCCTGCATTATTTACCTTATATAAGTGTTCCACGCGATGTCAACAGTTTCAACGAAAACAACAGAAACACTCCAAATTATTCCATCGTTAAGCGTTACAAACGCTTGATAATTTTATCAATTTCAACTGATGATTACTCATAAACAAACGTTTTTTACAGTTTATTTCTAGGTCCGTAGTATTATTTTTCTACCTTGTATACACAGTTCTTTTATTTTTGGAATCGGTGACAAAATGTTGAAAAATTGTCGATTCGTCAATTTGATAACAGGTCCCTTTAATTAATGTGACTTTAACTCGAGTCCAGTTTACCCTTGATACTTACATGAGGCTGTGTAGTGAATAATGAAAATGTGGTGAAGAGTTGTTCACCATCACAGGAGCTGGTTCAAGTTGCTAGGTTGCATAACAGTGTGTTCCAGAATATTATTGTTGTTTCAGATGGTGTGGATGATTGTGACTTGATAGAGGAGCTCATGTCATCGGAGGGTGAGTGCTAATAACCACCTCTGTATGACAAAATACATTGCGTCCATTGAAAGCCAGAAAGTGTCATCAGCATATGTGCACCGAAGGCTACTGTGGCTTTCAAGGGATGATTTGTGAAGTTAAATTAATTGAATTTAAATTAAACAATGATTTGGTTGGAATAATGTTCATTTTATAAATATTTGATATGGCAAGTCAAAATTGTCATTGTACGTTTTTAGCTCACCTGAGCACAAAGTGCTCATGGTGAGCTTTTGTGATCGCCCGTTGTCCGTCGTGCGTGTGTGCGTCGTCAACTTTTCATTCAAACAACATCTCCTAAACTGCTTAGCAGATTTTCACCAAACTTCACAGGAATGATCCTTGGGTGGACCTCTTTCAAAGTTGTTCAAATCTTTCCGGTCGGCTGCATATGTAGGTCACCAGAGCTAAAAATAGATTTTAAAAGCGAAAACTTAAAAAATCTTATCCTATGAAACCGCAAGGCTCAGGGCTTTCATATTTGATGTGTGACATCCTCTAGTGGTCCTCTACTAAGATTGTTCAAAATGATACCCCTGGGGTCAAAACTGGCCACGCCCCAGGGGTCACATGGTTTATATAGACTTATATAGCAAAATGACTTTAAAAATCTTCTCCTGAAACCGCAAGGCCTAAAGGTTTCATATTTGGTATGTAACATTGTATAGTGGTCCTCTACAAAGATTGTTCAAATTATGCCCCTGGGGTCAAAACTGGCCAAACCCCAGGGGTCACATGGTTTATATAGACTTAAATAGCAAAATGACTTTTAAAATCTTCTCCTCTGAAAGCTCAAGGCCCAGAGGTTTCATATTTGGTGTGTAGCATTGCATAGTGGTCCTCTACAAAGAGTGTTGAAATGATGCCCCTGGGGTCAAAACTGGCCACAATCTGGGGGTCACATGGTTTTTACAGACTTAAATAGCCAAATGACTTTTAAAATCTTCTCCTCTGAAACTGCAAGGCCTAGAGGTTTCATATTCGATTGGTAACATTTCATAATGGTCCTCTACAAAGATTGTTCCAATGATGCCCCTGGGGTCAAAATTGGCCACACCCTGGGGATGACATGGTTTATATAGACTTAAATAGCAAAATGACTTGTAATATCTTCTCCTCTGAATCCACAAGGCCCAAAAGTTTTATATTTGGTATGTAACATTGTGTAGTGGTCCTCTACAAAGATTGTTCAAATTATGCTCCTGGGGTCAAAACTGACTACACCCCGGGGGTCACCTTGTTTATACTGCAGCACTATAATTTCAATAAGCCTCCAACACTCAAAAATAAACACAGCAGACGACATTCCAGCCAGATGTATAAAGTGTGCTATTTTTAGATCTTATAAAGCAGCTAGCAAGTTACACATTGTTCTGAGGGTGCTTTAGAGAAGCGTTGGAGATGACCATTGAAATGCATAGAAAATGTTACCCACCAGCATGGTCAATCATGTTGTTGTGTAAGTAAATTAGCTGGATGTAATGTTTGGCAATGTGTAAGAAATGTAGTCAAATCAGTCTTAGTATATAAGACCGTCTTGTATCATATATTTTCACTTTAGATCTACTACATTGAATTTGTTTACAGGCGAAGTGTAAATTTCTAATTTAATAATGAAATGCCAAATATGAAATGATAGCATTAGATCTATAAGTAGTCTAACTAAGGTGGAACTGCACAATTTTTTGTTTAAACCTTTCATTTGTACAGTTTAATTAAATGTGTGCAGCACACAAAAAACTACACACAGATCATGTCTCTCCAACAAAGTTCTTAATGCTTTGTTGGCAGCCTCCACCCAAGGACCCCTTTTCAGAACAACTTTTTAGTACCAGATATTGGACAGGGCTTTCATATTTGATATGTGACATCCTGTTGTGGTCCTCTTCTAAGATTGTTCAAATGATACCCCTGGGGTTAAAACTGGCCACGCCCCAGGGGTCACATGGTTTACATAGACTTATATAGCAAAATGACTTTAAAAATCTTCTCCTCTGAAACCGCAAGGCCCAGAGGTTTTATATTTGGTATATAACATTGTATAGTGGTCCTTTATAAAGATTGTTCAATTGATGCCCCTGGGGTCAAAACTGTCCACACCCCAGGGCTCACATGGTTAATATAAATGTAAATAGCAAAATGACTTTAAAAAACTTCTCCTCTGAAGGCCCCGAGGTTTCATATTTGGTTGGGAATATTGTATAAATGTTCAAATGATGCCCCTGGGGTCAAAACTGGGCACACCCTAGGGGTCACCAGGTTTATATAGACTTAAATAGCAAAATGGCATTAAAAATCTTCTCCTCTGAAACTGCAAGGCCCAGAGGTTTCATATTTTGTATGTAACATTGTATAGTGATCCTCTACAAAGACTGCTCAAATGATGCCCCTGGGGTCAAAACTGGCCACACCCCAGGGCTCACATGGTTGATATGGACTTAAATAGCAAGATGACTTTAAGAATCTTCTCTGAAACTGCAAGGCCTAGAGGTTTCATATGTGGTATGTGACATTTTATTGTGGTCCTCTGCAAAGATTGTTCAAATGATGTCCCATCGGTCAAAACTGGCCCTGCCCTGGGGGTCACATTGTTTATATAGACTTAAATAGCCAAATTACTTAAAAATCTCCTGAAAACGCAGTTTTTTAGTATGTGATATGTAACATTGTATAGTGGTCCTCTACAAAGATTTTTCAAATTATGCCCCTGGGGTAAAAAGTGGCCATGACCTGGGGCGTCACATGATTTATATAGACTTATATGGCAAGTGGGCCTTAAAAATCTTCCTTGTTAAAACCGTAAGGCCCAGAGGTTTTATATTTTGCGTGAAACATTATGGAGTGGTCCTCTACCAAGATTGTTCAAATGATATCCCTGGGGTAAAAATTGGCCACCCCCTGGGGGTCACATGGTTTATATACATTTAAATAGCAAAATGACTTGAAAAATCTCCTCTGAAACCGCAAGGCCCAGTGTAATCATATTGGGTATGTAACATTGAAAAGTGGTCCACTACAAATATTTTTCAAATTATGCCCCTGGGGTACAAGGTGGCCATGCCCTGTGGGTCACATGGTTTATATAGACTAAAAAAAATCTGAAATTGCAAGGCCCAGATCTTTATACTCAGGTAAGGCGTTTAGTGCCATTTTTCCCACTTGTTATTAGCCATTATGCCTTAAACTCAGGTGAGCGACCTAGGGCCATCATGGCCCTCTTGTTACAATTATATGCTGTTTTGGTCAGAAAACTTTAGAAAGTCCAAAAATCTGTTCCAACAAGTAAAAAAAACTAGATGTTTTAAAATGCTTAAAAATGTACTAATGTATCAATTTGTAGTTAATAATAATAGACAAGCATGAATGAAGTTTTTGAATCAAAACTAAAAGCTATTACTATTTTGTTTTCAGCGTTCGCTCCATTGTTACGTCTAAGTCCTCCACCGACAGATAGGGACTACTATTTCAACCTGGACGACACGGAGGGACCATGTGATCTGTTTGACGTGCCACTTCTCACCATGTAATGGACACAGACTCTTAGACAGCGTGTGTGGTGCAGGGGCAAGCCTCACTATGGGGTGGGGCGGGGCAGCGTGTGTGGTGCACGGGTAGGCCTCATCATGGGGTGGGTGGGGCAGGGTCAGTCTCATTAAAATCATCTCCAGTCTGACGCTGCTATACTATCCGCTGACTACTATCCGCCAACTGGATCAGATGACATCGCATTAGGGGTCACGTTCAGATGACCTTTTCTGTAGCCTATCAAATTTGATCCTTCAAAATGTTGTGGTATAACTGTATAAACCACAAAAAAAACAATGCAAGAAATGAACGTGAACTTTGGATGTTTACTCGCCTAAGGTACCACTATATCCATTGTTATCCGCGTGAAAATTAACTGTAAATGATTTATTCCTGAGGATCAGCTGGAAATGCATCACTTTTCAAAAACCTTGGCCAAACATTGCTGTGCAAAAGGCAATTTCATTGGGCCCAGCAGGGCAGATATTTCATTAGGCCCAGCAGGGCAGATATTTCATTGGGCGCAGCAGGGCAGATATTTCATTGGGCCCAGCAGGGCAGATATTTCATTGGGCCCAGCAGGGCAGATATTTCATTGGGCGCAGCAGGGCTGATATTTCATTGGGCGCAGCAGGGCTGATATTTCATTGGGCGCAGCAGGGCTGATATTTCATTGGGTGCAGCAGGGCAGATATTTTGTTGTTCGGAAGGTCATATGAACGTAACCTGTTATACGATGTCTTCAGATCCTAACAATGTTAGGATTTGATTTTAATAAGATTGGTGTTGAGGTCTGAAGTATTTCTCAGCGAAAGTGGGTGTGCATTAAGTGTGATGAGGAATGAAGACTTGTTTATCTGTGTTACATCTTTACTGTTCTTGCTGTTTTGTTAAGACTGGCTTCAGAACTTATCGGAAAGGTTTCATACAGTGGCTTGCAATAACATTTAGCAGTGACGTCCATTTCTCATGAGCAATAGCTAATTAGTGTTTGTCAAATTATATTGCCATAATATAATTTGTGTATATATTTATACTAGCAGTTAGACTTTTGTTGTCAATGTCAGTTTACTTAAATTGTGCTAATAGTTCATTGCATTTTTCTGTAGAGAAATGTTATTGGGAATTATGAAATAATACATGTAAACAAACAAGAGACTTAAATGATTGGGTCGTCCTGACTAGACATTTTTGTCTCGAACACCACCATTTTGGCAGCTTTGAATTTTAGTACACAAGTTTATTGTGCAAACATTTTATCATTTCATTACTACACATAAAATATATGAGGTGTGTTGTGGGAAAACCGGGTTTAATACGTGTGCGTCAAGTGTTGTCCCAGATAAGCCTGTGCAGTCTGCTTAGGCTAATCCGGGACAACACTTTTCGCCTATGGTGGATTAATGTTTAGAAGAGACTACCACTGTAACAGAAAGTACCATTAAAAGCGGAAAGTGTTGTCCTGGATTAGCCTGTGCGGACTGCATAGGCTTATCCGAGATGAAACTTGAAACACATGCATTAAGCCTGGTTTTCCCATGACACGCCTCATATTCATACTGTAAAACCAACGACCAGTTTGGAGTATGTTTGTCATTTTTCAGCATATTTGTTGCTACTCATTGTAGTGTTTAATCCAGGCCCTTTTTGCGCGGCGCAGCGCCATGCCCCTTTTTGAAGCGCCACTTTGCCCTTTTCAAAGGCAAAAGCCGCCACTCGCCCTAATCGACAACGATCTTAATTGCCTCTTGACCACTTTTATCGGCCCTATGTCTACGAAAAGGGCACCCACTGTTTTCTGTTATTATTGCTCTGTGCTCGATTTATTGCAGACATGCATTTCTAATCAATTTGATTAAATCGATTACTGTTCTCAATTTATTGCGGACACACGTTTCTTAGCGATTTGATTCAAGTGATTACTGTACTAATGATTGTCAGCTTGATTCTTGAACCGACCAAAGAGGTGACATTAAGGTCTAAATGATAATGCGTATAGGATTAACTTAACGATACATAACGTAAACTCGTAGATTGGACAAATCCCCATCTCACTATGCGTGTTCGTTACAGATTGATTTTTGAATTAATACGATTCATTATTTCAATGGACAAATACTTTTAGCACTGCGAAAATGTAAAATTCCAAATAATTACCTTTAGTAGCTTAACTTTGGGTCAAATACCTGTCACCGGTAGTCGGTTTCTCAGTCTAGAGACTTGATGTGTGAAAGGGAACAAAGTAGTATATTGGTATGCGTGTCAAATATGACTTACCTGTCAACACCTTTTGTAATGTAAAATGTAAACAAAACTGTATAAAAAAAATAGCCCCTACAAAATATACCCGGACGTGTCATTTAAGATGGCCTCACACAGAAGTTTTCATTACAGATTATATTTTATTTTCAAACTTTCCTAATCAAAACCTTACATACGTAGAGCAGTTCTGGTCAGTGCTTTGGACATACAGTAAATAATCTTATTGTATATTGTTTTTGTACTTGTGTGTTAAATCGTCGGATAATAATTAGTGACCAAGTTTTTTTGATTAACTTGTTGCTTATATTTGTGAAGACGGAAAATGCCGTCGTGCAAATGGAGGTTGGCACAAATTCGAAATAGAGAGTGTAAAAGTGGCAAAAAATACCATTAGTTTATTAAAATTCAAGTTTATATTAAAACAAGCAGCGTACTACTTACGTTATATAAAGAAAATTACATAAAATAAACGCGTTCTGCAAATATATAACATAACATATGTTTTTCTCGTTAGTTTAATCCGTGTGAATATTGAATATTGCATGTGCAAAAACTTGTATTTGGTACAAGAGTGTGCTAACATGCTTTTATATATTGTTGTTGTTTTTTTTGTTTTCTTTTAATAGAATTTGTATATATAAATATGATACCCATAGCCAACACACTGACACACATGTGCCCTTTTAAAAGAACACAGCGCGCTAAAAAGCCCTTTTTGAATATATTGCGCCATACCCCTCTGCCTTCCTGGATAAAACACTACAATGAATATCATGATCACCAATCAAACAATGTAATTTTCCCATGTCACATGATATAGTGTTCAGATAGTGTTGAGATTTTGTCCATCATGTAGGTTTTCAAATGGCCATATTTTATACATGGTATGTTTCCAACCCTGTGATGCTAGTTTTAAAAAATGTTTTGACTTTGTTACTGTATGTTGTTACAGATGTTTTGGGACCATTGTTTAATTTCAGGCTTCAAAATATCATCTCTAACTCACTGATATTATCAGTAATATATTAGAGGGTAGTTGTGTTATGTAGATTTTAGTACGCCAATTCAAAAATGTAGAAACATGTTTGACCAGGACCGATGTACATCAACCCATTTGTAGACTTAAAGGGCCTATGTTGTAGAACAATTGGATTCCTATTTCACTATAAATGATATTATATGATAGAAATGCGCTTTATAAAGGCATATGCATGTAATAAATAAAGCATAATATAATACACAATATGATATTTGATAAAAACAAATCAGCAAAAAAGTCTGAAAAATTAAAACCCAAAGCAGGGATCGAACTCGCGACTTAGGACTCATGTGAAGAAATGATAGTAGACGGCGCTTGAACCAACTGCGCAATCGTGCTTGGTAAAAAGTAGAGAGTAAACTATGGTTATAGAAACTACTCACAATTATGGCGTCAAAATGTAAACATGAAACGGGCCAAACAAACAAGACTCATATTATAAATTAATTTTTATCTCAGAATGCGTGCACTCTTTTTCATTATATATGCCTTGTTTTAACCATTACTATATGTCAGTATTAATATCTGAATTTCAGAATATTTTAAGAAATTGCCCCCTTGAGGCCCATTTCGATGACATAGTCCCTTTAAGACTTATTTGTATTCTTACTGTTCTGTTGTAAAAAAAGCCATTAATTTGAATCTTACTTATATTTGCGAACAAACAATGTTTTTTTCTTGAGTCTTAGTCTATTCTGTATTCTAAAGTCTGAGAATGGGTTGGTGAATACGCCCCCAGGTCACAAAATCATCGTTCCAATAAATACCATGTTTAAAAAAACACTTTAATTCTTTGAGAAATACCCAGTATGTTTGTTTTATTATTAAACAGGTTTGTGTGTGCATCTAGATAAAGAATTTATAATGTCATAAAACTTGTCTCACTAAATTGTCCAAATTATTGTTTCTTCATTCAAATACAATCCATATGGAAGTATTATTAACACAGATTTGGATTCAGTTTTTATTTAGTCCGAAAGTTTCTATTTAGTCAGATAAATTACTTAACAACAGAATACTGCTAGATGTGATAAGCGTTTGACCAACATACACACTTATGGAAACGTTGTTTGAATGTGGTGGTTGAGATAAAATAATTGCAACCTGCCAATATTGACAATTCCATGTGAGCAAACATTATTCTTTGGTTCTGTATAATCACCTGGGCTATATTATGTTAATATAGCATGAACTTTGAATATAGAGGTGAACATTTTGCATGAAAAACATCATGTTATTTTGTAAAAATAGTAGATTATTTATACTAGCAATATTAGTTTAAGGTGTTTTTATACAGTTTGTTATAATTTTTATGCAATGCTTAAATTTCGGATGTAAATTCTTGATTTCCAGAGTGTCCGATATTTTGTATTACAAGGATCATTGCTGGAATATTCACTGAGACATTTAGTCAACTCTGTTAAATTTTGAAGTTTATCATCTATTGGAAGGCAGTTGAACAAGTTATAAAAAACATTGTTAGACGATACTGTTATTGTAGTATGTGTATATATTGATATGTCCAAGCCTTTGATGTTGGTAGTATCACACCACTTCAATGATGGTACTAACTCTTACGATTTGTTTATAAGATGAGACTAAATTTTTATACACTTTGGATGTACATGTAACATGTTATCTGTTGTTGAATATTTAGATTGCATTTGTCTGCAGACGCACACTGCCGTTCACCAAATTTCCCAATGGCTACAAATTTCAAAATTTGGTTGTAGAAAATACTTAAAATGGGGATAATTTCAACGAAGTATCATAAATTTGGGTAAAGAAATATTTCAGTGAGGGTGGGTACTGGGCCCATATCCACAAAGCTTCGTAGTGAAAAACTTAAGTAAAATTATCTGTGGCAGTTTCATTTAAAATGTATTTTGTCTTAAATGGTTTTAGTCTGGTAAAGAATCAACAGATGCTTCTTATTTGTCAATATTTCAAATTAAAAACATTTAAGGCATGTCGTGGGAATACCAGGCTTAATGCATGTGCGTAAAGTGTCGTCCCTGCACAGGCTAATCTGGGATGGCACTTTCTGCGTACAGTGGATTTATGTTTAAAAGAGACTTCCTTGAAACAGAAAATACCATAAAAGCGGTAAGTGTCCTCCCGGATTAGCCTGTGCGGACTGCAAGGCTAATCCGGGATGACACTACGCACATGCATTAAGCGCGGTTTTCCAACAACACGCCTCATTGATTTTCACATGGAAAATTGTATTTGAATTATTCACTTAACCATGACATAAGTTAAGATCTTCCTCAGGAGCTTTGTGGATGTGGCCCCTGGTCTGAATTGATACTCATTCTTATTTCATTGGTAGCACATCAATGTGTTGGCCTCTGACTGGCAGCACACGGTTATTTATAGACACTTCATCGGTAGCCTCGGCTCCCTTATCACAATTCATTGTGAAGCATTTGCATTTGGTGCCAATTACACTGGGCCAGTTCTGGCAGTTTTGTTATTGAAGAACATCTGGAGGTGCTGATTTTGTATGTTGAATTTATTTTCTTCACATATTATATTGCTCAGCAAAAGTGGAAAGGCAAAATACAATATAAACTGGAAGTTGAATATATTTTCTTTCCATATTATATTGCTCAACAACAGTGGAAAGGCAAAAGGTGACATGCTTCTAACTTTATATCCCTTTACACACAACAGTGGATCACTAGCAAATGTAAACAAAACTGCAAAAACTGTGCCCAGGAATTTGTGTTCAATGCCAGATTGTGTCTGGTGGTTTTACAACTGCCCCTATTTATGACATTTCCTCACTGGTACTTGTTCAGTACTGCGTGATAGTGTAAGATTGACTGAATTAAGATTTTCACGTTTGATTTCATGCTGCATATGACTGAGAATTTAGAAGAAAATTTGAAATAGACAATGGGGCATAACTATGATACGATCAAAGCTGTATTCAACAAAATATTAAAATTGTGAGGTATTGTTAATGCTGTTGAATAGAACACAGTGTCTCTTCACTTGTGTGTGTAATTGGGTGTTGGAATGTTTATTGTGAGGCACATCATTGGAAAACCAGGCTTAATGCATGTGCGTAGTGTCGTCGCGGATTAGCCTGTGCAGTCCGCACAGGCTAGACTGCACAGCAAATCCGGGACGGCACTTTCCACCTACAGTGAATTAATGTTGGAAGAGACTTCCTTGAAACAGAAAATACCATAAAAGCGGAAAGTGCTGTCCCGGATTAGCCTGTGCGGACTGCACAGGCTGTGTGGACTGCACAGGCTAATCCGGGGTTTCCGCCTACAGTGAATTAATGTTTGGAAGAGACTTCCTTGAAACAGAAAATACCATAAAAGCGGAAAGTAAGGACTGCACAGGCTAATCCGGGACAACACTACGCACATGCATTAAGACCGGTTTTCCAACAACACGCCTCATTGTAATGTTCAGTTTCTCATGCTCGAGCAGTCACCGTATTGAACAGCCGCAGTACAGGGAAATCATCTTGTTCAGTGTAATGTTGGTGGTGTACTCAACATGGCCATTGAAAATTACTAAATCTGATACGCAGTGAATTGAGTAACACGGTTATGAAAGTAGATATAGAGCATTGTAGCATGTAGAACTTTTGTTTACAAAACTCTGTTGACTTCTTAGTGAATGTTGTTGCTAGAAGTGTTTTCTATATATCCAACTTAGTAAAGATTAGTCATGGAGACAGAACCAAGAAACAACTACAACCTGTGTTGTTATTTATAGCTCCTTGTATTTTGAATTTTTTAGTCCCTTGTTTATGCATACATTTTAATTACTTGCTTATTTCTCACAGATTTGTTTTAAAAATTCCTTTTAGTTTGGCGGTACGTTTTTTAAATAATGAGCAAATTAAATCATTTAGACTGAACTGCGCAGAACAATCACATAAATATTACTTGGCATGGCAAATATTTGGATAATGGAGACCGATACTTTAAAAGCAATGCTAGCAGCTCAAGTGGACAGCTCTGCACTGTTGTAGACGACACCAATGGTCACATTATAGATCATACATGCTGTAGGCATGTGAATCAACACTGGAATGCCTGCCAGTTGTCAACTTTTTCTTAGACACTAACAAGGTCATTCACTTTAAACTTAACATTAAAAGTTAAATGGTGAGATAACAAACATGTAAAATATGCATTATGAGCTAAAAACTTACACACATTTTCAAAATATAAATTGAATTTTAACAGTTTGAAGTTCAGTTTGACATTTACATCTCGAGACTACGAAACTAGCCGAAGTTCCTCGTGTTTTATGTAGAATAATGTACAGCTCGCCAAATGTTAACGGTTGATAGTCAGAATTAATCCGCATAACCAGGAAAATTGGCAATTAATAAAGCTAGTGTTTGTTAACTCTTACTTGGAGGACAGTGTTGTTGCAATAAACAGTATCCAGCCAACCGAATGTTTCTGACGTATGTTATATACTAACGTAAATACATGCTAATATGGACAATAAGATAACCGTTTTCATTGTAGAGTCAGAATTTCGCCTTTTTTGTGTGCAGCTGACTTTTCAGAAATGCTGGTTAATATGCTAGTAAACGTACAAACATTTGGAATAACACATTTTATTATAAATCTTTACATGCATCACAGGTGGAAATTAACTCATATTAAACATACAATATTAAAGTGTTTCGTTACATCTTTTAAACATACTGTGGTGGCTTTATTTTGCAGCCAATTGTAAACATTTCTTTCGACTACAGCTCTGACATCATATAGAAATATGAAACTTGCTTTTAAACAGTTTTATTACTTTAAATAAACTCTAATGTTGATTCTAACCGAAGTCTTTAGAAAAATGTTACTGTATTAAGTGCTGCTTTCAGCAGATACTGCAAAGTTTTTGGCACAACCATCAGTACTTGGAATACATTCAAGGACAGTCCCACTACTCTTTATAACATCACCCCGTATTCAGTTCATTAACACGCCATCAAGATTACGAACTGACAATGAAGTGAATACCAATCACATGTTCTGCCGACTCTCTGACTGTTTGTTCTCTATGATCAAGTGCCCTTGGCCATACATGTGACCTATAAGGACCTGTAACATAACAAGGTTTACACAGTGTACTTTTCATTCTTTTTGAATCAAGAAACTCATAAAATATGCATTTTGCAGCTTAACTAGTTCTTTTATCAATTAAAAGTCAACGAGTTCCAGCAACAAAGTTGTTATTGCCCAACAATACCACTATAATGCATGACAAAATACCAGTACTATGCATGACAATTGACAAAATACCTGTACTATCAGAAATAAGAACATAAATTTCTGATGCTCACCTGTCTTTTAACAATATCTAGGTTTTCTTGGGCTTTATTTAACAACACTTCCAACTTGGCTGGTTCTGTGATATTCTTGTTGGCTCGGAAATCATGGCGTATTTTTTCAAGTGCAAACATTCTGAAATACATATACATTATAAACAGATAAATAAATGTCGCACAGATTCAGAAACAGCTCTGAACACTAGCAACAATGATTGTAACTGGAGTCAAAACCGTCTGGGCATCTTCAAATATGATAAACAATTTTATTCTGATTACTTGAAATCAAATTCAGGAAGCAGACGATTAAATATTATATAATATAAAAGAGTAATAATGCTACTGATATACTGTGAATTATTTGTTGCATTTGACAAATATTTTGTGACATGACGAAACAATTTACACAATTGAAACCATATACAAAATCAGCATCGGACCGGTTGTCCATTCAAGACAACGGGGCCGAGCAAAAAATAACTGGGGGTGACTCAGACAGATGTACCATCCAGTAAACGCTGTACTAACGGTTATATAATAAATAGAACTCGTACCCAGGTAATGAATAACTACCAGGGTAGTAGCGTTACCCAACCAAATACCATATTCAACTGAACCAAGACCGTATTGTATGTGTTATTTACTAGATATTCTTTTTGTTTATTTTCAAAACAATAAAATAAGATGATGAGATAAAAAGAATACTAGATCAGTGTTGAATAAAGTTAAATTTATCTTCTTGGTGATATTGCTAACTTCTATTCGCACAATGACGATGTAGACTAAAGAATTCGACATTCTTATGACAATGCGGAATCTACTTTTAGCAGGGTGATATGAAAAAATATCACCTTGTGACATAAGTTTTGGTCTATGGAAAAAATTACATGAGATTTAATACTGAGAAATCACTTATGTTTGCTGAGGTCTAATTTTTGGCCATTGAGGGAATTTATGACCAATGCGATTTTCATATGTACCGATTTAGTAATTTAACAATGCCCAAAAAGTTTACATGTTCATTCATATGTAGGTAGGTAATGGTTTATATAAACACATGCTGGTATAAGCATGTTTCAATGTGAATGCTTTTAGTGTATAAAACTGTTTAAATATTAGATATCTACAATGTTTAATATTGATCTGTTTAAAGTTATTTTCATAAAGTAGAACACTATAATCAATTAAAAGCCTAAAATTTCATTACTGATACACATGTTTATTGCAATAAACAAGCTGTCATAGTAAGACCATGTACTGGGGCTCTGCCCATTCATGCCTTTAATCAAACAATATGTTTTTTAAGACAGCAAAACTGAAGATAAAAAAAACTTAAAATTGGATTAAATGTGCAATTTTAATTATGCGTTAAAATAAGCCCACTGCAATTTTAATTAGGCGCCAAAAAAAACAACGTTTATTTCAGGGTAGGTAGGGTCGGGATTTATTTTATTAAGTTTTTTCATCATTTTTACATTCATACTATCATAATTTTAGAAATGTGTTGTCAATTAAAATTGTGCTTCAGTGACTTGCACCTATCAATATTTTTATTTTTGGGGGTCTAATTCCCCACCCTGGAGCCAAGTATATTGGTCTAAATCCCCTCAGTGGGAGTTGCTATATATTTATCAAATGGCCCCGAGGGGGGAGGCGTATATTACCAGGATCTAAAATCAGACCAGTCTATTCTCCGGTACCCAGAATCATTTAGAGTGTCAAATTCCCGCCTGTCGGGAATCGCTTGCAGTCTAAGGTCCCACATATGCCCTGGGGGAAACATTAATAGGTGCATTTGTTTGTGGACAGAATTGATAACTGTCATCGTATCATTTAATGGCAAATGCAATGTACATGATACAAATATACATATATACCTAAAATTATATGAATTTAACTTCTTGCTCTCCCGCAAGAGAGATTTATACAGAGAAACTGCCGATCTGCTGCGTGATGCCATTTTGACATTCAGAACTTTCGTGCGAGTAAAAAGCATAAATGTACACCGTTTTTGCGACAATGTTTTTAATAAAAATAATTCGTTTTCAACTTCTTTATTCATTTTTCATTTATAAAGATTATTTATTTATCCAAAACGTTTTATTGCTTGTTAAATTCAAATATTTATTGATTATTTGTTGTCGTAAACGGAAACTACAACTAAGCGCCCATGCTTGGTAGCACAAATGTCAAATTGCAGATAGTTAGATAATCTACACTACAAAAATACAAACTAAACGACAACGACTAAGAATGATTATCAAAAGGTGAATTTTATTAGGAAATGCTTTTTTTCACACTACAGTAAATCGCACAATGTTCGTGTATACCTTTGCACCACTACAACTCGATTGTGGCACCATATCCATTACGAAGAACTTATTAAACGGCAAAGCTGTTCCGGAAGTGGCTATTGGCACGATAAACCTTTATAAGCACGAGGGCTTTAGCCCGAGTGCTAATAGGGGCTGTCCGGCTAGCGCAGTGGTTGGTACACGCGCTTCTCACCTAGGCGGCCGGGGTTCGCTTCCCACTCCCGGCGCATGTGAGTTTGGTTTGTGGTCACCATACCGGACACGTGGGGTTTCCTCCGGGTACTCCGGTTTCCCCCCACAGCACAAGACCACACCAAAATTAAATATCTTTCAGTAAAAAATAAATAGCTGGAAATTGCAGCTATGGTTCATAATTTGTCACAACTTTCATGAGTCTCTAGTAAATTAATTAGGTGGACTCAATTTTTCCAGAATGACACAGCATAAAAATGAAATACACCTGACATATACTCTACTTTTTCATCGATAAACACGTAAAGTCTAGTTTTACAGAGGTTCTAGCTTCCATAATGAGTTGTTAATCCAAACAGGGCATAATCGATAAAGATGAAAACAACATCTTCCTAAAGTTCCTTCCATTCCATTAGCATTTCAAAATAGTTGATGTAAGCGGGGTAATTTTTTGTGGATAGACTTTCGACTTTCTTTGATCAACCAACAAGAAACGCTTTATTCATCAAAGAAATAACCCTTTACGTAAATTTCCGTTGAAAAGTAATATAACTGAAAGCATACATCCAATTTACTACGTCCAAAACATTTATTTTGGCCATTCTGTTTTCCATCCACAACTATCCAGGTATCCGAGTAGTCTACTTTCTACATCAATTGAAATGGGATTCATCTCGCCGGTGCCATTCGAGGCATATATAATTCCATACACTTTTTGATATAAATCTTAGATCTATTAACATAATCCATCTAAAACACAGAAACACTAAATATTGTATTCTGATTTTATTTTAAGTTCCAACACACTCGCGTCCTAGTTTGAATTGTATACTGTGTAAACTTAAAACTCAATTGAATGACGTAAACCAAGAAAATTCGAGATAACCTCAATACGCACACGTGAATTTTGGCGTGTTATTTTGCACTCAGTGCAAATAACCGGAACTACCTGAATTGGCACGATAGCCAACGGTTATTGATCTTTTTCCTGTAAAAATTTGTTACTATTTATAGTAAGGTATATAATAAAGTGAATTTTTTTTACACCACTGTGATTAAGCTTATCAAATCCATCGATAGTTATTGTGGCAATGTGGCATCTTGTTGTGGTGAGAAGACAGCAAATAGAAAATAGCAAATTAAAATGTAAAGAAAATAAAACTTGAAAAACATATATTTTAATTTTAACACTTTCCGTTGTTCTGCCTCTTCCAGTAGCTCCGCTACGAACCACCTTTGGTCTTGCAAAGAGATCTTTTTAATATTTTTTGCATGACAGGCAACAATATGTGGCCTGTATAACTTTAATGCTGTTGTGGAGAAAGACCTCGTGTAGTGATTGTCATATACACTACACACCGCATGGTTTTTGCCTAAATATTTCATCTACCGTGGACAATTTCAACTTGCCATGGAGAATCGCCACAATTTTTGGGGTGTTTTAACACTCACCGTCCAGGGTGATTACAAAGGTCCACCTTGGACCTGAACAATTTCGATTCCTTGGTGGTCCACCCGATTTGCCGTGAAATACAGGTAAATGGCGCATCCAATGACAAAGCTACTACATTCGCATACAGAGTGTATGTATACATGTAATTTATTTGTAATATACATGTATATATTGTGTACGTGTAATTTGAACTTTGTTTTAAATTGTGTTTTACAATATTGTTGATTTGATTGCCTCTCATTGCAGTTACTTAACACCAAACACGTAATTACTGTTTAATGACATTACGATTTCATGTTATTGTTTGCTTGCTTACTCTTTTTATTGTTAAAATTTATCGTTACAATTTCAGTGTTAAAGTTTTTGCTCAATTGTTAATCGATTGGTGAAAAGCGCCTATGTTTCTTGCACTGGTAACTGTATTTGGACAGTAATGAGTATATACCGTATTTATCCTATGTATTGGGACTCTTAAAAATAATTACATTTTTTTTGGTTCCAATATAAAGGGTCATAAAAAAATAATTCCCTAAAATGTGTCCCAAAATATAGCGTAATATTCTACCAATGTATGTTCACACACACACCGATTATCGTTATGCCGCGTGCTTAACTGAGTGGAGCGTGTCAATTAAGAACACCGGGTAGTATAGCATGTTAGTACACAGTTTGCACCACTGGTCAATTAAATAGGCCCTAGATGTGTTTTTTAAGCGATAAGAACGCCGCATGTGGCACACTAATTGGCTTCATGAGAGACCCGACAATTATCACATACTACTGGGTAGTAACCCTAATACTGGTAACTGTTAATTGACATTAATTGACAATTTTATAGTTTGTTATAAGAAGTTCAATAAACTATTTAATATGAATATCATTTTATGCACATAACGTAATACATGCATTAAAATTTTGAAAACGGTAGTCTTTGTAGTTTTTATTACATAAAAGGGGTACACTCTTATTATTTGCAGCATATCTATTGCCATATACAGTGTACAGTAGATCTATACTACTCTGATCATATTGAAATCGAGAGATGTTTATTTTAAACTGGCAAAATTGAAGACAATTTACCATTATATTTTTGTGTCCCAATATTTAGGGACTCAAAAAATAATTATTTTTCCGAAAAATAGGGGTGTCCCAATATTTGGGGTGTCCCAATCCATAGGGTAAATACGGTACATGTACTGTTTAATAATTACTCAAATACATTACTAATTATTCGGAGAGCTGGCTTTGATATAAACTGACTGGCCTAGGTTGTGGAAGGCCTACGCAATTGTGTGTTAAACATTCAAAATTTACGGATTTTTCGTGAAGAATTTTTAATCACGGCGATCCACGGTGATTTTATCACTATAAAATCAAAATGGTATCATCGCAATTGTCCACGGCGATGTCCTCATCCACACAAGTTGCGCGATTCACCGGTGACCAGTGCGGACTTTCCTTCAGTAGTGAATCGCGGTGAAATGCAGATTGAGGCAAAACCCACGCAAAGTGTCGTGAAATAATAATTAAGGTACTTCCAATACCTGTTGTTGGACAGGTTTACACTTAGGCTTCTTCGTCGCTGAGGGACCTGTAAATAAACTTCAAACTACAACAACTTGCTGTTGGGCTAGCTCTTTATGTTTGTGACACAGTTAAAATGTCTGTATCTTACACTAGAAACACTGGTTTGATCCCAGTTTTATTAATAAGCTGTACAAGGAAATTAGTGTTACTTTTTATATAGGGCTAAATTCGTTGTAACGATTTATTTGGCGAATATTGCCATTATTATAAAATATAGGTCAGTGTTTGTTTAGACTTTACATCTGAAATCAGCTATTGACTTTTTGCGAGTTTCTTTGTGGCTTCTGCAACAATATTATGTTGGGAGGGATCTACTGTGTCCAGTAATATTTATAGTATTTGTTCTATAGAACACTGTATTATGCGAAGTTAGAATAAGACATCCAACATAGAATGGACGTAAAATTTTCCACATAAAACTGAGTATTTCATGTTGCTTATGTATGCTTGTTATATTATGTCAATACTTTTGGTATAAATAGCATTTTTCCATGACTTTTTCATTGAAACTGACTGTGTCTTTGATCATTTTCACTGTATTTATAAACTGTGTTCATGCACGTATGGACAGAGTTCAATTTTTGTGTGAAAAATTTGTAAAAGCATCCAAGTATACAGTTTGGTGGTAAAATCAATTTTACTGATGCAGTTATATATGCAGGTGTGTATTGCACTAATTACTCTGCAAAATTCTTAAATTACAAATGGTAAACTGCATATAAAACATTGGTGTAATAAAACAGTTCATTCTATGTTTGACGTCTTGTTCCAACTTCACATAATTGTGTGTTTATAGGCATGAATATTGGGAATTCATTGTGAAATTTTGTAGAGTTTCATAAAGCAGGGTTGAGCAGATTGTGGAAGAAAAATCTTAAGTGGGAGCTAGTTGTTCATACTTTACATTTGTCTCCTTATAAATATAATATCATATTTTCTGTAAAAGAAATTGGCTTTTAAGTTAGGTTCTTCTGTATGAGACAAATTTATGTGAACATGTGCAAAATATCACGTGTATTTGCAGTTCTGATCACACATATATGTATTGTGTTGATTTCTAACTTACCACAGCATGTTTCTTGTTTTTCACAGAATCATATTGACTCGTCTGGGACTGAGATGCCATCTGTGCCCTCACCGGGGTAAATCAAGGGCGAGCCATCAGAAGACCACTACTGTTCTTGGTCAGAGTTATGAGGTGGATCCATGGACCAATGTGACTCCAGCAATCTTGGAGAAGATTGGAATGAACTTGCATTCTCAGAAATATCATCCAATTTGTTTGATCAGACAGAGAATACAGGACTTCTTTTATAAACGTTTCACAAAGCGCGGCAATCCAATTTTCTCAGTGTTTGACAATGAAAGTCCTGTTGTAACTTTAAAACAAAACTTCGACAATTTGTTAGTACCAGAAGATCACCCAAGTCGCAACCAGGCTGATAGTTATTACCTGAATTCTGGGTACATGCTGAGGGCCCATTGCACGGCTCATCAAAGGGACTTCATCAGGTCTGGGCTGAACAGTTTCCTCATTGTTGGGGACGTGTACCGGAGAGACACTGTTGACAGCAGCCACTACCCTGTGTTCCATCAAATAGACGGCGTCCGGCTGTTCAGCAAGCGCGATGTATGACACATTCAATTAGCTAAAAACTAAAATAATCGGTTCAAAGATACAAACATACCTCCAGATCTTACAGTCATGACTTGGATCCTTTCACTGATTATTTGGGTACTTGATTCTAGTCATAGTACTCAATATGTACCAGTACATGTTTGTAGTATAGTTGCAGCAAAGTAATGCAGAGCCTGCTTAAGGCAGGTTCCACTGAAAATATTGCAATAAATGTGGCACGTCATGAGAAAACCGGTCATAATGCATGTGCGTAAAGTGTCATCCCGGATTAGCCTGTGCAGTCCGCTTTTATGGTATTTTCTGTTTCAAGGAGGTCTCTTCTAAACATGAATCCACTGTAGGCGGAAAGTGCCGTCCTGGATTCGCCTGTGCGGACTGCACAGGCTAATCCGGGACGACACTTTACGCACATGCATTATGACCGATTTTCCCACGACGCGCCTCAAATGTTGTTAGTATGCTTTAAACAATTTACCATAATTATTATTGTCATTATCAAATATGTCAACCTTTCAAAATTCAATCTGGCGAAACACTCTGAATTGACCTTACAACGGGATTTGATTGACAATGTGTTTAGCCAAACAGAAAGCTAGGACTTAATTGTTTGACGGACATGGCTTGTAAAAACATTCAATCACTCACAACAGTGTTTGACAGACTTTATCCTCGGTAGGTGTGGTTATAAATCCTGTAGTGTATCGTCAATTGTAATGTAGGTTTCATTTCCAAATTTTTATTCAAATTTTGAAAATACCTTTAGTAAAAAATATTCTGCATCTTAAGCAGTTTCATCACCTTTTGTTTGGGCGCAGTATCAACAAATGTCATGCTGCAATAGAAGGGATGCTGAAGAGATGACATGGGCTGGTATCCGCTAAGCTCCTAAAGAAAATCTTAACTTAAGTGGTACTTCAGTGAAAATTTGTTATCAAATTGTCTATGTCAAATACAATGATTTTTGTTTACTAAATGGTAAAATACTAAATATCCAAGCTATGTTTACTAGTTTAAAACATTTCAATGTAAAAAGACCCATGGATAAAACAGACCAAACCCTTAAATTTAAGAAGCTTCCCTAAGAAGCTTTTTGAACACTGTCCCAGGAATGTGTCGGTGTTGGGTGGCAAAATCCCATACTGCTTTACTTGTCCGCTTTCGGCATATGATGTTTTCTGCTTGTCCATACAGTCATAATATAGTAAATTCTGGCAATATTCCACTTGTCCTTACATGCCCTGGGACAAGCTGGCAATATTCATCTTGTCCTTACATGCCCTGGGACAAGCTGGCAATATTCATCTTGTCCTTTCATGCCCTGGGACGAGCCTGGCAATATTCCTCTTGTCCTTACATGCCCTGGGACAAGCCTGGCAATATTCCTCTTGTCCTTACATGCCCTGGGACAAGCCTGGCAATATTCCTCTTGTCCTTACATGCCCTGGGACAAGCCTGGCAATATTCCTCTTGTCCTTACATGCCCTGGGACAAGCCTGCCAATATTCCTCTTGTCCTTACATGCCCTGGGACAAGCTGCAGGGCAATATTCCTCTTGTCTTTACATGCCCTGGGCCAAGCTGGCAATATTCCTCTTGTCCTTACATGCCCTGGGACAAGCTGCAGGGCTCCACCAGCTTCAACATCTATTTAGCCAAATTAACCATACAACATTGAATCCTACCCATTTGGGGTATTTTACAGGGCTTTCATGAAGAAAACGTTTTAGCCAAATTTCTTCAGCTAACTGTTTAAACTTATTAGCCAATGTCTACTTTGGCGAGTGGCAGAGTGAGTCTTGAGCTGGGCAATGCGGAAAATTGATTTCGCCATCTCTGGTGTTACAGCTGTTTGAAGAGCGGGTCAGTCAGCCTGACGCCCTGGAGGTGTTTGACAACACGCAGCACTCCGCTCTGAACCAGGGGGGTCACGCCATTGAGGCCACACTGGCAGTGCAGCACGACCTGAAAACCACGCTGGAAGACATGGCCACCTCACTGTTTGGAAAAGGTATTGTTGAGGAAGTGTGTGCTTACAAACGGAAAATTAAAAGTAAACTGATAATAAAATTTGTGCAAATAACTTTTTTTACTGTATTGAAAAGCATTGATAGACATTGATCTTCTTTAAAAAGTAACATCTTTCATTCTAAATAATTCTCCCTTTGTAACCCTTTAAAAAATACATGTTCAGTATACAATTAAAACCAATTGACTAACAGAAAATAGATGTATGTGTGAATTTTAGAAAGCAGTGTTAATAATAGTAAATACCTGGGCTGTTATTCAGAAAGCTCCGAATGGAAATCTTACGTTGTACTAGTTTCAAGATCAAATTTTCTATGAGAAATCCAATAATTTTTGTTTTCAAAAGGGTAAAATATTAACATCTACACTTCCTAAAACATTTTAATGTATTAAGATCTATGCATGAAACAGCCACAGATTTAAGGAATTTTCTAAATTTAAGAAATTTACTTAGGTTTACCCAGAGGAGCTTTGTGAATACGGGCCCGGGCAGGGATGGCGTATTTCTGCTTGCAGATGTCGAGACCCAGTGGGTGGAGGCGTACTTCCCGTTCACACACCCGTCCTGGGAGCTCGAGATCAAATACCAGGGCAAGTGGCTGGAGGTGCTGGGCTGTGGGGTCATACAGCAACAGATCCTCAATGAGTGTAAGTGTAGGGTTAGCTGTAATTAGTTGTAATGATTCTGATTTTAGTAAAGCAACAATTTTTGAGAACAAATATTATATACTATGTGAATTCCCATTTATGTAGTAATATGTTAATATAAGAATGTAATAGGGTCTATTTGCTTATAGGGAAATAAAATGCATTTACACTGGTGAGCAATGTAAACAGTTTAATAATCATTATACTGTTTTAAAATTTAATATACTTTTGAAAATATTAAAAGACAAATGAAGAAATAAAGATACCATGTTTCCAAACCTTTATTAGAAACATTGAAATTATTAAAAAACCTGAAATTACCAAATAAATATTAATCTCAGAGAACCGGCCAAGCTTTCTCTCGGCTCCTTCTGAGCAGCACCTGTATTTTTTATGACCCTGGATCTTTACCTAGCTTATGTCACGTTGTTTCTTGCAGTGTTTGGGAGTCCTGTGTATTACCAAGTGTTTTTAGTATGTTGTTGATCATGTACCCACTCTGGGTAGCCTCAAGTGGCAAAAAATAATGACCGTGTTACATGTAGAGGACGTCTTGCAGTTATCTTAAGTCCGGTTGTAATGTCTCTTAATGTACTGTTTTGTCACCTTTGAGATGGTAATGGCCCATTTGGTTTTATTTGCCGAGCATCTCAATCCCTGATTGTGTCTGAAAGGTCCAAATACTTTGACAACATGCAATCGGGCTGGAAATGGAATTGATGTTTTCTTGGTAATGACAACCTGATTACATCGCCTGCTTTATACAAGTACATTAATAAGCATTATTGTTTCGGTCCAAATATATATACAATTTAGCCTTTAAATACCACATTTAACGTTAGTTGGAATTGTGCCTAAGTGGAGTCACATGTGATTGATACTCATCACGGTTCTCTTTCAAGTGCTCAGTTGATGGCATTTCATTGAATCGAGTAAATGTCCATGTTCCATTATACTAAGATTAGTTACTAGCGATATACATAATTAACTATTAACACAAAAGTGAATACGTAAACATTAAATTTTTTTTAGTCATGTTATATTCTACAAGTGCCTGATTTACAAAATGTAAAAGAACTAAAACTGTGACAAAAGTTGCATTTTCTAAAACTATAATATTGAGTGATAAAAATATATTGCAACCCAGTACAACAGTAAAGCTCTGTTTATGTCTAGATTCAGCGTGTAATCTATCTGGTGTGTTGTGTTTGAGATACATTTTGCTAGATTCAGTGTGTCTCCTATCTGGTGTGTTGTGTTTGAGATACATGTAGCTAGATTCATTGTGTATTTTATCTGGTGTGTTGTGTATGAGATACATGTAGCTAGATTCAGCATGTAACCTATCTGGTGTGTTGTGTTTGAGATACATTTTGCTAGATTCAGCATGTAACCTATCTGGTGTGTTGTGTTTGAGATACATGTAGCTAGATTCAGCATGTAACCTATCTGGTGTGTTGTGTATGAGACTGCTAGATTCAGCATGTAACCTATCTGGTGTGTTGTGTATGAGATACATGTCGCTAGATTCAGCGTTTAACCTATCTGGTGTGATGTGTGTAAAGATAACTAAAGCTAGATTCAGCGTGTAACCTATTTGGTGTGTTGTGTATGAGATACATGTAGCTAGATTCAGCGTGTAACCTGTCTGGTGTGTTGTGTATGAAATAGCTAGATTCAGCGTGTAACCTATCTGGTGTGTTGTGTATGAAATAGCTAAATTCAGCGTTTAAACTTTCTGGTGTGTTGTGTATGAGATACATCTAGCTAGATTCAGCGTGTAACCTATCTGGTGTGTTGTGTTTGAGATATCTAGATTCAGCATGTAACCTATCTGGTGTGTTGTGTATGAAATAGCTAGATTCAGCATGTAACCTATCGTGTGTGTTGTGTTTGAGATACATGTAGCTAGATTCAGCGTGTAACCTATCTGGTGTTGTGTTTGAGATACATGTAGCTAGATTCAGCGTGTAACCTATCTGGTGTGTTGTGTTTGAGATACATGTAGCTAGATTCAGCATGTAACCTATCTGGTGTGTTGTGTATGAGATACGTGTAGGTAGATTCAGCATGTAACCTATCTGATGTGTTCTGTATGAGACTGCTAGATTCAGCGTGTAACCTATATGGTGTGTTCGGTATGAGATAGCTAGATTCAGCGTGTAACCTATCTGGTGTGTTCCGTATGAGATAGCTAGATTCAGCGTGTAACCTATCTGGTGTGATCTGTTTGAGTTATCTAGATTCAGTGTGTAACCTATCGTGTGTGTTGTGTATGAAATAGCTAGATTCAGCGTGTAACCTATCTGGTGTGTTGTGTTTGAGATACATGTAGCTAGATTCAGCGTGTAACCTATCTGGTGTGTTCTGTTTGAGATATCTAGATTCAGCGTGTAACCTATCTGTGTGTTCTATATGAGACTGCTAGATTCAGCGTGGGTTAACCTATTTGGTTTATTGTGTATGAGACGGCTAGATTCAGCGTGTAACCTATCTGGTTTGTTCTGTAGGGGATTGCTAGATTCAGCGTGTAACCTATTAGATATGTTCTGTATGAAATTGCTAGATTCAGTGTGTAACCTGTCTGATGTGTTCTGTATGAGATAGCAATATTCAGTTTGTAACCTATCTGGTGTACTCTGTATGAGATTGCTAGATTCAGCGTGTAACTTTTCTGATGTGTTCTATATGAGATAGCTAGAGTCAGTGTGTATTTTATCTGTCATGTTCTTCCCCAGCTGGTGCGGGCAGCAAGGTGGGATGGGCGTTCGGTATGGGGCTGGAGCGGCTCGCCATGAAGCTCTACGACATTCCGGATATCCGGCTCTTCTGGAGCAGGGACCCGCGCTTCGTCGACCAGTTCCGGGTAGAGGATCCGCACACGACCATCCAGTTTAAGGTGCGCGTTGACTTCCACTTGTTGCTACTTCAATTGATTTTAAGAACTCATTGTTTTTGTAAATTCTCTATTGTACCTAGAAATTGTGAAATCCCCATAATTAGCGAAATCCCATATTAGTTTGGTCTAAGTAATGATACGCGCATTTTACGGCCATGAACATGGAATCTGCAGCATTGCCTTAAGTTAAATTTCAATTTTATGCAAAACTTATATATTTTCAACGACAACGATGAAGTTAATGTTTTAAATGCCCTTAGCTCAATGAGCGCTGCTTTGCCGTAAAGTAATCCTACCTGCTTTCATTGTCCAAAAGTGAGTCTTAAACATTTTAACCAAGGCGGGTGATTTTGCATGTTGTATTGAACGCGGTTGTAATACGTTTGTAGCCGTTCAGCATCCACCCGCCGTGTGACATTGACCTCGCCTTCTGGATTCCGGACAGCTTCCAGGAGAACGACTTCTACGACGTGGTTCGCTCCCTTGGCGGAAACGTCGTCGAGAAGGTGGAGCTTATTGACGTCTACTCGTACACGAAACTGAAGCGCACGAGCCACTGCTACCGGATCACCTACCGACACCCGGACCGCGCCATGGAGAAAGCGGAAGCAGACGCCATTACGAAGAAGATCGGCGCGGAAGCGTCTGCCAAACTGAACGTGAAGTTACGGTGACAGTTTCAGGCCGCATGTGTAAACATACTATGGACATTTTTTTTAAATGTACAATACAAATTATGAACAAAGATGTGTTTTAATGTATACTCTTATTACACAACACATGTTCGTAAATAGGAACATGGTGTTTACTGTCAGCAAGCTTTTAAATAAAATGGGTCTTAATATAATGTAATGAATATTTAATTTAAAAGAACCTATTTACGTCTTTATAAGGGCATGGGGAGCAAAATAAATTTCAGCATTAGTTACAGTAAGTCGCACTGGTATTTTCAATATGGTCTCCTTCTCGTATCGGTGTTGATAACAGGGAATGCAGTCGTTAGGTTATCGGCTGATGGGCATACTACCATTGTGACAGTCTGTCAATGCCATTCTCTGTGACAGTCTGTCAGTGCCATTCTCTGTCAGTGTATGAGACTGTGATACGAGTCTTAGTTATGGCATATCAACCTTTGGTTGTTGAATCCTAGAAAGCCACGTATTGGACGGAGCTTCGGCCTGGTTGTAGTGCACGTGTATGGTAATTTGGTAAACTACCAAAACGTCCGTGATCCTGCTGTTAAACGATGTCGAAATTGTGTTCCGGCGCTTGTGTGCTTTAACGCTGTGTGTGGTCACCGCCAGTATGAAGAACAAGGTTCTCGTCTGAGTGTTCATTTTCCCGACTTCTGCTGATTAACCTTGCTTATCTGATTAGTTAGAGTGGATTCTGTAAACCAATCACATACCATCAACTAATCTAGTGACGTCGGTTTCATGGTTTTATACATGTACATGCATGTGATTTTAAGATTTGACGGATGTTTAAAGCTGACGAGTTCGGCAACTGTTACAGAAATAAACCGGCCCATGCACATATAGTACGACAATATATTATTTAGCCTTTGTAGCCCTACTGACCGTTGCTGCCAAGTCTGCATTCAGTATTGGCGCTATATACTAAAATAATTCAGATAGCGACTATTTCTTGACCGATTTAACAATACTAAAATAATTCAGATAGCGACTATTCCTTGACCGATTTAACAATATCGCATTGTTATAAAAGGCATGGATACCCGATCTTTGACTATTGTGGTCCCTGGTTTTGTTGATTGTGTCATTGTTCTTACTGATTTTTTCCTGACGTGCATATAAACAATGTTTACCAAATGTTGACGAGATGGACTGTTTTTAACTTGAAAGCCAGTCCCCTTCACAGCTATAAAGTGCTTTCTGTCTCGCCATTCCGACAGTTCGAGTTCCGATGTTACCGTGTGGTATCTGATAGTACGCCTTCGACCTGCCGACCACTACAGTCCCGATGCTTTGCGTAAGGGTTGCCGATAAAAATGTGCTAGTTTCGGGAACCATTTGGAATAAAATGGGCGGAGCTTGGCCACCGTGCTTGTTCGGCATACGGCATACGACAGGTTGCGGTATAATCCCTGAAACCTATCCGAATTAACCGAATGCGACGCGGAAGAATGCCGACAGTTTCGGAATTAGCTTCCGAATGTTTTCCGATCGTGCGGATAGGTTGTGGTAACATAGCAGAACATGCTGAATAGTTGCCAAATTGTTGTCGACAGAATGCTGAAATGTTGCGATTGGAAGTTCGGGGTATATGAACGACGCCGAGCTACAATCTGATTATCAGTCGCTAGCCCGAGAATGGATCTTTAGGTGCAATCTCATTGCCCTTGATGTCATGCTTGTCTTGGTATTTCACCTAACACAGAGAAGAAGACATCGTCGATTGTGGATCAAACAGTATTTGAGGATCACGCCAACAATTTTGGTGACATACCGCAGCGTCCAACGCCTCGCATTCAGAAAGAAATGAAGACTGTTCCGTAACGCCCTTCCTGCTGGCATAAAGCTTGCGAAGGCACTGAGTTACATGACATATGTGGACACGTACGCCTCCTTGGTGTACGACTTCTGTGCTGCTGTGGAAAGTGTATGCTATTGTGTCCTAGAAGTGTCTACTCCCCAACTTAATAAGTTTAATGATGAAGTTCTGGTCATGCCAAATACTCCAAAGGCCTGACGTGAAATGGCCGCCCAATTTGAGAGAAGGTGGGACATGTCCCATACTGTTTCACTTTCACTTTGCATGGCCTACTTTAATAGCAAAAAGAGTGGGATGATTATGGGCATTCTTTAGAGACTTTTTCATAGTTTTTTTCTTCTCAACGTGTGCTTTCAGATCAAGGTTTTAGCCTTTAAGACCAAGACTAAGGATCATACCTTCTGTAATGTCAAAAGCCTGACTGACTAGTAACCCCTCGCAAAACTTCTTGAGTAGCTTGTTCGTGACTTGCACCATGATAAGTGTTCAATTCACAAGAACAATGCAGATTTTGTCACTTCAAACACTATCGGCAAATTGACGGCATCACTTCTGCTGTCGCTCTTTTATAGTTCGGGAAATACGACTAATGCTCGGCGTCCCTTCCGCTGACAATCGGCCTCTTCGGCGACGATTCGGCATCTTTCAATACATGATCGGCATAGCTTCCGCGTGTACACGCAAACAGAACTCTTCCACTCGTCATCTTCGGAGAGCGTTCGACATCGATTCAGCTTCCTTCAGGGACCGCTCGGGGTGGCTAAACCGATTACTAAAACCTCGCAGAAGGCTTTCCGAAGATGCCGAGTCAATGGCGATGGGCTCCCGAACATCCAGAATGGTTGCCGATGGTTTGCCGAAGACCCCGAAGCCGTACCGAATAAAACATTGGTCGTCCGAATTTTAAAACGTAAAATTTGGATGCCGATTTTTTTTCAATCCCGATCAGGCCCCTAAGTGCCAATAAGATTACAGAATTGTTCAGGAAGGACACGGAAGGGTTCCAGAACATCGCGAAGACATGCCGAAACACCCCGATTTTGCCGAATTCGCTGTCAGAAAACTTCGGGGGCGTAGTGGACGGCAGGTTTTATTCTGAACTGCCATCAACTATTCATTCATTTGACGTTATTTTTACTAAAATTAAATCGCTATAAATAATCGTTGGTAAAGCCAGGATTTGTCCCCAAACGTGTTCCGTAGCGGACGAAGCGCTGATAACAGTTGGGGACTTTACTATTGATACTGGCACGATACGTTATCACTGTTGTCATAGACGATACCTTCAATATTCGGAATATAAATAAGTGTGTTGGATTTTAATATTTAAGGGTTTGTATATTTATCATTTCAACACCTAGTTGTATTATCATACTAGTAACGTAAGTTTTATTTTACGTTGGCTGTAAATGTTGCCAATTATACGTTGAAACGGTTATTTAAAAACGTATTAACTATATAGCAATTAAAAAGTAATCTTTTATATGACATTGTATGTGTTCATGAAACTCGTACGCAGAGTGCATATACAATGTATTGTCTTTTGTGTAGATTTTATTTTTCTTAAATCTGATCATTTAATTACAACCATCAACATGCACAGTGTCTGTATTTGGGTTCATATCTGGTTCCAATTTTCGAATGGTGTTTTTAGATTTAACTGACAACTGCATAATGCAAATGGATTTGAGGCCATCCGTTTCAGACACATGAATCAGCAATTCAGTCAACTGATTTGTACTGATTTGAATTTAGATTGCTATGTGTGTTTTATCGGTAAGATATAATGATTTTGTTTTGGCATGTTTACGTTTATTTCAACAAATATACATGCATGGAAGCCATCAGTATAATCCAGTTGAAAAAATAAAACGGTACAGTAATATGCATAAATTCACGATAGGTTTGCTCTGTATGTAAATTGCACTTTAGTAAATATATATAGTCCGGTTACAATTTTATGACCAAAAAAAACAACTAACATACAAAATATATACAACATTAGTGCATAAAGCACATTCCATATTCCATCACAATGCTGAACATATCTAACTAGCTTCTAACTTCGAAATTAATTTTTATTTCTTTATTCTGATATTGAAGGAAACCTAAAAATTTAATTAAAATCATCACTTTGCATGTTTGGCTCGCATAGTTTTCTTACCACCTTTTTATTATGTTTTCGGTTTGTTTAGAGGTGGTATATGTTTAATAAGATAATGTCAGATTATTTATAAGACCGTTGTAATTTGAAATAGACTTATTTTTTCTACAACAAAATATATATCGTTTGGTTTTAACATATCAACAAATTGTTCATAACATATAAAACTTTCAGACCAAAACTCATTTTTGATAAGTTTCTTTATTATGGTTGTATACAGTTTTCCAGTGTTAAAAAATTTAGATATGTAAAACATAGATCTTATAAGAACTGCACATTTGCTATCATAACATGTATATAATTTTCTTAGCCAAGATAGCTTAATTTTTTTACATATGCAAAAATGTCTACCATTTGCAACCCACCTTTCTCATAACTTTGTACAATTTTAGTGCATATACAATGTATTGTCTTTTGTGTAGATTTTATTTTTCTTGCATCTGATCATTTAATAACAACCATATCAACATACACAGTGTCTGTATTTGGGTTCATATCTGGTTCCAATTTTCGAATGACGTTTTTAGATTTAATTGGCAGCTGCATAGTGCAAATGGATTTGAGGCCATCCGTTCAGACACATGACACACTGATTTGTACTGATTTGAATTCAGATTGCTAGTGTGTTTTATCGGTAAGATATAATGATAATACACGTAACCTAATCAAGTACGATCACAATTAGTTCGTATTTCAGTATATGCGGTATATATAGGATACATATATATTGGTACTTAATGCAATACTTCCAATGTTACTGGCAAAACTTGTTGCGCATAAGGCTTCCTTAGTACCCAACGAAAAGCACCATCATTAAAGTTACCAGAACATTTTGTATTATTGCAACTGTAAAGAGTAAAATGTGCCTCGAACTAAAGTATTCATTTTTCAAACATTGTTCTTCTATTTCAAGTAAAGGTAATTATGTAATCAAATGCCATTTGATAGAAAATCGCGAATTTCTTAGATGTATGAGCATCGCTACGCGTACTGATTGTTCAGGTATTTGAATGGATTGGAATATATATGAGGCGTGTCGTGGGAAAACCGGACTTAATGCATGTGCGTAAAGTGTCGTCCCGGATTAGCCTGTGCAGTCCGCACAGGCTAATCCAGGATGGCACTTTCCGCTTTTATGGTATTTTCTGTTTCAAGGAAATCTCTTCTAAATATAAATCCATTGTAGGCGGAAAGTGCCGTCCTTGATTAGCCTGTGCGGAATGCACAGGCAAATACTGGACGACACTACGCACTTGCATTAAGCCCGGTTTTCCCACGACACGCCTAATATAAAATGTTCGTATGTTCACTGCCATGATTGTCGACATGTCATCAACATTCTCGACTTTGGGGACATTGGTACCCATCCTAGCTAAGCCGAACATTTTATAAGCCATGTGGAAAATACTACTTGGGGGAAAACGTAATTGCACACACTGAACTTGTTTCAGACACTGGTTATTGTTTAAATAACAGTTCCGTCAATGCAGACAGCAGATCACGTATCACATTTTGCATGAGCAAAACTGTTTGAAATTTCGATCATTGTCGGATTTAGTTAACCTCGAATGTTCGCCCGACACAAGACTACCGTGTATTAGGACTTCGAATGTTCGCCCGACACTAGACTACCGTGTATTAGGACTTCGAATGTTCGCCCGACACTAGACTATCGTGTATTAGGACTTCGAATGTTCGCCCGACACTAGACTATCGTGTATTAGGACTTCGAATGTTCGCCCGACACTAGACTACCGTGTATTAGGAATTTGATTGCTCTTCTCAGTCCTATTTAGTGCTTAATTTTGCTTTAAAAGAAGACCCGTGAGCTGATTTGCAAAATACAAAACAATTAAAGTGTTGTCATTAAAATATACGTATCGCCGTCACAGCTCACATTAAAACAAACTGTTCATATCATTCGATAAACTGACTCGATATTTTGCGGTGTAATCCACACATTCGGTGTCTTCGAGTTGTATCTTGACAACTCGGGAATGCGTCACGGATTTGCGAGGACGATCAGTCTGTGCAAATCCTGGACCAATCCTGGACGAAACTTTCCGCCTGCAGTGGATTTATGTTTAGAAGAGATTTCCTTGGAACAGAAAATACCATGAAAGCGGAAAGTGTCGTCCCGGATCCGCACAGGCTGATCCGGGACGACACTTAACGCCCATGCATTAAGCCCGGTTTTCCCACGACATGCCTCATATTTAAATATTTTAACAAATTGGAGACCTAAGCACACAGCCAATCATTGTACAATTGATTATATCCGATACCGGGCACGTCCTGTCTGCTCGGACAGTGGTCAACCGTGTCAATGTGACCTATGTTTCAAGCCTTGCAGTTATATATAGGGAGATGTCGACATAATTTGAATACCTATTATCCGCTGAATGAATTAGTGGATATTTAGATTATAAACAATTCGAAAAAGAAACATAGTCGTTAATGTTTCTCCTATTTCTAACATACTGAAACACGATTTTATGTAGAAAGTAGAAAATAATGCACCAATCAATATTTCCACCTGGGGGGGGGGGGGAGCGGCTGGCATAAACGGGATTTTAGACTGAAGGCGATTCCCGACAGGCGGGAGTTTGAAACGCCGAATGATTCCGGGTCCCGGCAAATAAACTTTGCCTTTGGTCAGTTTTTAAATTCTGGTAATATTTACCCCGGGCCAATTGATACACTAGCCTCTTCCACTGGATTTAGACAAAAATGATTGGCTCTAGGGTGGCGAATTAGACCCCCAAAACTTAAAATTAGTCAAATTCCCATGGGGGCAAATATTGATAGGTGCATAACCATTTACAGATAATAACTTTCTTACGAAATATACGAGGTCGTTCATGTGTAATTACCGGTAAGTCAGTTTTCAGCCAGAATTAATTATTTCTCAGGACACTGGCTTTTGTGGTTTCCAAATGTCGCAAAGAATAGGTCCTTAAGTGAAATAGTAAAAAACACACCACATTAAGCTGGTTTAATTAAATAAGGCGAGTAATGCTGCTTTGAACCTTATAATACGGTTCGTGCGACTGCATCGGATTGGTGTATGATTGGACCGCCAACTTGTAGTACACGTTTAGTTTAAATTGTGTATGAAATTAGGGATTGCCAAACAAAGAGCTTAATTGTAAACCATTAACAAAATGAACAACTTACGCAATTACACTAGTTTACTGCAGGCGCGTAGCTGGATCCAAATTAGGATTACGCACCATTCTAGGCGGGTCCGGCGGCATGCCCCCTCGGAAAATTAGTGTCTTCTAGACGCTCTCAGAAGACATTTGGCGTGCATATAAATGTCTGTATCGGTGTACTTCTTGGCTTGATTTTTACTATTGGATTAAAATGGAAATGAATATACATTTCACAAGTTTATTCTCGTTCCATGAACAAATATAACGCAAACAACAAAGTTACCCTTATAGGCAGGCAATAAAATGTCACGAAAGAGTACGAGGTAGCGCTAGTCGTCGTCCCTTTTTTGGCAAACACATCGATCACCGAATTCACATTTATTTTTCTCTCTTTGTGAATGTTTATCGGTCCTAGACCCTATAGCCGATGTGTTTCATCGTCGACCTGTGGAACGTTTTCAACCATCCTATTGTATTCACTCGCCTTGATGTGCTCCCCAGTAACGGTTGAAACCGGCATGGTCAGCAGTATCTGCAAGCAGAATGCGTCTTTATAGTACAACTTTCTGTTTATATTTGCCAAGGTATCCCCAAACGGGATCAGCATCCGTGAATCCCGATTTTCATCAAGAAACCTCGCTTTTGGAAATCTTCCACAGACGCTGCTGATAGATCTGGATAAACATGACAACCAGGGACTGTTGACTACCATTTGTTAAAAACGCTCGCAACAGTTCCCTTCAATTTCTTTCCAACGACAGATTTTCTTAAAAATTGGCACAGACATGCATCAATGTATCCTAAAAGTTAAACAGTCTTAAAAAATAGGGGTCACCGGCCATTTTCCGGATATATTGAATTTTGAATACGGTACCTGTCGAACCCTTTTTTCAGTTTGTGTTACTTAGAATGTTGAATAATATAAAGCGTTTATATTCAAACAAAGATGGAGATTTTTAAATGCATTTTTTTAAATGTTTCGTTTGGCAATATACAAGTGCAGTTTTATGATAAAACGCGCTTTATCTACAGTTACCATACAACAAATGACTTTTAATGGACACATGACTTTATCAAGTGCATATTTTTTTGTGCAAACGACAGATTTTCTTAAAATTTGGCACATACATGCATGAATGTATACTTACACATAAACATTAAAAAAAGAATGGCTCACCGAACTTGTTTGGGAAATATTGGATTTCATATAGGGTACCTGTGTAGCCTTTTTCCTGTTTCGTTTCAACATATAACCAACGTATCAATAGACTGGATATATATAATGGATAGTTTCTGAACTAATTTGTTTGGAAATACATTGCATAAGTGTGTTTTTTATTATTATAGATGTTTTATGAACTTTTACTATTACAAATATTTATTTTGAATGGACATTAGAGATGAAATTGGTATATTGTAACCTAAATACAATAAAGAAAAAATGAAGCAAAAGGAGAAATTAACCCAATTATTTCCTTTTTGTAGCGAACGTTTAAGTGATTGATCTTTCTCGGGATCAAGCATTGCACATTGAGCCTGTCACCGTTCTCGATCAGGCGGCCAGACAACTCCGGGACAAGAGGGTTCACAAACGGCAAATACAAATTTAATTTCCATTATTGGAAAGACAGAAGCGCTTCTTGACGATGTTGCAGACGGAGATTTATGTTTGCCCTAAGGCGGAATGGATCAACACCAACTGTTTGCAATCTTGATGGACTTGTTATACAAAGTATCTCATGTATTTCGTGTCGTTCAATCATTTCGTTCAAACTCGACGTGTCGAGCTGCAATTCTCGCTTGCTGGACGGCTTCGGTGTGGTTACACGCTTTATTCTGCAACATTTGTGAGAGTTGATATATCTCAGACAGCACATGATCGATCGTAAAGAGACCATTGATCCAGCCAAACTGAGTGGTTGCCACTTAGTATGCGCCATTTAGTTTTGTCGTCACCGAAATTCAGTCTGAGATCCTCTATGTCCTCAACAGCAGATGTATATGAACACTTGAACGTATTGAAAGCATCAGTCCTTGCCGTCTTGTGTAACAAAACGATTGTAGTTTTTTTTCCATTTGAGATTTGCTTTTCTTGCCATTCGTATGGGTTTCTTGATTCCTGCTTCCCGTAAGTTTTCCAGAAAGGTTTGTAATTCGCCTGTGGTCGCCTAATCTGCTGATAATTCTATGAAGTCTTCTCTGACATACTAGGTGGTATTATCGAAACGATGCCAATTTACGTATTTATAAACTTCCCCTTTGGTCTTGTCTGCGGGAAAATGTATATATACAAATTTTCCCGCAGACAAGACCAAAAGGGAAGTTAATCTGATATTGTAAATTGAAATGGAGTCATGCACCCTTGTATTCTTGATGAATTGATTTGCTCAGAACTGTAACTCATTGTACACAGGTCGATGTATAATGTACTCTTAATACCCTCGTATTCCTGTAAAATCGGGTATTCGTGTCTCTTTTTTATTAAGTGTAGTCAAAACAATGCCCTTAAGCCCCTGGGCAACGATTTTTAATGCATTGTTGGCATTTATTTCAATTTGTTTTTGACGACTTAAGAAAATAATTTTACGCACGTGCGTAAGTGCGTAAGCCCAGCTACGCGCCTGGTTTACTGTCGAGTGTGTATGCAGAATATAATATTTATATATAAAAAATTAACACGTGTAATTATTTAATTTAGTCGTTTGTCCGTTTATTGATTGTTTGCACAATCGTCAAGCAAGGGCCACATATCGTGGTTTGAGCGTAAAACTGTTGTATCTGCTTTACATTTCTACTGTATATCACATACAATAGTTTCACATTCAACGCTTGATATGGTAGTAGTGTACTCTTAATATTAGCTACTGAAAAATTCACGTCACAAAATCCTTTATTTAAATGTTCAGTGTTGAAATTCCATTGCAGTGCATGGAAGGCTGTGAGTAATTTTAGACACCTGCCTCGTTTGGAAAGTTTCTTTTGTTGTCACGCGACTAGGGATGTTATAGCGGCGTTCAGCGGAAATGACGTCATCAGCGTCTGTGGTAGCAGTACTCTTGGCATTGCAGTTCCGACTGGGCGCTCCACAAATATACAGTACGTTGGGCGTCAAGCACGCCTTGTAGTTGGTACTTTATATCCATATCGTTATATTTCTGAAATGTAGAAGAAAGTTTCAGTTTTGTGGATACTCGTACTCGAAAAAAATGATATCGGGAAAAATGTGCTACAGTAAAACAATGTCAACACCGATTATTTTCAACTATCGATTCCACGTGTGGTTATATTCAATTTATTAATGCGGGGTTCCCGGTTAACAACATCAATACATCATAGGCATCACATTATTATTCATCCTCCTCTCCGTCGTCGTTGTTTTTATTGGTGTACCTGCCCCTGTTGTCCAGGCTGCCCGCTGCAGTGGGAGGGCCAGGGTGACGCCTGCTACCAGTTCGTGTTCGCCGCCGCCCGCACATACGACGAGGCGGCCTCCGCGTGCTGGGTACGTAGCGTGCACGGGACTCACGTGCATCTCGTGTTTGCTAAGAGATTTCAATGCATGAGGAATCACTGAACACATAATTGAGTATACACCCGGTATACTATATACATGTACTATCTATATATATATATGTATTTGTGACAAGCCTCACCTACATGCGGTTTTATAACGTCTAGCATGACAGTTCTTTTTCATCTTTTAATAATGTCTTTAAAATATTTGCTGTAAAGTTGTAAGGCCTAACAAATAATTGTTGGTTTCCGCTTACATCTCCAACAAATCTACTGGGTGGAGGTAAAAAGTAAATTTTTTTGTTAACTGTTTTTTTCTTCGCATTATATATTCACCACACAGTTTAGGTATATTGGACTCCATATAAAACGATTAAACGCCTCCAGTCAAAGAAACTGTACCTTACAGTATGTCATTACCAACAACGCCTGTCTCACGCAGACTAATTAGAAATGTTTGCTGATTACCGAAATGCTGCATATTGGCGAAAAGTACGGTGGCATAGATATGACATTTGTATGTTTTTATTTATGTCGTTCCCATGACATATTAAGTCGTGGGAACGAGATCTTAACTTGTGAATATCTCGTGGGAACGAGATCTTTTCTCGTGGAAACGACATAAATAACTCGTGGGAACGACATATTAAGTCGTGGGAAAGAGATTTAACTCGTGGTAGCGACATATTATGTCTTGGGAACGAGATATTTTGTCAAGGGAACGACTTCATGAGCCAATCAAATTCCATGTTGATCTCGCAGAAGAAAAACAATTTATGTATTATAGCTTAACAGCATTGAGATACGATATTAGGTAAGCGTTTCTTGTATCAGCCATTTTGAAACATGCTTGTAAACAACGTGTATGATTGGTTAATTATGTCGTTACCACGAGTTAATTATCTCGTTCCCACGACTTAATATGTAGTTCCCACGAGTTATTTATGTCGTTCCCTCGAGAAAAGATCTCGTTCCCACGACTTAATATGTCGTTACCACGGATAATTATCTCGTTCCCACGACGATAAAAATCGATAATCAAAAACATTAGGGGTCGGCGGAAAAAAAAGGGTCGGGGGGTCGGGAAAGCGGAAACGAATACCTGTTTTACGCTCATGTACAAACTTAGTCCGTTATTAAAATTTCGTTGTCTACATATATATTCCCGTGTTGATATGCCCCACCGGTTAAAAAAAAACACCACTTGTTTCTTATTTCAGACGCGGGTCAGCGCCCTAGTGAGTATCAACGACGCCGCTGAGCACAGGTTCGTGCAGGAGTTCCTGGGAAGTCACGTGATCGACCGGTAAGGACGCCGTCTGTCTAATACACAGCTGTGAGCTATTCCAATTCATACTTAGCTCAAATCTTTTCTATGGTCTTAGATAAAAATGTTAACAAGTCAGACACTATTGAAATAGCATCTGTGTCAAAAAAACAAAAACTAATTTAAATTAACATCATACTCGTTAAATATGACAAAAACACATATAGCCACTATAGATATCCTAATTAGAAGCGCCTTTCACAATGTCATTAGATGATGGCTGGGACACATTAACCTGACACTGACATTTGTGCAAGAATATACTAGTGTTATAAATCCGTTATGATGAATATGTTAGTTTCACGGTCTGTATCCTAATAATGCTGGCTCAGAAGATAATGCATGCTCAGAAGATAATGCAGGCTTCAGCGGACGAGCAGAATCATGTTTTAAAGAAACGTACGTATTTTACTAAACCGAGCAAGACTGCATTTTTATTGTCGATGATTGGGCTTTGTTTACACACGTTCTACATAAAAGAACAATGCTTACATATATTTTTAATGATTAAAATATACCGTTTTCCGCTCATTTTGGTGATGTTTTGTAATCAAGTCTCTATTTATAAGTTTATCTGATGAATATTTTCAAAAGTTAAGGTACCTGTAGATAGATAATGGATCGCTTAATACATATCTATCTCAAAAAGAATGCATGGGGTAAGGGTAAAAAGATAATTATACATCAACTGACGTACCCCACTCTCTGCCCCTCCGCTGAAGCCTGCATTATCTTCTGAGCATGCATTATCTTCTGAGCCAGCATTATCAGGATTCAGACCGTGGTTTCCGTTATTGATTCGAGATAAATCGTTGTACGAATATTCCATCGAAAATGCAGTTACATGGTTTCACATGAAACACGTCCACGTTCAAAACCGATTATACAATATAGGACATCATTCAAGCGCGTAATTATGCTAACGACGGAATCCGGTTAGGCCATATGAAATAGCGTGCCTCTTACGGCGAGGACGAGACACGAGAATTGCGCGAAACACGAAGCGAGACACGATATTCCCGCGAGACACGAAGCGAGGCACAATATTGTAACACGAGATCTCGCGGTAAAATATATATTATATCGTTCAAATATCGCCCGTATCTCGAGTATCGCGTTGATTTTCAAACCACGATACTCGAAACGCGAAGCGAGACATGAGAATCGGGCGACACACGACGCGAGGCACGATATTGTATCGTTCAAATATCGACGGAATATCGAGTATCGCGTTTTGAAAGCAGGGAATCAAAGCAGGGAAACACTCTTTTTCCTAACGAACGAATGCGGGTCAGGACGGCCCAAGTCGTTGACGGCCCAGACCATGACGGCCCAGTCCATGACGGCCCACTGTCTGTCTGTCTGTCTGCCTGCCCGATTTTCTGTTTGTTTGTCAGCCTCTTTGTCCGTCAGTCCACCCATTCGCCTGGATGATACTGCTGCTTTGTGGCTATTTCTACTCGATTTGATAACTGTTTCTGTTTGAACTATAATGATGACTACGTTTTATTTATGCTTATTGTTTATTTTTATGAAAAGCCTGTTGCTGTAGAAGTAACGGTCTGTCTCTCTGTCAGACTGTCTTTTTGTCTGTCTGTCCGTCCGTCTGCCCATCCGTCTTGAGGAAACTGCGGCTGCAATTACTTCTGTTGCGTTGTTAAATAGTTGTGTACTAAAGGCCTTCTTCAAATTAACTTTGACACACTGAAAGTAGGTCAACACGACGTGGGGTTGCATCATGCACTTAAGCAGATAGGTGCATTGCCCTATTGTCCTATGTAGCAACGCACTTTGGTGTCAACTCAACTTCGGTGTTACTTATCATCATCATCATTATCATAATCATCATAATCATCATCATCAACAACAACAAAATCATCATCATCATCATATTTCTACAAAATAATATCAAACAACTACAACGTGATTAATTCCTGGTGCACCGGTAGACGCGAGACTCGATATTCGAGCGATATTTGAACGATACAATATCGTGCCTCGCTTCGCATGTCGCCGGATTCTCGCGTCTCGCTTCGTGTTTCCTGTATCGTGGTTTGAAAATTTACGGCGATACTCGAGATTCGGGCGATATTTGAACGATATAATATCGTGCCTCGCTTCGCGTCTCGCCTGAATATCGTGTATCGCTTCGTGTCTCGCTTCGCATCTCGTGTCTCGACCTTTGAACGCGAGGCACGATAAGTGCGCGAGACACGAAGCGACGCACGATATTTTACCGCGAGACACGAAGCGAGACACGAGAATTGCGCGAAACACGAAGCGAGACACGATATTTTGCCACGAGATATCGTGGTATGGGCTACTGCGACAGTGCGAGATCTCGTGTTACAATATCGCTTCGTGTCTCGCGGGAATATCGTGTCTCGCTTCGCGTTTCGCGCAATTCTCGTGTCTCGCCCTCGCCGTAAGAGGCATGATATTCCATATGGCACAAACCGGATTCCGTAGCTAACAGAGTTCATGAGTCAATGTGCCCGAGCTATACTATAAGCGTACATGAATACTTTTTCCGCCATCTAGAAGCACGTGTTGGTTCACGAGCGGCCTCTATCACGACGGCGTCGTCAGTTGGTATGGAGACGGCACGTTCACGAACGAGACACGTGACGAAACGTGGTGGATCGTGCCCGGCTACTACATGTACACCGTGACCGGAAACAAGGTCACCTACACATACTCGAGTAGGTGCTGGATTCAAGTTCTCAGGCTGATCAGTCGCTTTTTTATTTTATTTTATGCATTTTAATATGAAGTCTTCTTTTCAGTTTTATTTGTCAATACTTCATTTAATTCAGCTACGATAACAAAATGCATGAACCGTTAGCATTTAATACGATGGTAAGTCAATGTTATAATATTAGTTCCTCTAACAAGATTGTGTTTCCACTGCTGTTAAATTATTTATCCGATTTGACTACATTCTGAAAACAAAATTCAGTTTACTTGTATGTAGTTCAATCTCGGGGTTTGGTTCTCCAGCATCTTCCGGTCGGTTTGCGTGGAGTCTGAACAGCGGATGGAGGAAGTGTAACTACATCTGTGAGATTCCAAGACGCGAGGTGCACCGCCTTATCCAGATGGACAGAGACTTCAGTACATTGCTTGTGACTTACCAATATATCACGTTAATTCAAACTGAAATAAGCCACCCCACATTTTATAGTGTCCGCTTTACTCAACGTGCGGGTTTGGCCTTTAAAAATGTAACTATTGCATAATTGTGATGCGGTTTTAAAGAAGGGGTTTAAACCCATAAACGCTATGAATACCCACATTAAATTGTTCACAAATTTCATTCGGCTGGTAAAAATATTTCTTTTATTGATTTATGTTATTTTGCTATTGATGCCAGAAGGCGACACCAAAAGTCTGTATACAACCTTAGAAAATGACGAAGTGATTTGCAGACCATCAATAAAACTGTATCATACGAAATAATTATTTAAAAAAGCCCTGAATGTTAAATGTGATAAATATGTAAGAATGTCAACATTTTGGATAAAAAAGAGCCATGAGTTAAATTGTATAAATACGTAAAATTTTCAGCATTATAAAAGCCACTGCTAAATGTACACTGTAATATTCCCGAGTGCTGTTCGTTGTCAGGTTTCGGCCTAACGAATGCGAGCAGCTCCGGTGTGATCTCCACCGGCCCCCGCTTCCTGTCCCTGCCCCCTAACGAGGTCGTCGTCGACAGCAGCATCCCCCTGATGATGGAGTGCCTGGCGGAAGGTTCCCCGCAGCCCGCATACAGATGGTACATCAAGAACCCGCAGCCGGGAAACAACTTCCTCAACAACTACAGAGAGGTGCGGTTATATAACACCAAGTTGTTACCGCCTAATTGTAATACGGGCATAAGATGTTCACGTTATACATGTATATACGTCGATCGACGTCTGTTGCTGTTGCTTTGGCATTGCTGTACTAAAACATTGATAGACTAACGTATGTGGTCGTGTAGCGCTGTAATAAGAACCTCGAATTAATGCAATATTTCAGAATAAAATTCCAATGTTTTTTCTGTTTTGTAGTTCTGGGTCATCAACTGATAAAGCTTGTAGATGAAATTGGTGGCATGTTATTTAGTTACATATAAAGACTTTGGTTGTGTCAGAGAGCGTCGTATTATTAATAACCAATCACCAAACACGTGAAAGAGAGAAAATATATATGTGGCTCTGTCGGGGTTCAAACTCACGACCTCTGGATACAATGTCTGACACGCTAAAGGGGCTCGTATATTTGCGTGTGTAATTTTATCGCTTTGTATGTGGTACTCGTGTTTTGAAACATATCGACGATTTAGCGTTAGAAACGCTTGATAACTTTTGCAACTTCAGTCAATGTTGAAACATTCATCCACGAGATATTGTCTCGAGTTTATTTCTGTATTGGGAGTGTTAGTTTGTTCCTTTATATACTCGTGGTATAGCTAGACTGTTGGCGGAAGGGAGGGTAATTTCAAAAACAGGTATCGTGGAAAACTACTTCTTTTCTTTGCAGGCTATTAGTCAGTAAATCGAAACCAGAAAGAGTCCTTCTTCAAATCAGCAAAATTTCACACCTATATTTTCTTACATTTTAATTATTTAAGATAATGTATGTAATATGTATTGTAATGTGTATATCATGTGGTGTGTTACAATTACAGTTTCTAAAAAGTCAATTTATTAAAGATGTAACATTAAATTAATTACAACCCTACTTTCGCTATGTAACCGAAATATCCACCTGAGTGTCCTGGAATAAGACCACCAAATTAATGCGCTACATCGGTTATTTCTGACACGTTGCGAAAGTGTTTTTTCTTGTTACCGATTCTTATTATGAATATTTTGACAACAAATTTCTGCACTTTATTAATTATTTTTTAAAATTTTTATTACGATGTCGTATACTATTGAACAAGAAGCCACGTTATACAGTTTTAAGGCGGGAAATTGAACTTCGTTCAAACAAATGTTTCATTTTTAGCTCAAATTGCACTCATAATTAACGTGCTTTTAGTTTCTTTTGTCGCCAACAGTCTTTCTACGGTATCAGCGTTTTGATTTTAATCGGTGACAACACATTTGGCACAGATCCCTTAAATACCTCGGTATCAGTTGCCCAAGCCCGCTGTAACGTCACGTGGTTCTTACAGATCACCCCGGCAGAGGACTCCCGGTACACGTTCTCCAACGGACGCCTGACAATAACGCGTCCAGCGGATCGGTCAGAAGCCGGCTCCTTCATTTGCGAGGCCCGCAACAACCTGGGATCCATCCTGTCGCCGCCCATACTGATATCATTCGGATGTAAGTTGGGGATGACAGAGTACCCCAGTAATCATGCACTACATAGAGTCATTTTAAGCCATTACATCAGGAATCTTTATAACATTGGAACACAAGTTAATATCATAGGTGGATTTAGAAGGCCCCCCTCCCCCCGTACAAGTGTTTTATAATCGATTTTTTTTCAACCTCACAATAACTTAAAACTGCGTAGAAAATTCCTCTTAGCGATGAATGATATGTTGATCAGCGTTCGCATTGTTTTACTGTATATTGTACAGAAAACTAGTACATGTCTAGAATACCTTAAAAAAACGTTCATTTACATCGCGCAATTTATTTGCCTTTGTTTTGCAAAATATATCATTTATACATTTGTTGGGATGTTCAGAAATTGTCCGCCCACTTAAACTTTAAAGCCTGTATCAGCGCCTAAATGAACTAATGTTTTAATTTGGTGTAATTGTTATCTACTTTAATCATATCTACCATTGTTTGCGGCAGACTTGAACCAGTTCAGTCCCAACCAGCAAGGATTCGTGCAGGCCAACCTCCTGCAGGGGACCTTCTTCAACTGCAACGCGCCCTCCGCCAAACCTGGTAACCATGCTGATCTTGTTCTGCTTTTAATATGCCCGTATAACCAAATGATTAATTAAAAATGACATTTATTAACAATGTTATAGCGGAAGAAACACTTGACAAGCTTTTTTTTTTTTTGCTTTTATTGACCGATCCACGAGATTTGATTGACGACGCGTTTGGCCATACCGAAAGCTAAGGCTTCATTATTTGTTGGGCAGATACATGTCTTAAAAAGGCATTTGTATTCTGTAAACAGCGTTTTTCGAAGATTGATCTAAGTATGCGAGGTTAAGAAATAATTTCGATTTATCGTTGTTTATCGGCCAACAAACAACTGTTTGGAGTTCGGATGCGTATGAGAGTTGTTTATTGGCCGATAAACAACGATAATGCGAAAATTAGTTCGATTCTAACATGATTTGACATATATTTTTGTGATTAGAACATCTTTTTAACTATGTTCCGCTCAGAATCGGGACTTCTTTTTTGCGTTGTTTAATGGTAGTTTAACAACTATAAAATTATGTTCTTTGTCTTTAGAAACATTAGCAAATATCTCGATGTTATATTTGTTTGACAGATATGTCTTGTAAAAAGGCATTCGTGTCAACGGCGTTTTTTTCGGTGATTGATCTTATTATGCACGTATCAATATTTGCCCCTGGGGGGGGGAGCGGCGGGCAAACCCAGGGGAATTAGACTTATTGTACTTTGGGGGGTCTAATTCCGCACCCTAGAGCCAAGCATTTTTGTCTAAATTCCCTCAATGGGGGATGCTTAACTGGTGTATCAAATGGTCCGGGGGCCAATATAACCAGGATCTAAAATCCGAACAGTCTATTTCCCGGGACCCGGAATCATTCGGCGTGTCAAATTCCCGCCTATCGGGAAATGCTTTCCGTTTAAAGTCCCGTATATGCTCGCCGCTCCCCCTGCCCCCCTGGGGGAAAATATTGATAAGTGCATTAGGCGTGCTTATTATGAATCTTATAGCAATCCGTCTAGTAACACAGATACATATATGCAATGTTCGTCTTTTAAGCGCTCAGCTACCAATGGTACAAGGACAATATCCGATATTTCATTCGTCCGGAACTCAACACGTACTTCTTCATTTCGCAAAACGGGAACCTGTATTTCTCGGAGGTGCAGGATACGGACAGGGGCGACTACTACTGTGTGGTGACGCTGGTTCCCCGCGTTGGGGAGGTACTCAGTACCAACCAACCCGTGAGTCGCACAAGTCGGGCCATAGAACTGCGGATCGTCGGGACACGTAAGTGTACAGCCAACCCCTACGCAAAGATATAACTAGTTCCGATAATAGTTCGTATTAAATCCCTGCCGACACAAATTCCACGTGACCATATTCAAATTACATGGCGCGAATTTAATCGTGGACAAGAAATAACGTGGACACCAATGTTATGTTTACTTTTTTTTCTATTTTTGTTTTTTATTGCAACTCGTATATACCTGTACCCAAAAAAATATTTGTATGAGTTTTATTTAATAAAAATAATAATCAAAATGTTATAACAATAAATCATTCCTAATCTGGAAGATTTTCACTCGTTGCGGCAGAGGTTACAGAAGAACGTCATGGACGAAGTAACCGCTGCGAGTATTAAAGTTGTATAGCCACCAATATCTATAAAAATCTATCTTATTTCTAACTAGAAAATATACCGTATTTACTCTATGTAATGTATGATACAATCTATTCTGCAGTTAGCTATGTATTGTATCAATTAATTATTTTTATTTCTTTGGGATTATAATCGCTTGTTAAAATATGTTAAATATTTAATTATAAATAATTAGAAGGAATATTTTTAGGTGACTGATGTTTATAAGATCAATTATTTCTTGCTGGAGACTTAATGGTAATTAATTGAGAAGCTTAATAGAGAAAACCATGCTCCAGTAGAGTACACAGTTTGCACCACGTGCCAACTACATGCAAACATCCCTCTGATGGTGTACATTATGGTGCATAGATAAGAAAGCGCAATATACGGTGTCACAAGTCGCTATGCAACCAGCGGTAGTGGCAAGGTATGAAATGCTCATACAGTAACAACATAAGTTGTTATTTTAGTGTCCCAATACTTAGGGGCAGGAAATAATTAAACTTTCAAATGTGTCCCAATATTAAGGGGCGCGAACAATAATTATTTTCCAAAAATTAGGGGTGTTCCAATATTGAGGGTGTCCCAATACTTAGGGTAAATACGGTATTGTTGTTACTGTAGACGCATGCCCGACTGAAACACATTTCAGTTATCAGACGATAGCTAAATAGTTTACTTTTCTTTCGTATGGTATGAATTTTGTCAACGACAACCCAAGGTCGTAAGATCTTGTAATCACTGAATATTTGAATACATGTTCGAAACATGAACAAGCGTGTTTGCCCTATTGTATATGCGCATTTGCTTGCAGCGTCCCAGGACTACGGGCCCATCATCCACCCGGACTTCATAGCCGTGTTTCCCAAACCGCCTCTAGTCGGACATGACGTCAGACTCGAGTGCTTCGCATACGGGAGGTACGCATGCGCATTGATAACTAATTACAGTTAGTATGAAAATGACACGGAAAACAACTAGCTTTCTAGCTACTTTGTACAACATAGTATTATTGGATCAACATTAATTTGGGTATGGAGTTGTATAAGTACATGTATTAATAACGCCTGGAATTAGTTGTATTTTCCGTTGTTATATACATGTACATTCTTTAACTTTCAGACTGCCCCTCCAGTACTCGTGGTCCCGTTCTGACGGGAGTGGGTTTCCGCACGGTACGTACTTCCTGTACGAGAACCGGGTTATGGTGATCCCGAACGCCCAGTTCGAGGACGGCGGCAACTACACGTGCACTGTACTGAAGATCACCGGGACGCAGAGCGCGGAGTCAAGGTCCATCTTCCTGTCCTTAGAGGGTGAGGCTGTACTGTCCGTCTGTGGCTTTATTTAGGAAATAATTGTCGAGTTATCGTTGTTTATCTGCAAATATTTGAAACTATGATGCGTAGGAATTAAACCACGAGGCCGTTAGCCCGAGTTGTTCAATAGCCACGCATCAGAACGACAAAGAGTTGTTTATTGGCCGATAAACAACGATAATGCGAAAATTATTTCGATTCTAACATGATTTAACATATATTATGCAACTGAAATTAGAACTACTTTTTACTATACTCCGCACAGAATCGGGACTTCTTTTTGTGTTGTTTATGATGGGTAGTTTAACAGCGATGATTTTGTGATTTGTCTAGAAAACTTGGCGAGTATCATGTTAGAATGAATTATGTAATGAGCCCGAGATGTGTCTAAGAAGCGGTCGAACTCATATGGCAGTGAAGCATAAACAATACACGGGTTTTCATCCAACTTGGGCATGTATTTAAAAACCAATAAAATTAATAATACACTTAAACTCGCCTTATGACCATCCGCTTTTACGACCACCCGATAAAGCGGACACTTTTAAATGACCAGATTGTTTTCCTATAATGTTTAATAACCGTAAACCCCGAATATAAGGACACATACCATTTCGTATTACGACCACTAATCACAGACTGCACATACGAAATTACTCCGTTTTCACTACCAAAGAATTTCATCTGTTTATAGCTGTATTATTTGTGTTGTGTTCTGTTAATAACAAAGTATGAGGCCATAAATGGGCGATTGTGTTTGCAGCGAAGCCGTACTTTCTCTACCCGTTACGTAACGTGCACGCTGACGTGGGTAGCGAGCTGACGTGGCGCTGCGAGGCCCGGGCCGTCCCCAGACCCACCTACACCTGGTATAAGGTAGGGCCGTCCTCACACCCACCTACATCTGGTACAAGGTATGACCGTCGTCACACCCACCTACACCTGGTACAAGGTAGGACCGTCCCCACACCCACCTACACCTGGTATAAGGTAGGACCGTCTTCACACCCACCTACACCTGGTACAAGGTAGGACCGTCCCCACACCCACCTACACATGGTATAAGGTAGGGCCGTCTTCACACCCACCTACACCTGGTATAAGGTAGAGCCGTCCCCACATCCACCTACACCTGGTATAAGGTAGGACCGTCCTCACACCCACCTACACCTGGTATAAGGTAGAGCCGTCCCCACACCCACCTACACCTGGTATAAGGTAGGACCGTCCCCACACCCACATACACCTGGTATAAGGTAGGACCGTCCCCACACCCACCTACACCTGGTATAAAGTAGGACCGTCCCCATACCCACCTACATCTGGTACAAGGTAGGACCGGCCCACCTACACCTTGTATAAGGTAGAGCCGTCCCACACCCACCTACACCTGGTATAAGGTAGAGCCGTCCCCCTACCCACCTACACCTGGTACAAGGTAGGACCGTCCTCACACCCACATACACCTGGTATAAGGTAGAGCCGTCCCCCTACCCACCTACACCTGGTACAAGGTAGGACCTTCCTCACACCCACCTACACCTTGTACAAGGTAGAGCTGTCCCCACAGCCACCTACACCTGGTACAAGGTAGAACCGTCCTCACACCTATCTACACCTGGTACAAGGTAGAGCCGTCCCCACACCCACCTATACCTGGTACAAGGTAGGACCGTCCTCACACCCACATACATCTGGTATAAGGTAGAGCCGTCCCCCTACCCACCTACACGTGGTACAAGGTAGGACCGTCCTCACAACCACATACACCTGGTATAAGGTAGAGCCGTCCCCCTACCCACCTACACTTGTTACAAGGTAGGACCGTCCTCACACCCACATAAACCTGGTATAAGGTAGAGCCGTCCTGCTACCCACATACACCTGATACAAGGTAAGACCGTCCTCACACCCACATACACCTGGTATAAGGTAGAGCGGTCCGCCTACCCACTTACACCTGGTACAAGATAGGACCGTCCTCACACCCACCGACACCTGGTATAAGATAGGACCGTCCTCACACCCACATACACTTGGTATAAGGTAGAGCCGCTCCCCTACCCACCTACACCTGATACAAAGTAGGACCTTCCTCACACCCACCTACACCTGGTACAAGGTAGAGCCGTCCCCACACCCACCTACACCTTGTACAAGGTAGGACCGTCCTCACACCCACCTACACCTGGTACAAGGTAGGACTGTCCTCACACCCACCTACACCTTGTACAAGGTAGAGCCGTCCCCACAGCCACCTACACCTGGTACAAGGTAGAGCCGTCCTCACACCTATCTACACCTGGTACAAGGTAGAGCCGTCCCCACACTCACCTACACCTGGTACAAGGTAGGACCGTCCTCACACCCACATACACCTGGTATAAGGTAGAGCCGTCCCCCTACCCACCTACACCTGGTACAAGGTAGGACCGTCCTCACAACCACCTACACCTGATACAAGGTAGAGCCGTCCCCACACCCATCTACACCTGGTATAAGGTAGGACCGTCCTCACACCCACATACACCTGATACAAGGTAGAGCCGTCCCCACACCCATCTACACCTGGTACAAGGTAGGACCGTCCCCACACCCACCTACACCTGATACAAGGTAGAGCCGTCCCCACACCCATCTACACCTGGTACAAGGTAGGACCGTCCCCACACCCATCTACACCTGATACAAGGTAGAGCCGTCCCCACACCCATCTACACCTGGTACAAGGTAGGACCGTCCCCACACCCACCTACACCTGGTACAAGGTAGAGCCGTCCCCACAGCCACCTACACCTGGTACAAAGTAGAGCCGTCCCCACACCCATCTACACCTGGTACAAGGTAGGACCGTCCTCACACCCACCTACACCTGTTACAAGGTAGAGTCGTCCCCACAGCCACCTACACCTGGTACAAAGTAGGACCGTCCTCACACCCATCTACACCTGGTACAAGGTAGAGCCGTCCCCACACCCATCTACACCTGGTACAAGGTAGAGCCGTACCCACACCCACCTACACCTGATACAAGGTAGGACCGTCCTCACACCCACCTACACCTGTTACAAGGTAGAGTCGTCCCCACAGCCACCTACACCTGGTACAAAGTAGGACCGTCCTCACACCCATCTACACCTGGTACAAGGTAGAGCCGTCCCCACACCCATCTACACCTGGTACAAGGTAGAGCCGTACCCACACCCACCTACACCTGATACAAGGTAGGACCGTCCTCACACCCACCTACACCTGGTACAAGGTAGGACCGTCCTCACACCCACCTACACCTGGTACAAGGTAGGACCGTCCCGATACCCACCTACACCTGGTACAAGGTAGAGCCGTCCCCACACCCACCTACACCTGGTACAAGGTAGGACCGTCCTCACACCCACGTACACCTGGTACAAGGTAGAGCCGCCCCCACACCCACCTACACCTGGTACAAGGTAGGACCGTCCTCACACCCACCTACTGCTTGTACAAGGTAGGACCGTCCCCATGCACTACTACACCTGGTATAAGGTAGGCCCGTCCTCACACCCACCTTCACCTGGTATAAGGTAGGGTCGTCTCCACACCCACCTACACCTGGTATCAGGTAGGACCGTCCCCACACTCACCTACACCTGGTAGAACCGTCCTCACACCCATCTACACCTGGTACAAGGTAGAGCCGTCCCCACACCCACCTTCACCTGGTTCAAGGTCAAGCCGTCCCCACACCCACCTACACCTGGTACAAGGTGGGACCGTCCCCATACCCACCTACACCTGGTACAAGGTAGGACCGTCCCGATACCGACCTACACATGTTACAAGGTAGGACCGTCCTCACACCTTGTACATGGTACAAGGTAGGACCGTCCCCATACCCACCTACACCTGGTACAAGGTAGGGCCGTCCCCATACCCACCTACATCTGGTACAAGGTAGGGCCGTCCCCATACCCACCTACATCTGGTACAAGGTAGGGCCGTCCCCATACCCACCTTCATCTGGTATAAGGTAGAGCCGTCCCCATACCCACCTACATCTGGTATAAGGTAGGAGAGGCGTCATCATGCGATTTATGTACCTAAGTCGCACCGAGTGTTGGCAGCAATTTCATCACCGGATTCATATTGACGCGAAAAGAAACTCGAGGACGCATGTTAATCGCCGAAGACTTGTAAAATAAGTGCTTAGAATATGGTAATAAATTGATAATACAACGATAAAGTTTTTTAAGTGTTGTACAGCTACGTATACCTGGCAGTATCGACTCTATAGAAACGTTGGAAAACACCGTTTAACAGAAGTAAGGATATATCGTCCTGACAAGAGTGTCATATGTTTAATTAATGTAAATGTAATGCAATACGGGTATTGTTTTCCCTGAATAATATTTTGTTAAAGATGTAGCATGCTGCTTGCAACACTACATATTTCTGATTGTAATGCAGAATTCCCAAGTGGTCCAGACGATAGCCGGCGAGGTGGAGGTACGACAGAATGTCCTGTACGTCAAACGCCTGGATATGTCACGTGACCCCGGCATGTACCAATGCGAGGCTTCAAACGCGCACGGATCAAACAAAACGTCTGCGCAACTGAGAGTATTATGTAAGCGTTGTTCGAACTTGTGTTTTCTGATCGTCGCCTGAAGTGTTCATTGCTCTAGTTCGAAATTAATCTTGCAGCGTTCCCTCCGAACTTCGAACGTTTCCCGTTACCACTGACATCTGTAGCTGCCGAGGGAGGAAATTTGACCTTGACGTGCCAACCGGAAGCTGCACCACAAGCGGAAGTGACGTGGCTAGTGAACGGCCAGCCGATTGGTGCAGGCGATCAGCGGCACACGCTCTCGTGGTCTGGAACGCTGCACGTGACCCAGGTGACACGTGGTGACCAGGGCGTGTACACGTGTCAGGCAAGGAACGCAGAGGGGGAGGCCCAGTCGAGCACGACAGTCACTGTCACAAGTAATATCAAATTTCACACACGCACGCACGCACGCACGCACGCACGCACGCACGCACGCACGCACGCACGCACGCACGCACGCACGCACGCACACACACACACACACACACACACACACACACACACACACACACACACACACACACACACACACACTTATGACCAGGACCCATAGCCACAACGCTCCTCAGTAAAGCCTTAAATACACGTAAATTTCTTATAATAATAAAAGTACATATAATTATTTTTCCTCGGTTTATTTTAAATCAGAAGGTTTCATTGTTTAAACAATACGCAAATGCTCTTTGAGACATTTGTGTTTTAAAAAAGTGATTTTCACGTGAAATGTGCACGTAAATAGAAAATATGTTATGATTTTCCGAAGGCGCTGTATGTATATGGCCCTGTATGATAGGTCATATTAAATGTACCATACCACAGTATGATAGGCCTACGCCCTAACAAATCTGATATACCATTGCTGACTTGTCACTGTTACTTGAAGCACCAATTTTTCATTCTTCGGCATATTTATTTATTTTACCATTTTTTGTATTTGCTCAGGTGGTATCCAATTGCAGACGTCGCCGTCCTACACACAAGGCCGCGTGAACACGACGGCGTTTCTGTTCTGTCAAGCGAGTTATGACGTCAACCTGTATGACCTCACGTACGTCTGGAAGTTCAACGGCAAAATCATCGACGTCAAAAACAGCTTCTTCTTTCAAACGGTAACACGTCAGTTTATGTGTTTCAGTGATACGATTTGAAGGGAATCTGTTAACGCAGTAGAAACATTTTTTTAATGAAACAATTAGATTTACGCTAATAATATGTCATTGAGAATATATGAGTAATATTTAAAGAAAAGTTTAACAGTTCGTTGCCACAAAAACTTCCACTCTTCCTGATGGATTGAGATAACCCACGTGTAAGTTGTTATCCGTTTGATATCTAATTTAATACAGCAAATCTTCGCTCCTCGGTAGACCCGAGTGCCTGTATGTAGTCCATTTTTACGGACTCCCACAAATCTTGCGGTTGTCCATTTCCAATTAAATTGTTGATGCCTGACCAAAAATACATCAGCTAAACAAAAACATGAATACGTATGTAGCCTGTGCATTGCAGGGAGATCGCGAGAACATCCGGGGTCTATACATCCGGAACGCCCAGTTCTACCACACGGGCATCTACGAGTGCATAGCGCAGACGGTGCTCGTGTCTATTTCCGCTTCCGCTGAAGTCGTTATTAACGGTAAGAGACGCTCGAATGGAATTTACCATGCAGATGTTTTATCAGATAATGTTGATAATGCTAAGGCGTGCTTATTAACTAGATTTAAGTAACATTCCGATATACACTCAACAAAAGTTATAACGCACCAAATGGTAATAAATGGAAATTGTTGTAGTTTCTTTATTTATAAGAATTTCAGCTTGAAATGTCAGATATGCTTATTTGAGTTATACATGCATGTGTTCATATCAAAATATTGGGATAAATACGTATTTATTCCGTGTTCACCATGGCACAGCTGAAATTCTTATAGATAAAGAAAATACAACAATCTCCATTTGGTGCGTTATAACTTTCGTTGAGTGTAGACAAATGGGTTAGGGTTCGGGTCGTCGTTTTGGACCAATTGCAACTTCATATTCCCGCTAGAACAACAAATTCGTAGAAAATACTCACCTCGCATGATATGTAAGGAATTCTTTTTAGGGCCGCCCGCGGAACCAGCCGGTGTTTATGTGATAATGAACCCCCGAGGAATGGTCCTGGGCAACCCGGTTGTCCATAGCAACACGACCGGTATAGCGCGTGTCGTCTGGACGTGGAACCCCGCCGCCGAGCACGGATTCCCCGTGCTGTTCTTCGACATCGAGGCTCGAACTATTTTGGGCAATCGCTGGGAATGGATTGCATCAAGTAGGTCGAAACATTTTAAACGGTCTTAAAAACAAAATCTTAAGATGCAGCCTCTACCAAATTACTAATGGGTATTCGTTTATAATTAGTTTGCCGAAATGTATTTTTACAAAATCTTCTAGCAGAGACCATTAACTTGTCACTTACGAGTACAGTCAAATCTCGTCTTTTCTCGAGTATACGCAATGACAATGCACTACGAAAGAGTCCGGCGGTCCCGTCGCCCTTCCTTCTTTATTCAGTGTTAAAAAAGATGCGATTATGCGAATCGAGATTTAGAACAAACATGTAATTTTACGAATAATTATCACGGTCTAATAATGTTTAATGACGCCACAACGCGTGAAAATGATGCGTTCTAACGCATCCCCGACTGTCGATTGTTTTCACCCGTATTCGAGTGACACTATTACACTAGTCTTTTGATCTTCAATGTTCATCTCCAGATGTCCGCAGCGAGCTGACTATCCTGGACGGAAGTGCCGACAGCGGCATGAAGCATTTCTACGACGTGCCAGATCTGCTGCCCTACAACTCCTACCAGTTCCGGGTTCGAGCCGTCAACCAGGACGGCGTGGGGGCGGCCAGCTCTCCGTCCAGTACGTACCCGCCCTGTAGCGTCAGTGATTGCCGTGTTCTGCATTTTAAAACTATTTTATGCTGCCATTCATTAAAAAAATAATCGAATAGAATTTAAATTATTAAATGGATGATCATGATAATTATGATGATAATTGCGTATCACATAAATACATGTATGTGATGATATATATCTACAGTAGATCATTATTAAAAATTGAAGTAAATACTAGTATACACGCGTTTATTAAAGAGTGTTATTATTAATCCGGGCACTCGCAGTCTTATCAATTAATTCTTATTTCGCAGGCTTTGTTTGCGTCCCCATGGCGGCCCCTATGCACGCGCCCTCTGGTGTCGGCGGCGGTGGCGGTTCTGTAGGCGTCCTCACCATCACGTGGAATGTAGGTATCAAGCAAAGACATGTTATGTTTTTTTTCATATACATATGATTAAAACCATGGCAATTAAATTATATGGATCTCCGTATCAGTTAAAAATCAAGATTAACCGACATCTGCTATCCCTAATTAAAGTGTAGATATATTGTAGAACACATACACACATCTCACACGCGTGTTATGTTTAGCCATTGAGACCGGAAGAGGAAGGAGGTCCGGACTTTGGGTACCACGTCTTCTGGCTTAAGGCGGAAGATCGGGGAACCAGCTGGAACCAGGTAACACTCATATCCGGTATGCAGGGGGCCAACACAGATATCCGTATACAGGGGGTAACACTGATATCCGGTATACAGGGTGGTAACGTTTGTATATGGTATACAGGGGGGTAACACAGATATCCGGTATGCAAGGGGGTAACACAGATATCTGTTATAAAGGGGGGTAACACAGATATCCGCTATTCAGGGGGTAACACTCATATCTGGTATACAGGGTGGAAAATCAGATATCCGGTATACAGGGTGGTACCACAGATATCCGGTATTCAGGGGGTAACACAGATATCCGCTATACAGGGGGTAACACTCATATCCGGTATATGGGGGGTAACACTTATATCCGGTATATAGGGGGTAACACTCATACACTCATGTCCAGTATGTATTGCGTAACACCCATATCCGGTATACAAATGTAGTAGAGTGATGTAGAAGGGACACTTATACTGCCTTGCTATATGAGTTAGCTTTTATAGCGACGCGGTAGAGCGTTTGCCTAGGAACCGGGAGGTCCCGGGTTCGATTCCCATTGTGGCTTGGGATTTTTTCAGCTGGGTTACATTGGCGCCCAACGTAAATAACCCACTGTGGGAGTATGTAGTAGGGTGATGTATAAGGGACACTTATACTGCCTTGCTATATGAGCTAGCTTTTATAGCGACGCGGTAGAGCGTTTGCCTAGGAACCGGGAGGTCCCGGGTTCGAATCCCATTGTGGCTTGGGATTTTTTCAGCTGGGTTACATTGGCGCCCAACGTAAATAACCAACCCACTGTGGTCTGTACGACATCCCACAGATGTCAAGGCAAAAGGAAATTCGTGGAAGAATTTCATACATGGAGGGAGAGTATGTAGTAGGGTGATGTATAAGGGACACTTATACTGCCTTGCTATATGAGCTAGCTTTTATAGCGACGCGGTAGAGCGTTTGCCTAGGAACCGGGAGGTCCCGGGTTCGATTCCCATTGTTACTTGGTATTTTTTCAGCTGGGTTACACAAAGAGTTACACTCATATCTGGTATACGGGGGGTAACAGTCATATCTGATAATATTGGGGAGAACAATCATGTCCGGTATATAGGGGGTAACACGCATATCTGGAATATAGGGGGTAACCCTCTTATATCTGGTATATAGGGGAGAATGCTCATATCCGGTATATAGTGGGGTAACACTCATATCCGGTATATAGGGGGTTAACACTAATATGCGGTATACAGGGGGTAACACTCAAATGCGGTATACAGGGGGTAACACTCATAGGCGGTATACAAGGGGGTAACACTAATATGCGGTATACAGGAGGTAACACTCAAATGCGGTATATAGGGGGGGTAACACTTATATTCGGTATACAGGAGGTAACACTCAAATGCGGTATACAGGGGGGGGGATAACACTCAAATGCGGTATACAGGGGGGGGGGCACTAATATCTGATACGCATGGGGTAACACTCATATCTGTTATACTGTGGGGGCGTAAACAAAATCACAAAGCTGTGATCGAAGTCTTATTAAAACCGAAACCAAAG